>OU461585.1:1722500-2117830 GCA_911812115.1 Pristionchus exspectatus
CATTGAAGTTCAGCAAACAATCTATCGAGCAGATCAGAACTGTTTTGGATGACATTCAAAGGTACGTTCTTGATTTATGATAACGATGACATCCCAAGCTCAACCAAGGCGAAAATTTGTTTTTTTTATGTTGGCAATAATCTCGCAAACATTTAGATCGGAGCAATACGAACCTATGCAGACTGGAAATGAAGGATTCAAGAGAAACTGCTTACGGTGTAAGTAATCATTTTGTTTTTTTTGTTTTGTTTTTTCTCATACCTAATAATTACAGAATCATCACAATGCCTGGGCTCAACTTAAAAAAAAACTCGAAACATAAAGCATCATAAAGCGCGCACGATATTTTAATATACCAAAAGTACTCATTTATATTTCTGTTCCATTATTCCATTTGTGTTTTTGTTTCATTCCATCTGTTTAGAGCAATATGCGTATATGTATTCGAGTGCGACTTCGAATCAGATCTAGTCGCGTTCCTTGACTAGAGTGCGGAAAGGATGAGGGAAAAAAAGAGTTCGTGTACTTTCTCGAAAAAATCATGAAAAATAGCAATATAACGAGTGACGATTTAGAATTAATTTGTTGAGATAACATAGGTTACGGTGCAATTTTTATCAATTGTTCTTTGTGTTTATTTAAGGATTATTAAAATTCGGAAAAAAAGAATGTTTGTGACATTGTGATCTCAAGAATTTCAAGACAATGGAATCTCGATACTTTCGATGTCGTCACAATGGCGATTCGTGTGATTCTGTAATAAGTAAATTATTTGTGTTGAAAAGTTTGAAACTCACACTGCAAGCAATTCCTCTTGGCACCGTAATCGCGATCTCCAGTCGGCGAAAATGGTTCATATCTGAAATGATTGCTCGTACTTCTGTAATCAAAAGAAAAAAATAAATAAGTGCTGCTAAAGTTACAAAATCTACCTCTGAAGTGCGTGCACCACATTCGTGATGTACTCTCTCGAGTGCTTGCTGAATTTAGCACTGTTCGGAAACTCCCTCAAGACGGAAGCGACTGGAGCCATGAGGAATTCGTGCTGAGAAAATCCAAGAAATAATTTGTATTTTTTTCTGACGATTTTACTGCTGCTGAAAGGGCTAGGCAACGCCTCTAGAAGACGGAAAATATTCTATCCTTACCCTCCGCTTTGTCTTCTTATCGTCGTGGGGCGCTCCAACCGAGTGTCCGAGCTCGTGAGCGAACGTTAGCTGGGTTTCTCGGGACGATAGACGGTGCCCTGAACATAAAATGTTTAATTATTTTCCATATTTTCGGCTAAATCTTAAAAAAACACACTGAAATAGTCACAAAACAATTAACAAAAGGACACTGAATACAAGATGCTCTCATCGGACTTGCATTGGAATGAGCGGAACTCACATATCACGCCTGTCACGAGAGAATCGAGCTAGAATGGCAATTCTTGGGAATAACGCAAAAATCGTGAAATGAGTTAGCATCAGTTTTGGCCACCTCTAGGCATGTCCTAACATCCCTCAAAGTCCCATTGTTCAGAAATCATTTTGGAGCTCCCTACACCGGGTCGGTATCCTGGAGCCCCAGCTTTGACCGGCAATATCTCGGTTCTGGTGCATTATACAGAAAAATTCTTCTAAGAGCAACCCCACCTATTTTACCGAGCTCTATAGTTCTACACCGGTTAGATGTCATGAAAGTGCTTCTGAACGGTGCTACACTCAAGGATGCATAACTCAAAAGTGTAGGAAAAGGCGCAGCTAATTTTTTGATATGTTATGTATCTCGTCGCGATCTATAGAATGAGTACCTTGTGCAAAAATAGAATTGGTGCGGAGGTGCTCTTTACCCCTTCGAAAGATTTCTAATCATTTGAAGTTTTTTTTCAACTGCGAATTCGAGGAATCATTATTCATTCCTCACCAAACTCAATGAATTGAGCGGTGTCGAATGAAATTCGTTGTTGAAAAAAACTTCAAATGATTAGAAATCTTTCGACGGGATAAAGAGCACCTCCGCACCAATTCTATTTTTGCACAAGGTACTCATTCTATAGATCGCGACGAGATACATAACATATCAAAAAATTAGCTGCGCCTTTTCCTACACTTTTGAGTTATGCATCCTTGAGTGTAGCACCGTTCAGAAGCACTTTCATGACATCTAACCGGTGTAGAACTATAGAGCTCGGTAAAATAGGTGGGGTTGCTCTTAGAAGAATTTTTCTCTATAATGCACCAGAACCGAGATATTGCCGGTCAAAGCTGGGGCTCCAGGATACCGACCCGGTGTAGGGAGCTCCAAAATGATTTCTGAACAATGGGACTTTGAGGGATGTTAGGACATGCCTAGAGGTGGCCAAAACTGATGCTAACTCATTTCACGATTTTTGACCTATTCCCATCATCAGCTCGATTCTCTCGTGACAGGCGTGATATCTCACTCCCCTTCAATCTTTTATGGAAGGCCATGCTAAATTGAGGAGGACCATGCAAGAGAGAAGACGATTTGCAAAGCCTACCTCCGTTGTTCAGCGTGATCACTCCAGTATTTTTTGTGATGTTCTTCCATCGACCCTCCGTGTTGAAAGGCATGAACGAACTACACAGACCGCCTTGATTATCTGAATAATATATCTAATTGTAAAGGTGCAATCACATTGAGCGATTTTACAGTCGTACGAAAAAGCCAGCTGTTAGCAAAGAAAGGACATTTTTTAAAACGCGTTCTCTGTAAGAACCGAGGCGGGGTGGCACAGTTTTCTTAAAATGGTCTCCAGAGGCTCAAACTTCACCATCATAACCCCTAGGGACGGTATTTACGATTTTTGAACTTTGATCCCAATTTTCTTGATCTTTGATCTTTGATCTTTCAAAAAAACAAATTTCAGATATCACTATCGTGTGATAGCTCATTCGAAAGAGCATAAAAAGTTATGTTAAAAACCAGAAGGATTTGAAATTTCATCCATTTTGACTCAAGTTATGACTCAAAATATGACGATTTTCGTCCATTTCGACGAAAATCGATTTGGCTACCCATGAAGCCATGATTTGCGGGACTCTATTTTTTGACATTTTTTGTATTTTTTATATTAAAAAAACTTGGTAAACTTTCCGGGTCACATTTCGTGCGCCAATTTATCGAAAATGTGAGTCAAGCGTGGTCAACCACGTCTTTTTTTCGCAAGCGTAGCCATTCCGATAGGAGGAGGAACGTCTCCCAGCACTTCTTTAAGCCTCAAATAACGTTTTTTCTTCATTTTTAACCTTCTGACTAATTTTTGTAAACTTTTCGATCTAAATTTTTGACATGGCTCACCTCGACTTTTTTCACATAAGGGTCCCCCCTTATGTGAAAAACCATGTTAGTGGTCACGTCAAATTAGGACCTCCGATACGAGTAAAAGTATGTTAGGGTGTCTTAAAATCAATTTTACGCTACTTTTAGTACATTCCGACATGTTGTTATGGTCAACTCCGACATGACTCTTAACATGCTTTTTCACATAAGGGGGGACCCTTATGTGAAAAAAGTCGAGGTGAACCATGTCAAAAATTTAGATCGAAAAGTTTACAAAAATTAGTCAGAAGGTTAAAAATGAAGAAAAAACGTTATTTGAGGCTTAAAGAAGTGCTGGGAGACGTTCCTCCTCCTATCGGAATGGCTCCGCTTGCGAAAAAAAGACGTGGTTGACCACGCTTGACTCACATTTTCGATAAATTGGCGCACGAAATGTGACCCGGAAAGTTTACCAAGTTTTTTTAATATAAAAAATACAAAAAATGTCAAAAAATAGAGTCCCGCAAATCATGGCTTCATGGGTAGCCAAATCGATTTTCGTCGAAATGGACGAAAATCGTCATATTTTGAGTCATAACTTGAGTCAAAATGGATGAAATTTCAAATCCTTCTGGTTTTTAACATAACTTTTTATGCTCTTTCGAATGAGCTATCACACGATAGTGATATCTGAAATTTGTTTTTTGAAAGATCAAAGATCAAAGTTCAAGAAAATTGGGATCAAAGTTCAAAAATCGTAGATACCGTCCCTTGGGGTTATGTTGGTGAAGTTTGAGCCCGATATGAGAAAATTTTCTAAAACTGTGCCATCCCAGGCCCCTTTCACTGAGTTCTTACAGAGAACGCGTTTTAAATGATCATCGCACTGCCTATGCACACGCTCTAGTTTGAAAAAAATAGCGCTAGTCCGCTTTGGCTGTCCCAACAAAGTTTACCCAAAATAGTTTCCTAATCCTTAAAAGTTGCCAGGACCCCGAATGCTTTCCTGAAATGCAGTATCCTTGGCCCTGACATAGTTTCATGGACCCCGGAATAATTTCCTGGACCAGAACACTTTCTTGGGACACCCAAAACGAGCAAAAAAACAGAAGCTATCATAAGGCAATGTGTTACCAATGTTCGAGGCTGCCTCGAAAGCTATCCCTAGATCTTCATCGCCGAAATCAGTGTAAGTGAATACGTAGTACAGACAGAATTCCGAGTGGTCGCCAATTGTGTGCTTGTTCAAGAAATTGATGATGTCAGCGGGCTCCTGAATAGGATCGGCTAAACGATAACGATATTACGGGCCCGTTTAGAATGCGCGCTTTCTAAACGAAGTTCTAGGAGTCCTGAAGTGGAATCGTTTACCGTTGAAACTGTGCACATACTATGTGAAAAAACAATAATAATAAACACAAATGCTCACCGTGCTTTCTACTTGATCGATCGGTTTGCCTTTCCCTGTATCGATCTGAAGTGAATCAACATTATTACAAGGTGAACAAGTATTTATAATGTAGTATTTAACGAAATTTTCAGATTCTGTCATACCGAGATCTGTTTCACAATGAAATTCACAGGCCCGATTTCGTCAAATGTGGTGCTTTCGAAAATATCGTTCACCGTTCTCATATGAATGTAGAACATGCTGATTATCTCTTCACAAGTTCTGCAAAAAAAGTATTTTCCAAATCAATAATTTCAATGGAAACATCAAATACGATATTACCTCGCTGGATCATTATTGCCCTCATTGCGCAATATCCTCTGGTAGAGCTTACTGTCTGCCTGGAAACATTTGAGAAAAGTATGCGAACAATGACAATTTCAAACCTTGACTTACCCTTAGATGCAAGGTGCACGTTTTCTTTCTCATGAGCTTTTCGGGATCATCATCTTCGTGCGCTTTTCGATCGAGATAATCAACTAAATCGTGGTACTTCGAATTTAAACACCCTGTTAAATTTCTAAAAAAAGGATTGAAATGCGGTTCATTTTTTATAGCAACTAACACTAATTGTTCTCCTTCCTCTTGTTTTTCCGTTTCCTCCGTTTCATTATTCTCCTTCATTTTTTCTCCGGAATCATTGGGCTTGCTCTTTCTATTGCTATTTGCCTGCACGAAAGTTTTATTTACATAAAGAAGACAAGTATTCAAACGATTTTATATAAGTATTAAAATGTTAGCACATACCTTTCTGTCATGCCTAATTCCAGAATGATAAAGTACAATGCTATAGAGATCGAGATCCTCGTTATAGAACTTGGAAGTTCTCTCGACCTGAATAACAAAAGGTGATATTGATTGGTATATTGAGAGGAGTAGTAAAAAGTAGACTGCAGTAACCGTGTATATATTTCCGTTGGACAAGTGAATATTTCCATCGAAGACTCCGTCAAATAGTGTGCCGTAGACACTCGATGACGGATCTCCTAAAAGTGTCGCAGAACGCATTCTAGGTCTCCTTAATCAGATTGAAATGAGAGCGGTATCGGCTAGATCAGCCTACGCTGAACTTGCTTGACAAGAAATGATTCTTTTTTTCGAAAACTATCGCCACTCTGACCGGTAAGAGAGCACGTGAAATGAAGAGGGAATTTCTTGCCAAGCCATTCATACCCAGAGCGTAGCCCTCATAGAGGAAGTGGTGGGGCCGAATCGCTTGAGCTTCGCCGTCCACAATTACTGTTAGATCAGGCGCGAAGGGCGGAGAATTAGCAGCAATCGGAAGCAAACTGAGATTGAAGTCCCTGAATTTTGAGTTAGCTCGAGAAAAAAGTTCGAACCCACCGAGACTTGCCACGAAATTGAATCTGCAAGGGAGAATGGTCTTCTTCGACTGCTGAGCAAGCCCTAACAATAAGAACATGTTATTTCGTTTAGCTAAAAACATTATTATTGTGTTAAGGTAACACCCACCTTTTTAGTTGGCCAGTTTCTTGTTCTTTTTTGTTCTTCTTAGCCGAATGGTCTAAAAAAAAGCTCTGCCGAGTTAATACTTCGGAATGAACATGATTACCATTTGGCACTGTAGATTCGGTGAACTCGGCATTCTTTATCTTTATCAACTTTTCTGTCCGATCCCAAATCCTTTTTCTTTTCTCTTCCTCGACATGTGTTGCATCGTAGTAGAGAGGGTCTACATTTTTGACGTTTCTGCTCAGCGTAACACCTGTAAAAACAATTGAAAGAAACCAAAAAATAACTTTCTATGCACAGACCTGTTGCCATGAGCAAAGTTCGACCAAAAAATGAAGAAGCGCTTTTGTACATTGTATTCCTTCAAGTGTTGAGAATGGCAACTAGCATGAACAGCCCGTGCTGAGACTCGAAATAATAAAGAGCATTCCCCGTGGGGATGCTCATATGATTGAATATTGGACGCGTGGAGGTTTTCATGATTTCTTTCAAACCCCTCTTCACTCTTAATTATTATTATTATTATTATTTCTCCCCGAGATCTCTGCATTTTTTTCTATGGAAATGTGGTCATGATTTGCTGAAAAAAGGGGGCGTCGATTGGATGCTCGAGAGGTGCAAAGGACAGTGGCGCATGAAAGCGGGCACTCGCTAGGAGCGGACCATGACGATGAGGATGACGATGAGGATAGTGTTGAAAATGAATACTTGAGCTTCTAGTATTAAGCCGGAAATGACATTAATGTTACGAAAATGTTCGCAGGGACCCTTTATTATACGCAGGGAGTAGAAAGTAAAGATCCTCTGAAGTTTAGCAGACAATCTATCGAGTAAATTTCAACCGTTTTGGATGATATTAAAAGGTATTATCCGTTATTGATTAAATTCAGACATCAATAGAGCTAATTCATTGTCCGTATATATACATATATGACGTTCACAAATTTAAACGTTTGTTCAGTCCCATTCATAAATACAGTTATTTGAATCTCGATCGATATAATACACACGTTTAGATCGAGGCCATACCGACCCATACTGGCTAATTATATTCGACCCAAGAATAACTGTTTTCAGTGTAAGTTATTTTCATCAACATTATTGAGTATAAGTGAAAATCAGAAATTTAAAAATGATTATTTAGAATCATCACAATATCCGTTTTATTTATTTTATTTATTGTATTGTATGTTTATTTATTGCATTGTATTAGTTGAATGTTGATAAATTATCCCCATCCAATCTATTTCGCCTAAATTGCGCCTCATGGAATTAGTGACATTTGGAAATACAGTCAATATGACAAAATATGAACTAGATTTATCAATGATTTCAAGAACATCAAACCGAAAGACATTATTATTCGGCCGAATACATCTGAACATTTTGCGAATTATAATGAAAGAATTTTTATTGAAATTGAGAATACATAGATAAATTTCGAAAAGTGAAATTCATAACGCAACGGAAGGAATGCCAGAGGGTACGACAAAACGAGTCGGATGCCTTCAGCAATAACGGATGCCAGTGTCTCCAAGATTCATTCACTCACTCATTTTCGACGTGTGTCTCTTCTTTTTTTTTCAAACTTCGATAATTCCAGGAATTTTCCTCTCGGATAACTTATCATCGACATTGAGCATGCCCGACGTTACAGTATTTGAGACATGCGGTGAGAATTATTGTGAATTTGTTAAATAACATATTTTCGAAAATTACAATTACATTCGAACTTTCAGGAATCAAATTCCCGCTTTGTCACGATCGGCCGGAAAGTGCCAGCATTATGCATACTGTTCCAAAGGTTATTTTGCAATTTTATAATACTATTTACGGCTAAATTTTGAAGCAATTTCTGGCGCTCTCCAAGCAGAGATCGGAATCCAAACTATGCGATGTGACATTGATCGTGGGTGAGAAGAAACTGTATGCACACGAGGTATCAGGAATTTATTAAACAGTTCAGAAAAAAAATATTTTCCAATTATTCTAGGTCGTACTGAGCTCTCAAATCCGCTTCTTCCGAGCTCTCTTCAACTCGAACATGAGGGAGTCTACCACTCGAGAAGTCCACCTATCATCATCTCTTTGCGGTAAGTTGATTCCTTTCTAGAGCAATACAAACCTTTTCAAATGGAATTTTAGAGTTCGACCACGTGACTATCGATAGCCTCATCACCTACGCCTACACTGGTCTCCTTTCAATTTGTGTAGCAAACGTTCAAAGTCTGATGATGGGGGCGGTATACCTCAACATGGTGAGACTCCAAGTTCGGAAACGTGAAATTTAAATCATAATTTAAGGAGTACACAATAGACGAGTGCGCACGGTTCATGCGAGATCGAATCTGTGTCGATAATGCCTTATCGCTTCTCACATTTCTCATGTCGATTGCATACGACAAATTGGAACGAACTATCATGGCGTTTATTGACGTGAGTTGAAGGTGTCTGCATGATAGTAAAGGTAAAGGTAAAGGTCACCCCGTACTCTAGGCACACGAAGTCCTGCGGGAGCCCACTGCTAGGCCAGTGACTATTTTATAAGGCCAATTCAGTCCGTAGGACCCAATCTATTCTTCGGACCTACTTTACCGCGTGACTAGCCCCCTCCGGGGGCTAGTCCTCCGGAGGCCCTGCCGGGGGCTGGGAGCTACGCTCGCCCCGTGACGCTCCGCGGTCGTCTCGCGCCCTTCGGGCGCTCGCCGACCGCTCCGCTAGGTGCGCGCGACGCAGAATGAATTCGACTCTCCTCTCTCCTCTCACTCTCTCGCCTAATCCAATCAATGCGCTCGAATCTGTCGCCGAGAAATATCGAAATTGCCCTAGTTGTAATAGATCTTTTCACTCCCAATTCCCCTTTCGGGCGCCTTGGTGGGGCGGAGAGCGGTGTCACGGCCGGGAATCGAACCCGAATAGAATGGAATGGGAGGGCGCCATAGACCACTACACCACTTCGCTCTTAGCACCACGCATGATAGTAGTCGTGTATAATTTCTTGGCAAACTTCGTTCGAATCTCGCACACGTCCGACTTTCTGGATTGGGGTTTTGAAGATGTTCGACCGCTGCTCAAGAGAGATTCACTGAATATCGATGACGATAAACAGGTAAGATTTGTTTACATCTCCTTTTAAAACGATTTAAATAGAGTAAAAGAAACGAAAAAATGTTAATTTTTGATAGGTACTCGAGGCAGTTGCTCGATGGATTGGACATGAGGTTGGCAGAGAAATATATTCCGCAAAGTGAGCTTTATTGTTTTTTCCGTCAGTATTCCGGAGTTCAGGTTGCTGAAATGTGTTCGACGCTTCCATGAGAAGTTGAAGGATAAAAAATTCAATCAAACTCACTCAGCAATGATCGATCCGAATTTCAAAATAGTCGTCGACAATGTGAAGGTTAGAAAATGCAATTTTTTGGAGCGTAAATCTCATTGCAGCTTGAAACAAGCTTATATTAAAAATATTTTTTAGGAAAAAATCTGGTCGAAAAATAAGCGCAGAATGTGCGATGACGCTCATCATTTGATCGTTTCTATCGGTAATTTTGTATATATCAGTTTTTTAAAATAATAATAAATTTCAGGGAAAAACAACATTCAAATTTTCGATCCAATTAAAGACACATGGACAAGTACGTTCTTTATTAAACCCAAATTTCACGACTATGCATAACAAATTTAGAGTCTCCCGCTGCGGTAAAAATTCGAATTCAGTCCCGTGGTCATCACAAGCCAATTGTCGTAGATCAAAAGGTTCCGTTCTTTTTGGATATTCGTGTTCATATTATGTAATTTAATAATGTGATTTAATCAAACCTAGTTTAGATCTACATGTTCCATGGTTTCAAATCCGATAACACTACCGGATATTACTTCGACACTGTTGAAAATACGTGGCATTCGGTAAATATTAACTGTAATAGTAAAAAACGCGTCTGTAATTCAATAGACGAATAGACAAGAAGAAAAAAAAAGAGGTTATTTATCTCGGTTGCGCTATTTCTATTGACGGAAAGGACGGGATTGAAATTGGTCGGCGTATTCAAGCTGCGTATGGGGCCTTCCACAAGCATCGATCATTCCTCATTAATCGATCGATTCCAATGGTCCATAAGCGGCGGCTTTTCAACGGGTGCATTCTTCCTGCATTTCTATATGGGTGTGAAACATGGGCACTAACGGAAGCACAAAAGGAAAGATTATCGGTGGCACAAAAACGCATGGAGCGATGGATGGTCGGTTGCACTGTCTTAGATCATTTATCGAACGAAAGGCTGCGCGGACTCACAAAGGTAGAGGATGTTGTTCGTGCCTCATTGAAAAGAAAATGGCTCTGGGTGCACAAAGTTGCTAATGATTATGACTTGAAGTGGAGCAGAGCTATGATCGAATGGACTCCACGAGGTCCCAAGCGCAGACGAGGACGACCTAACGCAAGATGGAAAGATCTCTTCATGCGAACAGTCGGACCCACTTTTCTGAGACAAGCAAGAAGTCATGAATGGCCTGCCATGCACATTAGAGCCTACTCTTGATAAATGTGTTGAAATGAAAAATGAAAAATGAATTCAATATAAAAATAATTTTTCAGATTCCTGGCCTACCTGACGAGGATATATATTTCGCCGCAACAGGTTACATTAGCGGGACCATGTGAGAATCGGAAATTATTTTTATATTTAATTTTTATTATTTTCCATAATGCCAATTCGATAACAAGAGAATATTGCAATTGGCGGACAGTAACTTATTATAAATAATTTATTACAAATATAGTAATTTATTATAAAAGTTTATAAATAACTTTAAGAATAATCGGTATGATTAACTTTCAGATATATCTCTGGCGGCAATATTGGAGGTCGCAGATTATCTAATATGTACAAGTTTAATATAGCCAAGCGAGGTAATAGTCATCCATAATGTATTTTATTTTTGACTATTTGAAGAGTGGTCGCAGGGAAAATCAATGAACAAAAAGCGATGTGGTCCAGCATTTTGCGTATACGAAGGAAGGTTTTATGGTATGTTTGTTCTGAATTAGAATTTTCTCTCGTCCAGGGTCAATTTTCTTTATATATTTGAAAATCTTTCTCTTCATATATTTTTTCTCAGTTTTTGGAGGCAACCAAGCCTATCATGACATGATGGCATCGGGAGAATACTACGATCCCCATACTGATAGGTAAATATCACTTTTTTGTTAAGTGTTGTTTTAATAATTATTCCACTTGACATAAATTATACTTTGCAGTTGGACTCCTACCAGCCCAATGGCGATCAAGCATTGCGCTGCTGCGGCTGCAGTACTTGGCGGCAAAATATACGTGGTTGGAGGGTCAGTAAAATTTTCTAAATTCAGTGCTCCTTGCTTTATTTTTTGAGCTTTTTTTTCACTTTTTCAACTTTTTTTCAAACTTTCAAAATCGTCTTTCAGCGCCGACGAATGCCAGACGAGGGCCGAAGTGCAGCGATACGATCCCTCCACGGATACATGGGAATCGCTAAGGAACCTAAAACGTGGCAGGTATGAATTCATTTGTATGAATCGAACACTTTGAAAACAGCATTACAGAGCCGGTGCGACACTGATTTCCTCTTGCGGCAAACTATTTGTCGTCGGGGGAACCGAAGGCATATACAAGTATGTGGGAATGTCTACTGTGGAAATGTATGATCCTGAGACGGACTGCTGGGTGGAAATGGCGGAAATGCCGTGAGTTTATTAAAAATGTATGAAAAGAAAAATATAGCAGTATGCTATGATGGCGGATGCTCTATCGTTATAGATATGCTTATTGAACTCCAACTTGCAGAAAATTAGTTACACTGTCATAAAAATATTGCAGAGAGCATGTATCTCATATCTGTGCTTTGCCGATTCCAGCTACCTTTGCTACGCCTTTAGTCAATCTCAAGGTGAGTTTTTGTATTTTTTTGGATTTTTTGCCCTATTTTTCACACTTAGTTGTTACAGACCACATTTTCGTCCAGCCACAGCAGCGGCTTCGACTGCCTCGTTACAAATGGCGAACTACTCAAAGCTATACATGACAAGGGCTTCAAGCACCCCTCCAAGAGTGAGTTTTTAATGGATATTGTTAGATTAATATTAGAGAAGTTCAGTCCAACACCAATTCATTCCTCGAGCCGCTCATGGATTGGACGTTGTCTGTCATTCGAAAACGGGCACTGGCAAGAGCACCCTCTCCGCTATCGCAACGTTGCAACAACTGGAGCCCGTGAACGTGCAAGTCTCCGCACTCGTACTCTGCAAGAGTCGCGAGCTGGCTACGAAAATGGGCGAAACATTCAAGGATCTTGGCGAATATCTACCCGCAATCAAGGTGAGATAACTCTAAATTTCATAACGTTAGAGAGATTTTGTTCAGGTGGCAGTATTTTCTGGCGATTGCCGAATCAAGAAGAATCGAGGAGTTCTTCTGAACAATTGTCCTCATGTAGTAGTGGGTACGCCGGGACGAGTTCTCGCCTTGGCGCAGTCCGGCGTCCTCAAACTTAATAATATCAAGCAATTTGTGGTTGATGATTGCGACGAGGTGGTCAACGATCAAGGTATCAATTTGAGTTATGTAATTTATATATTTACTTTTTTCATTAGATATGCACCGTGACCTCCGGAAGCTCGTCAAGTTTTTACCTGTACAGAAGCAAGTAATGGTGTTGTCGACTGAAAATTCATCGGAACTCCGTACATTTTGCAAGAGTCTGGTTCGAGAAGTAAGCTGAATTTTCTCGAATATTTTTAATTTGTTCTGTTTCAGGATCCGAATAGTACCCACACTGAATTCGTCCAATAGCAAATCGTCGAACAATACATTCAAAATTAGAGATTATAGAAAATCGTATGCTTCTTACTGATTTGTATCGTAGATTTATAGTTGTAGTCATTGTAATCGGTTTCGTAAGCAATAGTGGTATTGCTATTCCACACATTCATAAACTCGTGATAAAAAAGTGAATATATTTCCTCAACAATATTCGAATGATTTTTTCTACCCATCGACCGATATCTGATCGTGCAATTATCGCAATCTGTTTTAGCCTTGAAATAATTGCATTACTACTGAACACATTCTGTGTCTTTCTTATCCATAAAACGAAGAAAACTTGCAAACGAAAAATTTATGTCGTCTTGCTTTTTTAACAGGCTTTAATTATTTCCTTTTTGATAAAAAATACTTTTTTAGATTGTTTACACCGTTCACAACTTTCACTTCACCATTCTTTTCGTTCCCTTTATCTACCTGAAAGTCGGTGGTGGTTATTGCATCGGGCTACTGTGCGAGCCTCATTACGTCTCTTTTTCGTCCAATTAAATAAAGTGAACGAAAAGCCACCTCATCACCGTGAACGATTGGAATCTGTCCGTCAACAGATTTACACTTTGCGACAGCATTATTCGTCGCTTCATGATAGTAATAACTCTGACGGTCCATTTTCCCCGGCACTCTCCATTTCTGACGAGTTCGAAACCCGAAGGGCACGAAGTATGAACACCTTCTTCAAATGGATCTTTTTCCGATATATTTTGTGAATTAAAAAGAATAAAACGAACGCAGTATAGCAACAGAACCACTAGAGTTTGAAATGTAACGCTACCCGGGATAGCTGGGACCCGACTGCGAAGAATGAGTGGGAGAGGGAGGAATGAATTACCCGTGATTTTCACCCTATTACCCGGGATAGTTGAATGTAAATCGCGCGCGCTCGTGAGAAAGACTCATTTCTGCCTCGCGAGATGATCAAGAGTGGTCGGTCAGATAAGTTTACTCTCTTTTCTAAGCAATTTGATGTATGTTTGAACGATCTCTGCGTGTTTATCGTTCAGGTAGAAGTGCTACAAGTTGTTCGAGTAGTGCGAGAAACCGCAATGCTCAAGTTCTAAATAAGGAACCGAGTCTTGGAGTGATGGCATGTTTAATACCAAACAAATGGCCTATAGGATTCATGCTAGATAGGACTTATTCCTTGTTTCTATCTAATCTTTATCACTCGTATGTCTGGCTAGGACTGAGAGATTTGGAAATCTTAGAATCCTTTACCTAAGAAATCTGAAACTACATTATCTTACCAATTGGAAATTAGCCCCCCTGCCACGTAATCAGAGGCTTCAGGAAAGAATTCATTGTGGAGGCACCCAGCTGAAGAGGATGATAAGCCCCTAATTGTCAGTTGTGTTACATTTACCTCCCTCCCCCATTCCATAGATATTGCAGTACCTTCAAGTTGCTAACACGCGATAGTATAGATGAAACTTAGCTAATTGTTAATCTAAACATCGAAGGTTCATTTTCCTTGGTTTCAACTTCCATTCTCTTACAAGATATGGGCTGAGGCGTTAGTAACGCAGGAGCATTAGAAAGCTGTGAAAAATGCGCTGAATAATAGGAAAATAGTAGAATAGTTCGTCAGTTCTTCACCTAGAGATAAGTGCACTTTTCTTCCCCAATTAGCTTTATTCCCAGCGCATGAAGAGCTTTTTGATTCACCCTCCAAAACCTAGGTTCCCGGGTAATTCTTCATTCTACGTCGACTATCCCGGGTAACTCTCATTCCACTCATTCCGCCTCTACTACCCGGTCGGGTCCGAATTACCCGTCCCACATTTCAAACTCTAAGAACCACAGAAGAACAACAGAACCAGCATTTCAATATCTTGAAGGTTGTGGCACTGAGCGTGAGAGCAGAAAGCAATCGTAAACGCCTCTTGTTATCAGTCCGTAGTATGCGAATGATGCGAAATTGGTAAACAGAGCCGAAAGCACCTATTATGATAACGGCTCCTCCACTAATCCAAGTGTTGTCAGCAAATCGATCTACACATGGAGGAACAATTTCAAAATCGTCTCACAAATAAAATAGTTTGGTAAATCAACGAATAATATTTAGTAATTATAATATTTGTTTTTTTTTTCGAAATTAGGTCGCATTCTTTCTTATGATTTTTTTCAATTGAAAAATGATTGCATTGATGAATAGAAGAGAATCTAATTTTTAAAACGACTAAACACGAACAATTGTTTTAGGAATGTGGGTAATGGTTGTTTTAGTTGTGAAAAATGCAATACGAATTCGAAATGTTATAGAAGAGTATTTTCTTTATTCGGGCGATAGAAATTTAAAAGTAACGAGCGGTGGTTGATAAATCGCTCATCATTTCGTCCAGAACGACATCTGTAATTTCGTCGCATCGATTACTTCCGCTTCCTCGCTGTTCCGACTTACCATCAGTCCGCGCACTCCCACGCCCCCATTCGGCTGCCAGCTGACTCTCATCGTATTGGAGACGCTCGTGTAGTAGTACTTTCCGCCAAGCCCATCGCCAGTTAGACTGCAAAGATTCCGAGTTAAATTTTTCGAGTTTCGTCATTGTTGCAAAAAAAAGAATAGGAAAAAAAAGGAGACTTGGCAATAATCGCTCCTCCCGTGTACCCATCGGTCAGCAGCAGATGATCACAGCAACCGTTCGCTTCGAGCAGAAGAATCTCCACAAGGCATTATTTGTTGACTAAAAGCGAGAAAAATTACCTCAAGCTTCACCAACTTTCCCGTAGGCACCGTCAGAAAGTAATCGCACGGTACAGAGGCGTCATCGGGGAAACCGGGCGAGTAGATCTGAAATGCGAATTTCTCGTTTTGAATCCCGTTGGTGAACTTACGATCTGTCCTTCCTTCCAGGGTCCGCCAGTACAGCCGGCGAGCTCGGGACTGTTATCTGCAATAATTTTCTTAATTTTCTTTTTTTTCGTAAGTGATCAACTTACAGAATGGACGCTTGCACACGACTGGCAGTTTCGAAGCGCAATCCGTGTTCATCCACTGTCCCGCTGTTGTCAGGGTATCCATAGTGAGGCACTCGCCCAAGCCATCAATCGGGAAACCTGAGAAATCTCAAATGTCCTTTCAAAACGCTGGGCTGATTCCGACTTGGATAAAAGTTCGAATAGTCCCAATCCGAATTGTCGATCCAGCCAAAATCATTTCCCTTTCCAGCAACCTTTCCGCCAAGAAGAACTCCATTCGTTGAACCTTGGGAGACAGCAAGCCGGCGAATGTACGAGTTTTCCTCAAATGTCAATAATATGTCCAGGAAAATATGCATATATGGGGGTGTGATTGCAATGGCTCCTATCCAACAACTAGTTGAGCGATGCAAAAGTTGAAAACCGTTTCAACTTTTGCATTTAACGTTAGATTTCTTATAATTGAATTATTTCAATCTATGAAAATCGCTCAACTAGTTGTTGGATAGGAGCCATTGTAATCACCCCTCCATATATTTAAACGGAACCTGTTCACTGTGCACGGAAGCGACTTCCGCGCCAAAACTATGACAAATTGACTGCGCATCGTTCCAGGTCTCGGCAATCTTTGCGATCTAGATATTGTGCGATTTTTAGTTGGATCAAACTAAAAAAATGCTTTAACCTCATAGCAGGTACCGTCATTGCTGTCTTCATCGAAATTGCCACAATCATTGGAGGGGGTCGGCTGAACAAGCTGCTTGATGCACCACATATCAGTATCCAAATAACTATGAGAGCAATCTGAAAGGTGTTTATAAAAAACGGACAAGAGAATTGCGTCTACCGATGTGCCATGAACTATCGTTCTCCAACAACCAGCTGCAACTCGTTTTGCACTCACTGTCTAGCTCTGAAGAGGACAAAAAAAAATCAGATTTGTAGAGTTGCTACCTGTATCGTATTTTCCAGATGGTGGTTTGAAATCGAGCAGCGATCCATCAATCCATTCCCATTTCTTTGAACTAGTGTTGCAAGTCAAACCTGGTAAAATAACGACTGCGCGGAAACTTTTTAAGGAGTTACCTATAATGAGTTTGCGCCCTCCTTTCTTTGCAGCCCAGTATGAAAGTTGCTGAATGAGATAGCGTTGTCGCTAATTGTCTTGCCGACAAAAAACCTCGTCATTGTGAATCGCAATAGGATACGATTGAATTGATCCGCAATCGGATATAGCATAACTGAGAGCACTACCATCCATGTACACCGTTCTGTACGTATAAAATCCTCTACACTGCCCTGCACAATAGAGCGGTAGTTGGGAAGGACACGCACCGAAAACAGTATCTGAACGATAACGTTTTGAAGTTTCTTGAAAAAAGGAATAATAGGAACTCACGTAGTGAGATCGAAAGGAAGACAATCACTTTCAACATTTCGACGCAATTGCTGTCTCTGTCAATAGTTTAGCTGCTTCTTATCAGAGACTGATCACACCGCTCGTAAAATCGTGCTCGTAAAATTATTATATCTTGTGGATCAATTAGCAAGAAACCCATGCATCGCAAACGTTATCATAATGGAGCGCCATATAATGCATGTTCAGAAAAGGACAAATAAGTGAGAAAATATGAAAAACGAAATATTTCCAAGTCCTGTTCATAGATAGCGAAGATCGCAAAACGAAGTGGCTTCCTATTCTCAAGTCTCTTACTTGTCATATTTTCCATCAAATAGTAGTTGTGATAGAACAACGACAAAATGTTCAAGCGATTCACATACCACTTCTTATCAGTAATAGCTCACTTCCTATCGAGCATGGCTTAGCGAAGAAAGCAAACAAAGCTAATTGCACCGAAGACAGTCACTATGATAATGTCTTGCCGTCTTTATTGTTTAGATGTAAGCATAAAACACACATCGAGCGAAAATTACTTTATTGCAACAACGTTCATACGGAAACACCGATGCAAATCATCAGTATTCAGAAAACGACATCTAAAAATCGGTAATTTTAATTATTATTTATGTTCATTTCTTACCATCAATCCTCTCACATTCACTCCTCCATCCGGCTGCCAGATCACCCTCATAATGTTGGATTCCTTCGTAGTGTACGTTGCTCCGCTGACCTCGCCGGTTAGGCTGCGAAATTATCAGTGGTTGCCAGTTCGATGTTGAAATCGATGGGAAAGGAAGGGATGCGTTTGCTCAATATCGAACTAACTTCGCCAGTACAGCCCCGCCGATGTATCCGTCCGTAATCATCAGAAAATCGCAGCAACTGTTCGCCTCGAGGAGCAGAATCTGAAAGTTATCTTAATTAAATAATTCCATTAAAAAATTAAATAAATAGAGAAAACTTACCTCCAATTGCACCCTCCTCCCTGCAGGAACTGTGAGAAAGTACTCGCATGGGACAGAAGCGTCGCTGGGAAAACCGGGAGAATAAATCTGAGAGAGATATTTCGAAATTTGAAGTGCTCAATTCTCACGATTTGCCCTTCGCTCCAAGGTCCGGCAGAGCAGCCGGCGAGCTCGGGTGTATCGACTAAACTAAAATTTTGTTTAATTTTGTGGAAAATTTGATTTTATTAATGCTATAACTTTGTTTACCAATCGTAATGTGATTCAATATCTCGTTAACTCACACATTGGACGAGAACAGACGACGGGCATTTTGAAATTGCAATCCGTGTTCATCCATTGTCCGGCCGTCGTGATCGTATCCATAGACAGACAATCGCCGAGGCCGTCGATGGGGAAACCTGAAATTTTTGCCGCTTATTAGGAATTGGTGTGTCTTGAAAAGAAAAATGGTCATAATTTTTCTAACCAGGATGGAAGTTCGCGTAGTCCCACTCCGATCCGTCCACCCATCCGAATCCTTTGCCCTTTCCAGTCACTGTGCCTCCCAGCAGAACCCCGTTGATGGCTCCTCGGGACACGGCCAGCCGACGAATGTACGAATTTTGCTGCACAGTTTTGCTATTTATAGGCAATCGTAAAGAATTGAAATTTCGTCAAGAGCAGATCAAAAAAAATATTTAAACACGGCACCTGCTGACTGTGAATGGACGCAAGTTCGGCTCCGAAACTATGACAGATGGTTCGAGCTTCATCCCACGTCTCCGCTTCTGGAGTAATCTGGAGGAATGCGCATATCACGTGTCTTCTGAGAGATTGCATGAAAACGGCCACCTCCCGGCACTAGGAGCCCCAACTTTTAGCAATCCCGATGAAAATTTTATGGTAGTCTATATTAGCGATGAGAAAATTTTTACAACACAACTTTTGTCCCAGAACCGGCTTTTAGGCATTTTTCGGCTCTAGGGTCGGGTATGTCATATCTCGGCTCCCAGATGAGCTAGCAACCTGCGGTTTGGCCCAAAAAATGCGGAAAATTATTTTGAACAACTTTTCTACCAACGACGAAAAATTTGAAAACGTTTTGATCTCCAAATCCTGGAATAGCTGTTTCCAAAACCGAATAATGATTTTTCCTGGGAAGGGAACCCCACCCTTCCCCCCAAGCAATGTGCAAAATTTCAATCTATACACTCGTAGTAGTTCATAAAAAAATTGACCGAAGGGCCTAGGGGGTGACAATCGACCTTCCGGAGCCGTTAAACGTCAAAAACAGCCGATTTTTCAGAAAAACTCAATGTTCGAGGCTTGAAATCTTCGGAATTTTTGCTTCCACTGAGGCAAATTCACTTTATTATTACTTTTACATATCTAAATTACAATTTCTGAACATTTGAGAGCACATAGAGAAAGTTTATTTTTTGACAAAATTTTTGATTTTTTCTTTAAAAAATTTATTTTTTGATCAAAAATACTTTTTTCCCGAAATGATCTTAAAAGCTCAGAAAATGTTATTTGGATACATAAAAGTAATTTTAAGTGAAATTTGTCACTATAAGAGCCTAAAAAGAGAAATTATGTGGCTCGAACATTGAGTTTTTCTGAAAAATCGGCAGTTTTTGACGTTTAACGGCTCCGGAAGGTCGATTGTCACCCCCTAGGCCCTTCGGTCAATTTTTTTATGAACTACTACGAGTGTATAGATTGAAATTTTGCACATTGCTTGGGGGGGAAGGGTGGGGTTCCCTTCCCAGGAAAAATCATTATTCGGTTTTGGAAACAGCTGTTCCAGGATTTGGAGATCAAAACGTTTTCAAATTTTTTCGTCGTTGGTAGAAAAGTTGTTCAAAATAATTTTCCGCATTTTTTGGGCCAAACCGCAGGTTGCTAGCTCATCTGGGAGCCGAGATATGACATACCCGACCCTAGAGCCGAAAAATGCCTAAAAGCCGGTTCTGGGACAAAAGTTGTGTTGTAAAAATTTTCTCATCGCTAATATAGACTACCATAAAATTTTCATCGGGATTGCTAAAAGTTGGGGCTCCTAGTGCCGGGGTGTCCTGCAATCTCTCAGAAGACACGTGATATGCAAAAGTTTCATAATGTTTAACAACATATAGTCAATATAGTTTTAAATACCTCGTAACACTGGGAATCATCACTTCCATCGACGAAGTTACCACAATCAGTTGATGGAGTTGGCTGAGTCAATTGCGCGATGCAGAAGAAATCAGTGTCTTGCTCCACGTGCGTGCAGTCTGAAAAGAACTTTTCACTATCATTCTTAAAACTAAATATTTTAGTGTTAGATGACGGAAAGAATGTGAAATCCAAAGAACGTAGAAGGGAAAAGTAATTGATGAACTCACTAATGTGCCAAGCTCCATTGCTCTCCACGTACCAGTTACATCCGCTTTTGCAATCTCCATCCAATTCTGAGCACTCTCTTTTCGTAACGAAGATTGTGTTGCTATACCGTTATCATAAGTCGCTGGTTTGTAGTCAAGCGGGGATCCATCAGCCCATTCCCATCGTTTGGAATTGAGGTTGCAGGTCAAACCTAAATGTGAGAATGAGCAACTTTCATGGAAAAAAAAGATCAATTACCTAGAACGAAGTATCTTTCGGACTTCAGACCACGCCAATAGTCAAGTTGCTTGAATAATTCAAATTTGTGTTTCTATAACAGGCAATCACTTACTTCATCAGTATGTATGGACACAGGGTTCGCATTGATCCTGTTGCAGTACGAAATTACTTGACCGGACCAGTCATCCATGTATTCCATATCCGAAGCGTAATATCCTCTGCACTGTCCGTCCCGGTAGATAATCAGTGGAGAAGGGCAGGAATATAGAGCCGATTCTTAATCAAGTAAGGAAATAGGTTGAAATAGTTGTTCGTACCTTGTGGTTTGGTGGATGTTGTTGAGGTGACTGAGGTAGCTGTTGTAGAATGTTGCATAGTTTTAGTCGTCGTTGCAATAGTCGCAATTGGAGTGATCATCTTTTCGTTTGATGGCGTTAGGCACAGAAGAAAATAATTGTTAGAAGTAGAAAAGGCATCTTGAATGGACCAGCTGATGTCAAGACTCTACAAATAAATATATTTATTACTATTTTTTCTGAACAAACGCACATTCGTTTGAGGAATGGTTAAATTTGTTGCAGTTGTGCCACCCACGCTGAAGAACCTGCGATGGACTTCTTATGATTGTTTCAATTGTATATTCACGTGTATTTCTTATCATTAGTGGTATCCTTGATCGTCACTGCATGAGCAGCGTTATTGTTGAGTACTGACGAGAAGGATACATCGTATAATCTATGATTGCATCGAAATTAGAATTCATTGGCGACTATTTACTCGCCTATCGTAGCTTGAGTACTGGACTGAGGTGTAATCATCGTAGTGGCTTGAACGGAACATCTGGGGTTTGAAGTAAATTTTTTGAAATTTTTTTTTCAATGCTAACCTGAGATCCCTTACAACCGATATACCCCGGGGAAGCTACGAATGAGACCCCCGACAAGTCGAGATTGTTATCTTAATATGAACAAATGGATTTTCTTGCATGCATGATAAAGTTCAAAAAAAGATATGGGCAAAGAAAAACAGAAAAAGTGCGTTTGGTCCGCGCTTGCTAATCGCACGGTCCCATTTTCATGACGGAACAATAAAATCTTCTCACCGGGTCCTGTACTAGCAGATAGGCTCGTCTTAGTTGCAGGCTTGGAGATATCATCGTAGAAGAGCGTAAGCAGCGGACTCTGGACGACCGCTTGAACGTCGATGAAGGTATCGAAATCCCTGAATAAATTCTATCGAGTAGAACCCCCAACCCATTTTTCTTCACCGTAAACAAGTTGTAAGCTTGGAGTCATATTCTTTGGCGTGTTTCGAAGTGATAAATAATAAAACATCACGGTGATCAGTGACTCACAACTCCGTTATCACTTGTGTACATTCATCCTCGGAAGAGGAAACTGCGTCAAAACCGGAGAGCGTGCCGATCAGTTGCGTACTCTGCATGTTATTTTACCGTTCACATTTATTTTTGATCAGAGTGTTCACCCCTTGAGTTGCGGTGCGAAGCTTGAAGGGCACTGCACTCATAACGGTTACAACATGAAGCGAAGCAGGAACAGTGTTTAGTTGTTCTGCCTCGAATACTTGGTTGAAGCTGATTGAATCTAAATATTGTAGTCGGCTCAACGACTTACATTTGGTAGTAAGAAGCTATGTAAAAATCGTCATTCCTCTCGCATTCTCAACTTACCAGCGTCCCTGCGAACAATCCACACCGCAAGGGGCGCCGTTGCATACTCAGGATTTGTATTGATAAAATTCACTACTTGGCTTCCAGGCTCAATTAAGATTATAACAAATGGCTAAAACACTTGCCAACCTCCACAGTGAAATAGCCTTTCTGTCCATCTGATTGCACAAATTTCGAGATATCATACAAACTGAAAACTTTTGTGATGTGATGAAATTATCACCAAATACCTGAATTGGTCATGAATGTAATCATGCACTACGATATTATTGGCGATAGACACAGATGATTTTGGAACGGAAACGTAAATACGACAACCACCGCTACAGAAGTTTGGCACAGAAACATGAATTCGGAAGAATTTGCTCTATTCGAGTTTGAATGCGCACTAACCATTTGCACGGAAAAGTCGATTTCATCGAAAAGTTTCGACTTGGCAAATTCGACAACGGCGGCTAAAGCTATCTATTTTATTCCTAAAGCCACCTTAAAACTTACTGGAACTGTGAAAACTTGCGAATAAAACAATTAATTGCAGGAGTAAAGTCATCGGCGAGTAAGTATCTCTTGAAGAGCAGGGAGTGGTTACTCTTATCATCGCTAATCCGGCTCAGATGGGACAGCGTTGAAACCTGTGCTACTAAACCCCCTTCTCACGTCGGTTTAGCATAGAAATGATCAATCCAGAGTGAGTGGCGTTTTCTTCCCCCCTTCAAAGGACGTCAACAACAATTATTTCAGTGCATCATTTTTATCAGCCAAAGTTGTAAGACCCAAAACATTGTATCCCATTCTAATATTTCACTCGTAAATGATACCGCCGAATAATGTTCTATACGAGCTGTGTTGGCCATGATACTTGAAGCAACCATGAACAAAACATCGATGCTTGAGCTTAAAAAAATCATTTTATCATAGGCCGATTCATACTAGCTCCAAAAGTGTTGGGTGTCAAAGAAGATTTATTACTTTTCATTAATATATTATAGCATATTCGCTGCGAAAACATGTAGAAGGGTAAGAATGAATACTGTCGAGACTGAAATATGTTAATTTCCGAGAAATAAAGTACATAAGCATACCGTCGTTTGCTATTGGCGACGTGGTTTTTGTGGTGGTTTGGTGGACATTGATTGAAGTAGGAGATGGCCAGTCTTCTGTCGTCGGCTCACTGAGAGATATGTTAAAGAAAATATAAAGTGCTTTAAAAAAGTTGAACAAAACACAAGATATGTGATATTACAAACTGTTTGGTGATGTCTGTCGTGCTTCCGGCCTTAGCAGTAGTAGTGCCTAGAATACAAATTTTCGCATGTGTAGATAGATATATCATATATGATATGGATGAACGGACATATTTCAAACCAAAACATTTCATGATTTAGACATAGTTGATAAGAAAATTCTTCATCGTCTTACTCGATTTCTCTTCCACAGCACGATAAGTCATCTAAAATAAATCAATATTGCATGTTTTTTCATTCACTAACGCTGAATCCTTTCACGTTCACTCCTCCATTCGGCTGCCAGGAAACACGCATGTAGTTCGAGTTGGATGTGTACGTTTTCGGCTGACTTGACATGATCTGGCCGGTCAATCTGCAGAGATAATGTAAAGCACTCAAGTTTATGGAAATATCCCACTGTGCGACAACTTGTCCCCCAATCTTCGCATCTGTGAGAAGTAGTTTGTCACAGCAAGTGTTCGCTTGGAGATATTCTATCTGATAAGTTCATGCATTTTGCTGGATTATGTGAAAAAACAAACAGTAACTTCCACGAATTTTCCCGGATCAACGGTAAGAAAATAATCGCATGGAGTAGAGGCATCGTACGGGTAGCCCGGTGAAGATATCTAAATACATAGTTTTTTTTTGTTTTTTTTAAGTTGAAGATATTCTCTCATGAATAATTTTCAGAAGGAATCTTGTTAGTACTATTTTTGACCTACCCGATACCATATAACATAGATAAAAATTAAGATGAGGAAAATGATTCAATAGCTCACGATGTCACCCTCCTTCCACGGTCCAGGCGAGCACTTTGGTTCTGATTGAGCTGAAATTCGATTCGTCATTAATTTAAGAACTAATTGTAATTAAAATATAAAAAAAAATATCATTTAAAATATCTCACGACGAACGCAGACGTAAGGTAATTTTGATGAACAGTCTCCGTTTATCCACTGTCCAGCCGAACCGAAAGTGTCCATGACGAGACAATCGCCCTGGTCGTATATCGGATATCCTGAAACGAACCAATCATCCAGAAATGTTTTCATTCTGACTGGGATTGCCACAGAAATCCTCGTAGACTATATGTCTATTACTTGGAATACAAACCTGGGTATGAGTTATCATAGTCGAACGGTGAGCCATCCAACCAGTCAATATTAGATTCGTTTCCAGTTGTTGCGCCAACAAAGAGGCCGTTTGTAGCTCCGTTCGAAAGGGCTAACTGGTGGACAAAGGTGTTTAACTTAAATTTGTAGAATTTCTTTCTGAAATTTATTTATTTATTACCTGAGCGCTGTGAATAGATGCAAGTTCAGCTTTCATTTTTTGACAATTTTTTTGAGCGCTCACAAAGTCGGTAGCAAGGGAAGCTACCTTCAAAATAACGGAAATTATAGCTCATGTTTTATTTAAGTTAAATCTGACCTTGTAGCATTGCTTATCGACCGTGTTTATTTCGAATTCGTCACCACACCAGTGGTGAGGTGCTAGTGGCGGAAGCTGTCCTTTGCAGAAATTGTAACAGCTGTTATCGCCCATCTCTGCGAATTTTAATATTTTGAAATACAAAAAAAATAGAAAATAATATCTATTTTGTTCGGTAAAGTCGGAGATGTACGAAAATAATAAGAATAAACTTACTTATCCATTGTCCTGTTCCCTTTTCCAACATCCAATCTGGGCCGAAAGTGCCGTATGCGCCCCAATTGGATGGAAGACTACAACCATCTAGACCTGTGTAAATATTTGACGTAATAACACGCAAAAATCACAATAAAATGTGGCATAAAGACAAGTTTAAATAACTGTGGGTCATGGACACTAGAGTTGCACTTTCGGTATCGGAACTACCGAAAATTATGTTAACCGACCCTTTTCCCGGGCATATCAATCACTTTCGCGCAATATTTATTGTCTCTAATTGTCTGGCACGGGAGAATTGGCTCTAAGGCCAACGTATTTGGGCACGGGCCAGCGGAATTTCGAAGTGCCAACTAATCCGAACAGAGCTAGGGTATTTTCAATTTCATAAATGCATGTGCTAAAGCTATCGAACCTCTAACGCCAATGGAAAATAACAAGCACCATACTTTTGTCGTAGTTCTTATACGGTCTGTAGTCGGCAACGGATCCATCATACCACTCCCATTGCCGTGTATAATTATTGCAAGCTAGTGCTTATCTGTTGTCGGGAAACATGCGGATTACGAGCAAAATCCTCCTAGCGTTATACGAACAATGTGCTACAGAAAATGTGCAGTGTCGATAAACGCACACTTCTAAATCAATTTAACACAACACAAATAGTATTGTTTTAACCAATTTAGAACTGTTTTTTTTGTCAAAATTTGCTCAAATTCAATGATTCACGTGCAAACAGAGCATTTTGCAGCGCGGATTATTCTTATCAGTTCCTCGTTGCTATTTCCATTACAATAACGTGCACAAAACCGATCAAGCGAGGGATTTAAACTTTCAAATGAGCAAAGCAAAGAGTATGGAATGAATCTCATTCAATGACGAATCATTTTATTGAACTTTTGAATTTCACTGCCCGTTAATTATTTTCTTCGTACGGACTCTGATTCAGAAACATGTTCTTGTTTTCCCCACCTTAAATTTGCAAACCAAAATCCAGTCTCTCTTTAATATTTTCATCACGCTTCGTTCAGAGTAAATGTGCACGGGTGAAAGTGTGAAAGTTTCAACGATTCCATTTTTTTTGGGTTTCTTGCACTTAATTTTGCACCTTTATGCATCTAGCAACATCTGAAGAGTCGCGATTTGCGAATCTAGATCACTTTTTCCATCATAATTATATATGAAAAAAATTTCTGATCAGAATACTCAAACTAGACACAAAGATCGTGGATGAAATATTTATTAGATTACGAAAATGATCAAGGAATATCTATGTATCAAATGAAGCGTGTATTTCTGATCACATAATTCGAAAAGCGTTTGAACATGATATTTAAAACGCGTTCTCCGTAAGAACGCGGGCGAGAGTGTACAACTCCGTAAAAATCATCGCCTAAGGCTCTTACTTCACCAACATGACCCCAAGGGCCGGTATAGGCGATTTTTGAACTTTGGTCCCGAAATATTGATCTTTGATCTTTGATCTCGCCAAAATTCAAATTGAGATTTCGATACCGTGTGATAGCTCATTCGAAAGAGCATGAAAAGTTATGTAAAAATTTCAATTTTCAGGCATTTTCATCCATATTGGACCGGGTTATGACCCATTATGTGAAATTATTGGCCCATTTCGGCCTATATCAACTTGGCTACACATGAAGTTGTCACTTCTAGGGTCCTATTTTTCGATATAATATGTATTTTTTATATATAAAAAATGTAGAATACTTGGCGGGGCATATTTTCACGGCCGTTGTATCGAAATTTTCACTTATGCTTGACCGACCACGCCTTTTTTCACTAAATGGACTATTCAGAAATGAGGAAGAAAGTTTTCTCAAGACTTTTTTGGTCCCAAAACGACGTTTTCTTATCATTTTGAACCATTTTACGTTATTTTGTCAACTTTTCGATCATCATTTTCGAAATTTATCACTATGACATTTTTCACATAAGGGTCCCCCCTTATGTGAAAATTCGAGTCTGGGGTCATGTTGAAATATGACCTCGGACCCCACAAAAAGTGTGTCAGGGGGCCCAAAAAGTTGTTTTATGTTATTTTAAGTGCAATCGGATATGTTTCGGTGATAATGTTCGACATGACCCCAGACTCGAATTTTCACATAAGGGGGGACCCTTATGTGAAAAATGTCATAGTGATAAATTTTGAAAATGATGATCGGAAAGTTGACAAAATAACGTAAAATGGTTCAAAATGATAAGAAAACGTCGTTTTGGGACCAAAAAAGTCTTGAGAAAACTTTCTTCCTCATTTCTGAATAGTCCATTTAGTGAAAAAAGGCGTGGTCGGTCAAGCATAAGTGAAAATTTCGATACAACGGCCGTGAAAATATGCCCCGCCAAGTATTCTACATTTTTATATATAAAAAATACATATTATATCGAAAAATAGGACCCTAGAAGTGACAACTTCATGTGTAGCCAAGTTGATATATGCCGAAATGGGCCAATAATTTCACATAATGGGTCATAACCCGGTCCAATATGTGTAGAGGATATGAATATCCTCGTATTTTCTGTGCTAAATTATTGTTATTTTTCCCCTAATTTCCTCGATTATTGCAATTAAATAATTAAATTAATTCATTTTACGATTCATCACAAATCGATTACTGTAAGACTTATAAATTCTCGTTTGAATTTCCCGCGAAATGTGTGTAGACACACATCTAGCGCAACGACGCATCTTTTTCGCCCCAATCAATAGTTCTTCGTTTACTTCACTTCTTCTCTCGTTTTGTTGATTGATTTATTGTTTGTTTTGGTGATTTCTATAAAGTTGTTTCATTAAAACAAGTTTGCTGCGTTTATCCTATCAGTTTGGGGCTGGTTTCGGGTACTTTCTGCAGTTCTTCTTGTTTCCTCCGTTCCGCTGTTGTCTTCTTGTTCTCTATTTGAGTCTAACGGCATAGTGGGCCGTTTTCCTTGGCATAGTGGGCCATTCCGTCTTCTTATTGGCATAGTGGGCCATAGTTGACAAGAGACAAGTGCATAGTGGGCACGTGCATAGTGGGCACATTGAACATAGCCAAGGGCGTGTCGTAATTGCTGTTTTCGACCGGGGGTTCTCTCCAATTTCGTAATTGCAGTTCGTCCGTCCGACGGTTGTGGTGAAGGTTATCCCCCCGAATCACCCGTGTTGTCTACTGTGGAACCACAAGGTGCGTGGGTGTGTTGTGGTAAAACGAAGTGGTTCGAGGGCGGTATTCTTTACTTATGGATGAAAATGCCTGAAAATTGAAATTTTTACATAACTTTTCATGCTCTTTCGAATGAGCTATCACACGGTATCGAAATCTCAATTTGAATTTTCGTGAGATCAAAGATCAAAGATCAATATTTCGGGACCAAAGTTCAAAAATCGCCTATACCGCCCCTAGGGGTCATGTTGGTGAAGTATGAGCCCAATCCGAAAAATTTTCAAAAGTTGTACACCTTGAGGCCACTTTTCCCGCGTTCTTACGGAGAACGCCTTTTAATTCACATAATAGTCGTGGTCGTTACAAAGCTCGGTCTTTGCGGCTCTCGAATATTCGTAGAAATCATCAGTCTTCGAACTTTCTTGTTGAAGATTACGAGGCTGGCCGTACAAGAGTAAGTGGCAATGTAGTGTGTGACGTCGTACTGTAATTAATAAATGCTTTATTTTAATTTTTACATTTATAAATTATGGAAAATGCTATTAACGCTCACGGTATTCAGTAGGAAAACGTTGAAATCGGTGGCTTTGAACACGGCTACGAATACCCAGCAAAACTGAAACATTTTCATCTCAAGGAATCTTCGTCAATTTACAAACCTGATGAGTGGCTTTAATCATCTGAGTTATCGTACAAATTGAGACAATAATGAACATGTTCCTCTGATTCGATATGATGAGCGCTTTTGTTGCCTCCTGGAGTTTTTTTAAATGATCTCTCAAAATGACGATAAATACATCAGCATGTTTCGACAGCTTGATGAATTGTCTACTGGTCAGCACAGTCATTACAATACTGAAGACGACGTACAGAAAATATTGAACGGAGGCGCGCGTTTTCTGGGTCTGAAATAAGTGTTTTTCGAGGTTATCAAGAACGAAACCCCACCACAATACACGCGTCGTCCAAATAGCCGACAACTGTGATGTTTTCGACATTCTTGTATATTATTCCACACCAGAACACTGGCGAACAGCCTCCGAATGCGATAAGGGCAGTGATAGTAGTGAGTATGATGGTGATTTTACTGCTCCAGATCTGAATGATTTTTGGATACTCTGTTTTTTTAGGATAGAAAACTAACATTCTCGGTGAAAGTGGTAGTTCTCATCACGGAATAGCGATGAAAAGCGATAAATGTCTTTCCGATGACCGCAAAAGTGACGGAGAATGAATTAAGCATCTGCATTCATTATTCATCATTAGGTGCATGCTACTGTTAAAAAAATCCACAAAAATGCAACTCACATATCCCAGCTTGAACTTCCATACTTGATCCGCGGGATAGATAAAACGGCTTCCGATAATGAATCCAACCACTGAAAGACTGCTTGCCATGCCTAAATTTACAAGAATTATCAAATAAAATATTTAAAAATCCTGGAATACCTGCCAAGAAGAACCAGTAGAAGAATGGTGTTTTGAACGCTTCCTCTTTCGAGATTCGAATTCGGAGAAGGACGTAGAGGTTAGCTGCTAGGAGCCCGTAGTCGAGAATATCCGTCATGATTGTCATTCGAATAAATCACTGAAAAATAGAATTGTGTTTCGGCGCAGAAATCCTGGAGACGTTGTTCATAAAGCATCACATCTATTACATGCAGAGAGCGTATGCGGCGAATGTCTAGACCGTTTTTTTTTGGAGATAAATCGTCTATTCGGTCTCGTCTAGCTGGAATTGGCAAGAGTCTAGTGTCGCTCGAATCACTACCCTTATTACGATGGGGAGTGGAACAATCGTATGGCAAAATTTCTTTAAATTTTTTACTAAGGAAGATTCTCTCGGAGTCTATCTGGGGAACTACGACTAGTCTCCCTTGAAATAAGGGGAGAATCTCCAGAGAATCTTCTAACGTCGCTTGCAGATTTACACGAAACGCGAATACGTGGGTTGCGCGTTGAGAAAGCAACACGACGTTTCCCGTGCAAGGGAGCACTTAGCTGCCGATTGCGCAAATTAGCATCTTCAGTGGTACGTTATCGTTAGCTTGAGCTCGTTGTCGAAAATCAAGGTGCTCATTAGAGATCCTGTTGAATGTTTTCCGATCTCAGTAACAAAAACCGACATAATTTAGCAGCATCAATGTACATCATGCAGTGATGTTGCTTCTGATAACTATACAGAATCAAAAATCTCTGGTATATCATTGAGAATTCGTTACTACCGAAGCAATAAAAATGCAAGAAAGAAAGAAATATTTATTCTTCTGTGTCAAAAGTCAAAAGTCTCAGTATCATTCCTCCGCATCGTCATTAGCGTTGTTATCTTCAGGCTTCTCCTCTGTAGTCTCGGTTGCCTCTTCCTGGTCTTCGGGCGCATTATCAGTATCCTCAGCATCTTCGGGATCGTTGGAATCATCGCCGTTCGGATCATACTCGAGTTCTTTCTCGTTCTTGGGGTCATAAGAATCTTCTTGGGTATCGTGAGGGTTGCGTTCTTCAGTGGCGTCAGGTTCATCTTCCTGAGTGTCCTCGACGGGGAGGTCCTCCTGTTTCCCGTCAACGGCATCATAGTCGTCTTGGGTGTCCTCTACATTGACGTCGTCGTCGCCACTCACTACGCCCTTTTGGTCGACGGTCCTTACTGTTCCCGTCTCCTGTAATGTGATATACTTATTGGGAATGAAACATCAGCTCTACTACTGGCTATACTTACTATAAGAATATTTTCATATTTACCTTGTTCGTTAGCACGATATTACCGTCATCGACCCTGACGTCAACATTCTCCTCAAAGAGGTTGAAGTCGGCGGGAATCACTGGAGCGCAGCGAGCGATGCCAAAGAAAAGGAGAAGAAGGAAGAGCCTCATTCCGATTGGTGAATGGAAGATAAAGCGATCCTTATGTACGCTACGTTGGTTTTGCAAGGTTCAGTTCTGCTGCGGAACCGTGGGAATAAACTAGACAAAATAGTCAGTTGGTTTGGTTTTTGGTTAGGTTTTCCATCTTTGATAAAAATACTATTGATTTCCATTTCTACGTGATTGCGAAGAATAATGGTAACGAAAATTTCTAGAAAGACAGTACGAATTCAAAGAAATAGCAAAATAAGGGTTTTGGAAATAGCTGCTGATGAGCTTATTTGTTGTATTCAAAAGACATAAGACTCTCAAAAAATATCTTTATCATTTGACACCTACATAGAATATAAACATCAATATCCGTAATCATATCCGTTCCCCGCAGATCCATAATCATATCCATTTCCATTCGATCCATAGTCAGGATAGTCGGGTTGACCCTGAGCAGTTTCGAATAATTTGAATGGCACTCAATGTTGTGGTACCACCTGCGAATAGTCTGTGTTATGATTGCCTTCAGGCTCCTGTTGGTCATATTCGTGGTCTGCGGGTTCCTCCTGAACAGATTGAATTAGTTTTGTAGCAGATTTTTGGATCTGCGTTTGTATTCTGGTCCTTTGACTATTTAGCACTGTTTTAGTATCCAGGATATCGTCAAGGGATCAGGATACTAAAACAAAGCCGATGATTTTACGGAACCTCGTGCGTGTCTTCGTTGTGTTCAGGCTCCTCGTGCCCATCCTCCTCCTGAATAGTTTCAAATAATATATTTGAATAGATGCTCTTGCAGAACCTCGGGTGCATTATCGTTATCTTCATGGTCTTCATGATTTCCGTTTTCATCCTGAACAATCATCTGAATACTAAAACATGATTCGTTGCGGAACCTCGGGAGTATCATTTTCATTGTCTTCTTTAGTGTCTTCATCCTCCTGTGGTTCATCTTCATGGGTTTCGGTTTCCTCCTGAATAGTTTCAAAGGTGTTTTTATCAGATTATCTCGCAGAACCTTCGTTGCATCTTCCTTATCTTCATTGTCTTCATTATTTTCGGGTTCCTCCTGAAAAAATACTAAGCATAGTAAAAAACGTGTATTATCGCGGGACCTCGTGCTTATCATTTTCATTGTCTTCATGTTCCTTTTGTTCATCTTCATGATTTTCGGTTTCCTCCTGAACAATAATTGTCTTAGAACCTACAAACATGTATGTATTATTCCAGACCTCGTGCTTATCATTTTCATCGTCGTCATGCTCCTTCGGCTCATCTTCACCATTTTTCTTTTCGTCCTGAACAATAACTAGTTACTAAAATATATTTATATTCATTATTGCGGGACCTCGTCCGGATCATTTCCACTGTCTTCATGGTCCTTTGGTTCATCTTCTTGATTTTCAGTTTCCCCCTGAACAATAACTAGCTTTAAAAAGGCTTGCATCATTACGTGACCTCGGGCTTGTCGTCTTCCTTGTCATTTGAGTCTTCATGATCCTTTTCTCCATCTTCATCATTTTTGGTTTCCTCCTGCACAATAACTTAGATTCGACTACAAACATTTTGAGGCACCTCGGGCTTGTCTTCTTCCTTGTCATTAGAGTCTTCCTTCTCTTTAGTGTCTTCATTGCCTTCATTGTCTTTTGACTCGTCAGCATCTTTCTTTTCTTCGGCTTCCACGGCTTCCGGACTGTCCTTCGGATTCGGCTTCTCCAAAGGATCTTTGTGAACCCATTTATTGATCTTGTCCTGTAATATTCTATTTTTAGGGGCTTTCGGTACATTTTGAAAATGGAATATGCAAATAAGGTGCTGATGAATTTTAATGAAAATAATGAAAAAAATGTGTTGCAATCACCTTCATCTTCGGTCCGCCTTCGCGCACGAGTTCCTCTTCCTGAAAGATATCAATCAGTTCTTGAAAATGTGCTACTCCTTCGAATTCTAGCTACTCTTCAGCATTCTTCAACTTCGTAGTCCGAAACGTGAAAGCCCTGAAAAATATCAATATTCCCTCACAAGCTCCTTCGGTGGGCGTCCATCAGTCCTTCCTTGCATCTGAATGACGAATTCTGTCACTTTGCTGATTAAATATATTCTAACCGCCTTGTGTTTGAGCACGCGTTCTCTGCGATTGTCGCATACGCCGAATTTTTCCAAAAATTGGCCCACGACGTTCGTGATTCCTTGAGTGTCCTGGATTTGTTAGAATTAAAGTGCTTGGATTCAAAGATGTTTCGGTTAATTAAGATTCACCTACCACAACCATGAGCACCTCCTTACAGCTGATTTTCGTCAGCCTAAACAATTTTCAGATTACCATCTTTGATTTCCTATTATTACCTCCTAATTGTATGTAATACAATACTTTTTATATGCAAAATAACTGCAAATGTTCTCAAACACACTTGATAGTTGCAGTTCTCGGTTTTATTGTCGTGGACGTTCCTGTGAAAGGCGTCGTGGATTTGGATGTACGCGTTCTGATATGATTTTGACGATAACATCAACGGAGCATCCCTAAACAAACCTGGTGATATTGCTCGGGCTTGTAGTTCTCTTCCTCAAAACGAGGCGATTAGCATTTGAAAAGAGTATATAAAAGCCTAACCTAGTAATCGGCACTCGCGAATTTGTTGTTCTCTTCGATTTCAGTGTCGTTGTACGTTTTCTTAGCCCCGGCATCGTTGTTCTCCTTGTAATCCTCGGCCTCTTCGTTATGGGTATTATCTTTCCCTTCGCCGACTGGAATTCCATTCCATCCTCATCCTCTCGAGTGTCATCGAGGTCCACCTCAGTCTTCTCGTTTCCGCTCTCAGAGTCCTCCTGCGTATGTATTCTTACTTCTCATATTATATATTCATACCTTGTTTGTAAGAACGATATCAGCCTCGTCGATTTCCTCAGCGAATAGATTGACGTCGGAAGGAATCGGAGCACAATGAGTGATGGAGAAAAGAAGAAGAAGGATGAAAAGCTTCATTCCGAATATTTTTATGTGGATTCACCGCACCTTATGTATACGTGTGCACCGAGTTCTGATGTTGAAACGTGGGAATGCGTTTTTGCGAATTGATTCTGCAGGAAAATTAGAAGTTTGATCTCATTTTGTTCTGGATACATTGCACATTCAGCAACGCATTTAACTTCCTAGAATCAGAAACTCAATCAATTGAGTCAGTACCACTCGTCATGAATTTGTCCGTTTTCCGAGTCAAAGTTTGTGAAAACGTCATAATTCTCGATTTATGTTTAGTAAAGTTTAAGATATAAGAATTCAGAATGCGGAATACAACTTTATCACTCGTTCAACTGGGCCAACGCATCATCAAGCTCGTCTGTCCCAGAGCCTTCAGATTCAGCTTCGGGCTTTTCATCGGGCTTCGCTTCTGCATCCTCACTCGCGTCTTTTGAATCAACCTCTTCGTCTTTGGGAGCATCGGGCTCAATCCCAGCTTCTCTAACAGTTGACTCATCGGCTACGGAATCTTCACTTTTTTTCTCATCAGCATTATTATTTTCATTCTTGGATTCCAATGTCTTCTTCTCATCGTTATCGTCTTCAGAAGACTTAGCCTCTTCTTTTCGAGTGTTGTCGCCATCTTCTTTCTCATCCTTATCTTCAGGATAATCAGTTTCCGCCTTATTATGTTTTGGAGGCTCATCATCATTATCCGATTGACTCTTCCGATCGTCATCTTCTTTCTCATCGGTAACTTCAGAAGATTTAGGTGCCTTATCCTCGTCTTCTTTGGGAGTCTGTTCATCATAATCATCCGAAGGTTCCTTTCCATCTTCAGCTCCTTTCTCATCCTTATCTTTTGAAGAATCATCATCCGTTTCTGCATCTTTCGGTGTGTTATAATCGTCGTCCGACTGGTCCTTTCTATCCCCAGCTTCTGACTCGTCCTTATCTTCAGGATAATCGCGATCCTCGCGAGGAGGTTTTTCGTCCCTTTCTTCGGGACCGGTGTCTGCTTTAGGTCTTCCTCCTTTACTGGGAGGATCCGAATCATAATCATCATCGTCGCGAGGAACACGTCTAGTGGTGGTTCCAGTAATGCGATCATTGATATCCTCCTGGAATAGAAGCTGTTAAATTTTCTTCAAATATATGGAATAACAAAATGTTATCAGGCTTGCCTTTACAGTGTCGATTCCATGCTGTACTACGTCTCCAACAGCGTCAGCTACTTTACCTTTGATTGTGCCGAGAAAACCCTGAAAATATTCTACGTATATGTAAGGAACTTATTTTCTCCAAAAAATATAGTACCGGTCCCTCCTCCTCGATGCACTTGGTGTACTTGGCTTGCACTGCCGCGTCTACGTATTCATATCCTCCCTTTCTCTGCTGGAATCATTTGAATATTAGGACTATGGTGCTTACTCATTGAAGGAAATGGTAGGAAACGAAAAGGATATGACACTAGAACCTAAGTAATAGCCATCACCCAGCGAAAATCTAACAAAAGGTTATTAGTTACGAACCACTTCTTTTCTGGCTTCTCTGCAGCCGCCAGTAAAGGCATTTAATCTAAAACAGAACATGTGTTGTAAGTGATAAACATGATGTCGCGTACCCTTTATCCCATATCTTCTTGATAATGTTTCTCTTCGTCGTCGTCATCTCTGAAGGAAGTCTTGTACGTCGACGAGGCTCATCTTCGTCATCTTCATCATCATCTTTTCTAAAATAAGAGTACCGATCAAGCAGACAATGTTCGTTTTTTTCTCTAGAGTTGGCATCACAATGTCACGTCTTCAGAACGACGGATAACTTGGAAAAATCGCAGATGTAAACGCACCCTGCTTTCTCTCGTCGCTGATCGGTCCCTTCTACAGGCCGCTCAATCTCGTCGTCTTTCGAGCTAGATCTATATTTATTTTTTATCGTTGAGCAAAAATGTGACTCACTCATCATCTGTTTCTTTTAGAGTCTTTACTTTCTTTACTGAGGGAGCTTCATCTTCTGAATCGTTCCTGTTGTAAAAACGTTATCAAATTTCAAGAATAAGGAATAGACTCTTCAGGTGATGTCTCCAGAGGTCTTTCTTCCCTTTTAGTGAAAGGCGCTTCATCCGCATCATCAATCCTGTGAGAAAGCATATTGTCAGATAACGGGAACCGACAGACGCACTTGGGCGGCGCAAGTGGTTCCTTGTGATTATCAGTTTTTGAGGGCTCTTTAATGTCGCCCGTTTTCTTAACGGCGTCATTCGTTTTCTTATTACTGAAATGTTCGTACATAATTTATCATTCCAACAGAAAACTTACTCTGCAGCTGGCGCATGTGGAGCGTCAGGTGGCGGCCTAAATCGTAGTTTTTTTCAAATCGAGTTTTAAAAAATATGCTAAAAAACTCACTTTTCAGTTGTAGACATTGTTGCTGATGGAGTCGCCGTAGTTAATTTCACCGTTCTAAAAATAATTATATTAATTTTATTTTTCTATGCTCACCGGTCATCAGTATTTGCGTTGAAGTGTTTAGTTGTAAGATGCTCATAATTTGTGCGGGTGTTTGTTGGGTGCTCTTGATTTGTCGGCCTATAAAAAATTCAAATTAAATTTTTTTATTGATCTTTCAAACGCACTTGGTAGTGGTGGGTTTTGTTACTGATGGAGTCGCCGTAGTTAATTTCACCGTTCTAAAAATAATTATATTAATTTTAATTTTCTATGCTCACCGGTCATCAGTATTTGCGTTGAAGTGTTTAGTTGTAGGATGCTCATAATTTGTGCGGGTGTTTGTTGGGTGCTCTTGATTTGTCGGCCTAAAACAGCTTGTTGTATAGTAATATTACTCTGTAAATTATTCTAATTTTGAATTAAACTTGAAAACACACTTTAAAGAGCTATGCGTCGTATGTGAAGGTCCCTGCGGAGTATATCTGTCCCTAAAATAACATCAATTATTCCGGAATAATTTGCTGAACTAACCAGTAACGCGTTCTCACGTTAACGCCCAAAGTTGATGAATGTTGCTGAGGAGTAGAGTGCGTTATTGTCCTATTGCTGGAATTAACGTTTTATTCAGTATATGGGTTTTTTAGAATTATTTCAATTGAACTTGAACACTTTTCAAGTAATCTCCCAGGAGTGGTAATACTTGTTGGCCTTCCGTGATTCAAATCAACGGAAGCTGTTTTGGTTTTTGAAAATATGAAAATTGATTACATCTTCTTCCAGCCTAGATTTGGCTGTTGAGACCAGCCTGACGCTATTGGTTTCGTCGTCGTCGTATCTCTGAAGTAGAACACTATTTGCAACTAAAATCATAATATAACTTCTATCTTCTTTCGTACTTTCTCGATCTTTCCAAACTCTATAATTTGGCAGATTGGCATTAGCTCACCCTGAATTTTTTGTGCTCCAGCTTATTGAATACCTGCCTCTAGAATAACCCTCTCTACTTGATGGGGTTGATGTCCTAAAAAATTATTTGAAACTGATTAGTATGTTTTTGTTGAAATTTTTATTCATTATATATCTGTTTCTAGATGTTCATGAAGAATGGATCATCCTATGTATATTTTTCTCTCTTTTCGTCCCCAATATTACCAGCTCACCTTATGTATTGAGCTCTGCTGTATTTTGATGTTGTGAATGAAGTGGTCGACCTGTTTTAACATGATTTATATATTAAAATTTAAATAAGATTAACATAAACTGCTAAAACGTTCAAATGCTGGTCTTCATATATTCTAATTGTCTGTGATACCGTACCAACTACGGAATAAATATTGAATTGAATATTACATTATACGTTAGTCTCGAAATTTTGGGCTTATTGTGTGTTTTTATAGCTCACCTTGACGATCTTGACGGCCACGAACGCGATGGGAATGTCGTCGGTCTATAAATTGGCATTATATACGGTAAAACTCGCGCTGCACTTTTCATAAGCGCACGCTATTACTATGAGCATTCGAAAAAAAACCCACTTCGTTCTTGCAACTCTCGAATGCGTAGGGAATGTCGTCGGTCTATATATGGGACTTTTAACACAACTCAACACATGTTCCACTTTTCATAACCGTACACGATGCTCATTCAAAAAAATCTCACTTCGTTCTTGCTGGTCTCGTACGCGTAGGGACTGTCGTCGGTCTAGAATTGTGAAATTTAGAAGAAAAAAGAAAGAAAAACTAGCTATGAAGCCCACTTGGTTCTTCGAGGTTTCTCCGCAGTTGTTGTTGTACGAGTTCTTACTGGCCGAGTAGGCACGGGTCTCGAAGTTTTCCTTAAAATACGTGTTGATTGTGAAAGTCCAAAAAGAACGCAAAAAATCTGATTGAATTAGTCTCACCAGGGATTCTTCGGCGGCGTCGGTGTTCTCTCCTTCCTTTCTTTCCTCTTTTCCTTCCTCCTTCCTCTTGCTGACTGGAACTCCATTCCGTCTTCTTCTTCTTCATCCTCAGAATCGCCGACCAACTCATCCCGATCGACACCGGAACCGTCCAAGGTGTCCACAATGACGCCCGAATCTGCTGCGTTCCAAAATTCCGAGCCTTCCAAAATTCCGGGCCAATCAGCAGAATCCGGTCCAGATCCGTCCAGAATATCGATTGTTCCTTCACGAGATTCCAAAATCGCATCTGTAGATTCTTTTCCGGAACCCTCCAGAGCCTTGTTGGCTCTGAAACTGGATGCCTTTCGAAATTTCTGGTACAATGCCTCCCAATCCACTTCCGAACCATTCAGATCATCGATGATATCGAGCCGAGAGCCCTCTTTAAAGCCATTATCTTGGACAGAAGCAGTATCTGAGTCCTCCGAATCATTGACATCTTCCTGCTTGACGTCGGCTGTATCGATTCCCCACTCGGCGAGGACGGCTTTCATGTCCGGTTGAGCTGTTACGGCTTGGGCAGATGGTTGGGGGATTGAGACGATGTCGCTGACGGAATCTTGCGCATCATTTCGTTCGACCTCATCCGCGAGGGCTAATGAGGAAACTAACAGTAGAAGAAGCAAGGGCTTCATTCCGAAGAATGCGATAAAATGAATTGAAGAATATGGAAACGGTTTTATAGGCGGGGTGATTCAGCATTGTTAGAGCAGCGTGGGAACGAGAAATCATGCAAATATCAGAATAAATAATTGCTAAAAAATATAATCACATCTATGTATCTGAAAATCACCTGAAACTATACATAATTGTGACATAGCAGATATTCTTAGTCTATTTTAGGGTTGAATGCGATAATTTATGCAATTATTATTTTTCGCACCATTGTTTTCCTGAGTTCACTCAGACGACAACTTGACAACAATTTATTAATTCTTAGCTGATTGAAAAAAGTTGAGTGAAAAATAAAATAAAATTTGACGATTTTCAGTATGCACCAGCAGAGCCATTATTTTCTCACAAACAATATGAAACAGTGTACAAAACAGGGAATCATGCGCTTCAATTCAGTTCATTTCTTCAGAATGAAGCGCCTGCTCTTCATTTCTTTCCTTTTCTTCGAAGTAGTTCTGAACGCCGAGGAAGCAGCCAAAGATGACGACGTCGAGTCTATTAGCACTGATGACATCATTCTTCCATTCCATGTCAATCACGACAACTGCACACTGAACAGCGAAGAACATGATTTTGGAGATTTGTGGGTGTTTGCGAATGGAAAGGATGCGGATGCAAAGAAGGAATCGGTATGCAATTATCGAAATTTTTATCCAACCATTTGTGAGCGCTTTTATATAGATCTTCTAATATAAATATAGAAACTTTTATCGTTTGTGTTATCATTTGTATGTTATCATTTGTTTTGTGTTTTTATCATTTGTGAGCGCTTTTAAATAGATCTTCTAATATAAATATAGAAACTTGGTTCAAACTGTTTAATTTCGAGCAAGCGCAACTTGTATTTCAATAAATGATCTATTTACACAGGTATTCATCTACACTCTTCCATCAGGAGAACCAAATATGTGTGATGTTGACTCATTCAATGCAGTGGTACATTTCATCAATTTATATTAATTTAATTGATTTTTCTCGCAGCTGGATCAAGGATTCAATGAAACGGGAAATGCAAACGCTGAAAAATTTGCAGAATGTGCGAAGGAGATTATCGAAATTCTGGTGATTTTTTAAAAATTTTATTCCTTCTCTAACAATTATTCTTGAGAAAGGAGTGGTACAGCCGAATGTGAGCAGTGAAGTCATGGTATCTATGTTTGGTGTATTTTTCGTAGTTTTCGGTCGCAGATAAAAAGGATCATGCACGGATTGTTGAAGGAAAAGGCCGGAACGGAGAATGATGGAGGCAAGGAAATAAAGGCGCTCGTGAAATTGCTCAAGAAATTTCCTCTTGATCAGGCGAAAGTGAGGCATCGGTGGTCATATAATAATAATATAATGTGATTTTTGCAGAAAGTCATTATTCGGGCCTTAGAATACCTGAATAAAAATTGAATGATGATGAAACAATCTGTTTAACCGAATCATTATACGATAAAAAAAATACGATAAAAACTGAGATGATAAAGCATACTCGTTCCGAATGAAGCTATTCCAGTTTTTTCTCCGTTCTTGGTTTTGATTAATGCGGAAATTAAGAAAAGAACGATCTATTCAATCTCGATTTTGACAATGTTGATGGAAATTTCACTCTTCATGAATTATTTTTCTTCTAATGAATTGTTTCATAATTATTATTATCTATAACGACAACTCCGTGCTAATTGAATTTATTCACTTCAAAACCTTTTTCGATACATATTTTTCCATAAATATGTTTTTCCCACGCTACATCAGCAGAAGATCAAACATCTGTATGCAATTGGCTATAAAATATTCTCAATCGCTCCTTTTATCTTTATAGTTCTCTGATGAAGCCTTGGCCCTTCCTTCTTCTTCAATTATTAGTCGGCTGCGTCGTCGAGGCACAGATCGATTTCCGGGTAAGGGGGGGGGGGTTCCCGAGAAATTGTATCTTTTTTTTCTCAGACTATCATACCGTTAAAAAAGGCGGGGGGGCATGCGAAATGGGAAAATAATCCTTTCATTGAAAGCGAACTCTGATTCTATACTTCCAGGACTTTGCCGTTGCCGACGCCTCTATTTTTTCGGATGCCGTCAACGTTGAGGTCGAAAGAATCGAAGAAGTCATCGAGGATACCCTACAGGATTCCGTTATCCCTGAATCCGTCGAGGATGACTCGACTGGCCCGGGACTCGAGGATGTCCTCTTCGAGGGCGAGATGATGCCCCTGAGTCTAACTAGAGCATCGAGAAGCTCCAATTACTTCAACGGTGTCGTCGAGGACGCATTCGAGGACGGCTATCAACGAGGAGTGAACACCCGATATGTCGTTGGGTTGAATGACGATTATTCCCGAGAAGGTGACATCCCGGAAGAGTACGATCTCTATTACGGCCGGTATGAGCACGAATTTGGAACAGAAGAAGAAGACGACGACCTCATCTTCTACTATGACCAAGAAGATGAAGATGATCTCATAGTCGTTGAGGGCGTGGATGGAAGGCCCGAGTTGAGGAGCAGGCCGGAGACGTCTTCTGAGTTTGAACAAGACGAAGATTTCGATGATGAATTTGACTTGGAGAATCAGGATGAGGAAGATGAGGACGGCATGGAGTTCCAGGCTTATAAATGGAAGGTACCCAAGAAAAAGTTGCCCAAATCGCCCTTCCGCGGCGGAAACCGAGGTGGAGGACGTGGACCTGGTGGCAATAGAGGAGGAAGGCCCGGGACGGGTGGATACGGTTCGGGGGGCATTAGAGGAAAGCCCAACATCCATCATCCGCCTGCAACGCACACTGGCGGTGCTGGCGGAATCAAGGTGAAGCCGCCGCCTCCCCCTCCCCATCCACGGCCCACTCCACGTGGAGGAGGAGGAGGACTTCATCCACCGACGAGACGCCCTCCTCCTGGACATGGCCAGCGCGACAATGACCATGTGACAAGTAAGAGGACGTGGAATTCGGGCCATGACGACCATGATGGTCACATAAACCAGGTGTCGAGGAAGCCTCCACCGAATAATGATCACGATGTTCGGGATATCAACCGTTCTACGCGAAAGCCGCCGATAAAAAGAGACAACAAAGTGGAAGATGGACCACCCAATGAGCACGATTATCCAACCGTAAAGCCTCCGAGGAAGTCCGGACGGAGCACGATACGGCCGCCAACCGAACACGGCGGCTCCGATCGTGTTACCAGACCGCCGTCGAGGGGATCTTCGAACAACGGTCACGATGGCCCACCAACGAAGCGACCGGTTCGCCATCTTACCCAGGCGCCAACCCCTCCGTGCATGAGCCCTAGGTGCAAGCCTGGGTTCAAGAAGATAGAGCGAGGCAAGAACAATAAGCCGGTGAACTCACTTTCACACATTCATTAGATAGGGCGCTGGGTCGGATGAGAACTTTGCGACGCAAGAGACAACTGTTATCTCAGTACATATTGCGAAATAATTCTCATCCGACGTAGTGCCAAAGATAACTATGGAGGCTACTACGTAGATGCTAAGGAGACTATTAAAATCGTACTTGCAGAAACTCCTCTCGAGAGCCGGACAAAAGGCAAAGGACGTGGTGAGGAATAGCTATTCTATTTTTGATAGATACATTTCAAATATTATACTTGACATTTCTCACAACGCTCACATTGATGAGTAAAATCAATCAATCAGTGCCCATTTCAATTGAGCAGTATCGTGGTAATCAATACTGTTATTGGGTTAAGCGTTGGATCGTTACTGCGAATGGAGATAGGGTTGGTGGGATTGACGAAAAAAACGCTACAACGCTATTTCAGATTAAAGAAACGCTATTTCAGATTAAAGAAACGCTATTTCAGATTAAAGAAACGCTATTTCAGATTAAAGAAACGCAATTTCAGATTAAAGAAATCGCCGAAGCAGTTCGCGACGAGGCGATCGAAGCCGTCACTGATGCGCTCAAGGTGACTTACATATTATATTTGTATTATTTTATCGAATAAGTCATACACATTTCATACACGTTCTTTTGAGCAATACGCATCGCCCGCGACTCATTTCACAAACGCTTGATTTGAGAAGCAAAAATGTGTAAAATGAAGAGACGACGAGCCTTTTTTTCGTAATCTACTTTTCTTCATTTAGGAAAAAAATCAGTAAAACATATTTCTTCATTGAGAAAAAATCTGTATAACACATTTCTTCATTGAGGAAAAAAACAGTAAAACATATTTCTTCATTGAGAAAAAAATCAGTAAAACACATGTCTTCATTGAGAAAAAAATCATTACATACTCATTTCTTGATTTAGGAAGAAATCAATAAATGCGTAGAAGAAGCATTCGGCAACGCGGATCACGAAGCGGACGAGAAATGCGGACGATTCTTCAAGCATATTACAGGATGAATTTTACGAATTGACCACCATTGATAAATATTTTAATATTTACCTTGGAATGACACAAATAAACTCAAGTTGACAGACTGAATACTTCATACTTGTATACAAGAGAAAACATTATTTCTTCAATTTTTTAACGGTCCGGCTATTGAAAATTGAAGTAGCCAGCAGCAATAGAGCTGACCATCGAGGATAAGTGTAAATTACGCGAATCTTCTCGAATATTCCTTTTCGATTCATTTGCAACGGTGAGAATACGTCTTGAATCAAAATCAGAATTAAAATCAGAATCATGCAGGCAGAGTGCTAGAAAGCATGCTGATCTCTTCTAGCGCGATGTTCTTCCGGTCAGATAGACCTTCAGTCGTCCCCGATAGTCGAAAGTCGTTCATCTCTCCAGCATACTTTATACTGGCTCTTGCTCGATGGCGATTATAATTAATTCAAGATATAGTGTGTAATAATGATATATGCATGCGTATTAACGAAAAACTGTGATTTCCCCCTAATGAGATCTCTTTCATTCCCTTCCCTTCACTTCCCTCTCTTCCCTCCCCTCGGTAGACCATTGATCTCTGGACCTTCTGATCTCTCCCTCTCTCAATCTATCGATCGCTTTACTTCTTCCCCCAGTCCGCAATCAATCAAACTAGCGATCGGACGTTCCTTCTCTCTCTGTCATATTCGTTTATTCCACACCCACCATTTAGCCTATATAGATATGAAATACTTAAATTCCCCGTTAGTTCGTTTACTCCATTCATTGACTCGTTTTCGCGTTAATTGTTTGTTGTTTACTTTCATCTTCTTCATTCCTCATCTCTCTAGTTTCCCCATTTACGAAGGGCGTCGTACTGACGAGGTCCACCCTTCGTGAAGCGGTTGGGTGTATACGACCCAATGGACCGAAACATCCAGCCGCATTTCTTTAGGGAGTCTTTATTCTCTAACCTCTTCCTAGCAGTTTCTCCAATTTTTCGTCTCTTAAACCATGTTTCACTTTAATAAAAGAAATCGAGTCCATCGCGCTGCCCATCCGCCCTGGGTCCTCCTCTAAATGATCCATTAATCAAGTGAGAAACTAATTTGGTATCCTTCTGCTATTCATCGCTGTCAGAATGACTCCTGCAAAACTGCTCTAACTCCCCTTATCCCTCGCTGCATCTGCTTTAACGAAACATCTCTTTGGCAAGCGAACTGCAAACGCCTATAAAACATTGCATGCATGCCCCATCCTCACTTGATATAGTTCTTCGATGAAGCTCCTACTACTTCTCCTAGTGTTAGTCGCCATCGTCGAGGCCAACATCTACATAAAGGACGTAGATCATGCCGCTGCCCCCTTCGACAAAGACACCGATGTGCAGATTGACGAGGGCACAAGAAGCCCCACTGACGACGCCAGCCCAGGTACCCTCCAGGATGCCCCGGTCCGAGATGGATCGGATCAAGGAGGTCCTGGGCTGGACGAAGACTTTTTTGGTGAGGAGAAAACGCCGATGAGAGCGATGAGGATGTACAGTGCATTCAACTTCAAAGACGACTCGCGTGATATTTCCAATACCGCTAACGTCAATACCGACCAAGGAGGTAACGAGGTGATGAGGAGACCCTTCGTGGACAGTGATGCCGGGCCCTTGCGAGCGTTCAGGACATCCGACTCCGATGTTAACGATGATGCTCAAGAGCTAGACGAAGTCAAGTCAGAAGATCATGGCCTAGAAGGCATATATCCGTATGATGATTACTTCGGCAAGGATAAGGACAAGGATAAGGATAAGGACAAGGCAAGGCAAGGAGGAGGCTCGCGATTTTTCAAACAGTGACCTAGGAGCTGTTTTTGACTATTATTTACGCAACTCATAAAATTTATGCGACTATTTTCGCCTTTATTTTTATCAATTGTAAAATAAACTTGATATCGTTAATAATGTATGGTATCGTTAGTAATGAAAAAATAAATAAAATACTGCAAATTGTTTCCCACATAACCACAGTTTTCTCGCACTACCATTGCAGATTTTTCATGAAGTCACAAGTTTTCATGAAGTCACAACACTTAAAATTTTGGTATTTCGTATTCTTCAAAAAGTGGCAATCTATTCGTAAAATATTGTAACACTCTAAATTTGGAAATTAATAATTAAAAAAGTGATTCTGCAGAGTGTATTTTTAAATTTTAGTGTTTTTTTATGAATTTATGCAGAACTTTGACATTAATTAGACACGCATCGACTATTCATAGCAAGTGTTCATGAATGACTCGAAGAGATGTTGCAAGTGTCCACTTCTGATGTTATGATCTTGATTCGGATACACCTGCAACAACAGTCGCACCAATGCACAGTGGTAGTGATAAAAATTCACCATCCGCATACTAGATAGACTAATTTTCAAATTATTCTAGCCTACCATTAGTTCGAAGGGAATATTTGCCTGTTGGAGAGCTTCGATCATGAGTGCGCTGTGTTGAAACAGGACAACATCTGAACTCCCAATTGCCTTCAATGTCACTGGATAACGAAAAGATAGGCAGGATCCATTGGATGGGTCCCCCCACCTAGCGTTACCCTAGGATTGTTTTTCGTAGAATTGATGTATCTTGTATCCTCTCAATTTTCAGATATGGTGGTTCACAGTTCAACCAAGTAACGGATCGGTTCCAATCCAACCCTTCTCTTTTTCTAAGTAGTAGCTCACCATCTCTCATTCCATGCACAAGCAACAGCTTCGTGTGGTGGAATGCACTGACGTTACGCGTGAGATCAGTGTAGGAAGAGTGAGGAGCGTCGCCCATGAATCTTGGAAGGGATACATTTCCAAGAAATCAGTCTCCTTATCTCGTTTCTCGATGTCATTGTTTTTTATTCTTGGCGTTGCATGAAAAGCACTTCTAAAAAGGGTTGAATTGTGCACCTCTCCGTGTAACTCGCCCCATAGTTGACAAAGTTGGTCACTGGAGCCACGGATATGGCACACTTGAAGAATGATTTTGGTGCTTTCTGAAAATTGCCCACTTCTCGAATTTATAAATCAACTAATGATGAAAAACGACAAACTTCCACCAAAGCGATGCTCATTGTGCCTCCATACGACCATCCAAAGACCCCGACCCGATGCTTATCTAGTCTCGGATATTTCGCAAGTACCATTCTTAAAAGGAGATTTTTCACGGTAAAGTGATTAAACAACACACTTCATCGCTTCCAGGGTGTCCTCTACTTCCACTGTCATTAGTCGTCGATAGATGGGCGATTTGTATCGCCATCCGCGTCCTCCACTTCCTCTCACGTCCATGTAGACTACGGCGTGTTTGTAGCCTACAAACAAACATTGAAACATATCGATGTTCCTTGGAACAGAGAAATATGTAATTATTGTACATGTGCAATTATTGTACCAGGCGTGGTTGTCTCATGACAACTGTGTAAGGGAATGCATGGCCGCGGCCCTAAGACCATAGTGCGAGCACGAGGGCATGCCAGCATCAAGGGGGTATAGCTCAGTGGTAGAGCACCCGCATACGTATCGGAAGGTCGGGGGTTCGACTCCCTCTGCCTCCAACTGACTTTTGCGCACTCCTCTGATCTAACATGGTGGAGGCAGAGGGTGGATGGCGGCGGCTCCGGCCGTGGGGTAAAACTACCTCCTAGCGCGCCCCCTTGTTTTCATTGAATCATGAGTGGCAAAGCAGTGTGGAGAGCGTAAGACTCATGGCGAGCAGCAGTGAAGGGCAACGATGTAAGACCCGGATGGATGCGTGGATGCCTCGGTGGGACTCGGCTGATGAGAGGGGCGGCATGTAAGGGAATGCATGGCCGCGGCCCTAAGACCATAGTGCGAGCACGAGGGCATGCCAGCATCAAGGGGGTATAGCTCAGTGGTAGAGCACCCGCATACGTATCGGAAGGTCGGGGGTTCGACTCCCTCTGCCTCCAACTGACTTTTGCGCACTCCTCTGATCTAACAACTGTAAAATCGCATTGTTTGTGGAAGCAACTTCTTTTTCTTAGCTTTTATTGTCCAAATTTAGCGTAAAAACCCATTTATATTTTTTATGCATCAGATTCTACTCGTTAGCGACTCGCTTGCTACGCATACCAATGGGCAGTGGAGTTCCGAACACATCAGTGACTTGATTGAAATCCATCGGACCTCCGTATCTGCAAAGAAATGAAGTGCATAACAATGATTGTTGAAAAGCAAAAAAAAACAAAAAAAAAAAGCAAGAGCACAGATTCATGGAGAAACTAAACGGCAAAACGAACACATTGAGCGTAACTGGAACTGAATCGAGTCCAGTATCTCCGTGATAGATGCGAACAATTGCCTCTGTAGGAGCAGATTTTCGTTGACATTCCAAAAGAAGAATATGTGCTCACCGTAGCCACTTGGTAGGAGAAACGTTTCAGTTGTCCATTCAGTCACATTCAGATCCCTGAGTTTCGCTACTATTTCTGCAAGGTCGAACTCAATTAAATATAACAATGTTGTCTATCTCACGAGAATCTTGTTGATCAAGTGTGGCATTGAACGATATGATTGCCTGATGGGGCGGGTTGGGTCCTGAAATCGCGCGAATTATTTATTCCGGTCAATAGATACTCACCGGAACACACATATGCGATTTTGAGATCAGTTCCTCGAGAAACGGAGGCGTGTCTTTGGAAGGTACAGTTGGCCGACAAACAAGTGAGACACCGATCGTCTTCCAAAGTGCTTGCTTCCTATAATATACATTTCCAGAAATATATCTGAGCGTATTTTCGCGACAAACTTTGATTTTGTAGCAAAAAAACGAAAAAATGCAAAAAAGGCTCACTGCAGCGGGAGTCCCATAGAAATGTCGATTCCATGAATTGGGAGCCTGGGCATCGTAGATACTGAAATAAACCGGTGATTAATTATATCTTATGTAGCATCTCCAAGTCAGAATTTTCCGCTGGTATTTCATTGACATAATTTATGAAAACGCACACGATATCCTCGTCTGGGCGATAGGCAAGAATGTGTCGGACATCGTAAGCTCCGGATGGCAGGAATGAGATGGATTCGAATGTGAGATCAGCCTGAATTTATACTTTTGATATTCTAATTTAGCTACTCAATCGTTTAGGGTTAAACGTACGGGTGTATGTTATATGCTTGTGGGTCTCATACCATTCATTCTCACTTACCGTTATCTCCATCTTGACAATATGCTGCCAGGCATTGTCCTCCATTGGTTCAGGTAGCAAGAAGAAGATCGCAGTGTCGGAGTGGACGATGCTATGATGGAAATTTTGGGAAAATATTGATATAGATATATCTCTTCATTCTGAACATTCTCTGGGTACCCTGACTAGGGCTAGCAAATGAAGAATCGAAATGCACCCTTCATTTCATTTCACAAAGGCGCGCGAATCGGCGTCATTCTTCTTGAAGGGAATAGTGCGCCATTTGTCGCAATTCCCTTCACTTGCCAGCCCTAACCCTGACCAGTAAGAATTTGTGCATAATGAAGGGAACATCACAAGAATTCGATATCTACTGATCAAACTGAATAAATGCTCACTCTGCATAGTCCACAGGCGATGCCCATTGGGAATAGTTGTAGGTGTGCTCGTAGAGCTAAAATTGATATTTTTGTGAATTAAAAAAATTAACAAGACTATATGAAATTGAGAAAAAAACTAACCGATGAGCAAGTCGCCGTCTCATACGAGCAGAGGGTGAGTTCGGTCTCGTTCTGCCACCGATTTGCCCATGTAGTGAGGAGGAGCTCCTAGCCGTGCAGCATCACCCAAGATACTCCGAACAGGTAGTGGAATGACCTCAACAACGTGAGCGAAATTCGTGGAACAAAACAAAAAAAAAGAAAAATGAATGATATCCAAATGATGCGCATACGAGGAATTCTTAAACTGGACGTCCATAAGCCTCGATTGGTTTGTCTCCACGCTCCAGATGGATATCGACGACACGTAATCTTTTTCGCCTGAGAACCGGAATGAGAAAAAATCCGATAATGACGTTACCTGTTTTAACGTAATCCATGTAGTAATTGTAATCGTATTTCTCGGCACGGTCGTAGGTGGTCAATACAACCTAATTGGTGTTCTTTTGGCAATTCAGGCAAAACTTTTAACCTTCTTCGTCGAATTCATCGGGAACGATTGATATGCGAGAAACGTATTGCTCGGAGCGAACCACATTGAGCCCTCATTTTTCTATAATAAAATGAGAACGATAGGGAGAAACTAAGTTAAACGGAACCTTGAGAGGATCATCGAGATTCTCCCCGTTCGAGCCGAAATCGTACGCTCCATGAGTCATTCCGTCCTCCTCTCGATTTGTAATCTGTTTAATAAAAAATAAGCGATTAATTTTGATAGAATCAAAATGTACCCGAATAGGCGTCTGCTCTGGAGAGGCAACGTAATAAATATCCTCGTCCAACACAAATGCGTAGGCGGAACTGTGTGACCATTTGAAGGCAAGGACCTGACACATTGGCTGTATGAATGAAATTTGGAAAGAAAAACAAGCAACAACTCACCGAATCACCGAAAGTCGATAGCCCCACCGCGTGAGTAGCTTTCCTGAAACAGTAGAGTTGCGGGTAATCGGGTGATCATCTCTTCATTTCACACACACTCTCTCGCCTCCCTGACCGGTTAGAGAAAAATGACGAGACGATTACCCGTATTTCCACCTCTAATATCAAATAAAACATATTTTAGTTTTACTCACTTCAATTTATCCTTAATCAGTACCGAAAAGAGGACTCGATCTGGATTGCGGGTGGTCTGAATACACCAATGTTATATTTGAAACTGAATAAAGATGAGTTTGCTACCTCACGTTTCGCATTCATCTCTGCTACATAGTTCAGATCGCGTGAGTACAAGTGGGCGCGAGTGCGATGGAAGTTTGGATAAGTGGTTCTGAAAGGAGTAGTTTCTGTACCTATCGCTCAATTTCCAATGAAATTCTTGAAAAATGAAATGATTACAGTGTACTTTAACAAATCCAGGTTAGTTCACGCTAAACACATCTCAGTTTTTAACAATTTAACTTTATCTGACCTAAGTGTAGTGCTGTTGCCAAAGACGGAATTGTAGATAGACGGCCCCAAGAGTGGATGATCGTAAAAGAAATCTTCTTCGGTGAGCCACCTAAATTTCTTTCTTTGTTTTAACGTTGAAACTCTCTGATGGACAAGTTAGCAAAAGGAAGAGATAAATTCTTGAGAGGTCATCACTTGTAAAATTCCCGCTAAGAATTCACTTACCATGAGCGTTGTTGATTTGTGATTTTGATGAGAAGAAAGAGGAGTAGAGACACAGTAAGAGATGCCATTCCCTGTTCGATAGATTTGGCTAAGAGTTAGGGATACTTTGTAACTTGCTGAAGGAAAGGCTTCATGGAGCATAAGTTGCGCGGAAAACGATAGGAAAAGTAACGATAAGAAAAAGAGGGAACGATTCACTTAAGGAGACGGACAAATGTCAATGTCATCATTTTTTTCGGGAAGAAAAAACGTGAAACGCGATATTCGATGACTAATTTTTTCATTACTTTTCCATCATCGACCATTCAATTCGATCAATTTCCATAATCGAAAAGGGAAATGATTGATGTGCATGGACCACATCCAATATTATTACTAGGGTTGGCTAAACGGTAACGGGGGTAACGGACCGCTACGAGGGAGGGAGAGGTAGCGGACCGCTATCCCCCGCTTCCCCCCCCCCCCCCCCGCTACGTCTCGGGAAGGGAAGAGGGTGCAAAGCTCCGCCCCCTTTCTCTCGCCTCCGCCGCTCTTCCCAACCCGTCAAGGCTAGTACAAATCCAGGTTAGTTCACGCTAAACACATCTCAGTTTTTAACAATTTAACTTTATCTGACCTAAGTGTAGTGCTGTTGCCAAAGACGGAATTGTAGATAGACGGCCCCAAGAGTGGATGATCGTAAAAGAAATCTTCTTCGGTGAGCCACCTAATTTTCTTTCTTTGTTTTAACGTTGAAACTCTCTGATGGACAAGTTAGCAAAAGGAAGAGATAAATTCTTGAGAGGTCATCACTTGTAAAATTCCCGCTAAGAATTCACTTACCATGAGCGTTGTTGATTTGTGATTTTGATGAGAAGAAAGAGGAGTAGAGACACAGTAAGAGATGCCATTCCCTGTTCGATAGATTTGGCTAAGAGTTAGGGATACTTTGTAACTTGCTGAAGGAAAGGCTTCATGGAGCATAAGTTGCGCGGAAAACGATAGGAAAAGTAACGATAAGAAAAAGAGGGAACGATTCACTTAAGGAGACGGACAAATGTCAATGTCATCATTTTTTTCGGGAAGAAAAAACGTGAAACGCGATATTCGATGACTAATTTTTTCATTACTTTTCCATCATCGACCATTCAATTCGATCAATTTCCATAATCGAAAAGGGAAATGATTGATGTGCATGGACCACATCCAATATTATTACTAGGGTTGGCTAAACGGTAACGGGGGTAACGGACCGCTACGAGGGAGGGAGAGGTAGCGGTCCGCTACCCTCTCCCTCCCTTGTAGCGGTCCGTTACCCTCTCCCTCTCTCGTAGCGGCCCGTTACCCCCGAAATGCCAACCCTACTAGAAAGCATGCTGATCTCTTCTAGCGCGATGTTCTTCCGGTCAGATAGACCTTCAGTCGTCCCCGATAGTCGAAAGTAGTTCATCTCTCCAGCAAATTTTGTAACGGCTCTTGCTCGATGGCGATTATAATTAATTCAAGATATAAGAGAATTCGCATTGCTTTGTCAATCGAAACGATTGAAACTTTGTCACGTTAAAGTTGTCTCTTATCAGAAATTCAAAAATGATCGAAAAATAACCTGCTTTCAGAAATACAACTTCAAAAAGGGACAGAGCGCGGAGTCGCGGTGAGCTAACATTTTTTTTTACGATACATCCTAAAACAAAATAATTTTATCTTTCTCATTGATTCTGAATTTGAAATTACTTAGATCGCTGAGTTAGCCTGGCTTTCGATATGTCTTAAAAATCATTGTATGCAGGCGGAAGAAGCATTCAAAAAATTCGCTGAGCGAATGGGAGAGGATATAGCGGAGAAATACAGGGTGAGCATTTTCTTTACACTCACACTTCTGTACTTTATTTTAAAATCATTTCGAATAATTGCAGGAAAAAATTACCGAGTGCATTGAAGACGCATTCTTCGATAAGATTAACCATGAAGCGGATGAAGACTGCTCGCGATTTTTCAAACAATGACATCGGAGCTATTTTTCACAATTTTTATGTAACTCGTGCTATTTTTGTGATTATTTTGTTCTCTATTTTTATCAATTCTCCATAGATCCATTAAATAATAAATTTGATTTTGTACATGCTCATGTTTCCCACGCTGTTGCTGCCCCGATAACATTTATTGTTGCACAAAACTCCATTGAAAAAATGAGTGATTTACGAATATTACTACGGATTGTTCATCGCCGCTTTTATGGCTTGGCTTGTTCATAACATTTCGCAAAGAACGACTCGCTGAGATGCTGCAAATGTTGGCTGACGCCCTGATCGATGCGATGATCCTGGTTCGGATACACCTGAAATATGGAGTTCGAAATACGGGTCGTCGTCTCTTCATTTCACACACTCTCTCGCCTCTCTGACCGGTGAGAGAGCATGCGGAATGAAGAGACGGCGACCCGTATTTCGAACTCTACTGAAATATGTAAGATCATTTCTTCCTTTCGGTGCATCAGAGAGGCGCGTGACGTATTGCCATCACTAGTGCTCACCATCAGCTCGAATGGGACATCCGCCCTCTGGAGCGCCTCGATGAAAAGGGCGCTGTGTTGGAACGGCACGTTGGCTGTAATAGAAATACTGATAATGATAATTAACGATATTGCTGATTTCCTCTCATTTCCTCGCAGAAATGTCTTATAGAAACCCGGTTGCTTTTTTCGTATTGGATGAAAAAAAGCGAAAATGATCTACTTACAATCCCGCAGTCCATGGGCAAGCAAGAGATTAGTGTGCTTGAAGGCGGTAACGTTGAGTGTGAGATCCGTGTAGGAGGACAGTGGAGTGTCGCCCATGAATCTGAACTATTTACGAGCTGTTCACCTAGCGCAATCACCTTATCTCGAAATAGATACGAAATAGCGTAACTAACCTCTCACTATACCCGGCATTGTAATTGACAAAGTTGGTCACTGGACAAATTGACATTGCACACTTGAAGAACGATGGCGCTGCTTTCTATGCATAATGGCATTTTTTAATATAAGTCATTTTAACAAAATTTTTGAACTTAGAAAAAATTGACCGAATTACTTCGACTAAAGCGATGGTCATCGTGCCTCCATAAGATCCTCCATAGACTCCCACTCGGTTCTTATCCAGTCTCGGATACTTGGCTAGGACCATCCTTAAATATCAATAGGCATGTTATTCAAATGTGAGTAGGCACATCATAGCTTCATACGTATCCTCCACTTCCACCGTGACCAGTCCACCGTAGAAGCTCGATTTGTAATTCCATCCTCTGCCAGCACTTCCTCTCACGTCAATGTACACAACAGCGTGCTTGAAACCTAAATTCCGTTTTGAAACTTAGAAACACGATGTACATCCCACCGGTAGGCTTTGGCTTAAGGTTGAACTCATCAGTAACTTGATTGAAGTCCATTGCGCCACCGTATCTGGAGGATCAGGTAGATATCGGATATGTAATTCGACCAAATTAACAGGCGCTATTGTTTAGAAGTCATCGACCTAACTTTTCTAAAAAAAAGAAGTAGTCGAGAAAGACTTACACGAGTAGAGTAACCGGAACGGATGAGAGGTTGGTGTCACCATGGTAGATTCGAACAATCGCCTCTACAAATGTCACCTAACTGGCAAATTGCAATCGACCATTACCATAACCACTCGGCAGCAGGTACGTTTCCGTCGTCATTTCAGGCATTTCCTGTTCGTTTTTGTTTGTGGTGAATTTCTCTGAAACAGGGCATTTTTAGAACCTCGGGCTCTTTTAGCTCACGTATATCGTGCAGATCAAGAGTTTCATTGAAAGCGAATACTGCTATGTACGGCTGACTGGGACCTAAATGCTTGATATTTCATTGGTAAACGTTTTTGATGAATTACCGTCACACGAAAGAGCGATTTTAAGTTCATGTGCAGGGGAAACGGTAGCTTTCTCTTGGAATGTGCAGCTGGGAGAAGAGCAGGTTAGACATTGATCAATTGTGAGAGTGCTTCGATTCTGAAAATGGTGGGATAAGACGGATAAAGACGATTTGCAACGTCGTATCTGACCCCTGCGGGAGTTCCATAGACGCCCCTATTCCAAACGTGAGGTGCTTGCGCATCGTAGATGCTGAATAGTTGTTCGGAATGAATTAAGTATTTTTTGTTGAGTGAAAATTCCACTTACACTATATCCTCAGCGGCGCGATACGCGATAATTTCACGGACATCATACGCTCCAGATGGAAGCATAGAGACGGACTCGACGTTGAAGTCAGCCTGAAATGGTGATATTTTGCATCCATTTGTGAATATTCCTTACCGATATTTCAAGCTTCGCGATGTGCTGCCACGAATTGTTGCCTGTCGTCTCAGGTAGAAGGATGAAGATGGCCGAGTCGGAATGAACGAGACTTAACGTAACATCACATCAGGATTATAAAGGTGATGGTCATCCCGTCAATCAAGGCACTTGCGTTCTGCGGGAGGTAACTGGCCAGTGATCATTGAGAATAAATCATTGAGAATCAGATAATTTCTCACTGCGCATAGTCGATAGGCGAAGCCCATTGTGCGTGCTCGTATTTGTGTTCGTAGATCTAAATCCGTGTGTGCGATTTTTTTCATCCAAAAGTGGAAAATATAAAAAAAGATGCCCCTAATGCTTACCATTTTGCAATTTCCCGTTTCGTAGGTGCAAATCGTCATGGCGGTGTGATTCTGCCAACGATTGGCCCATGTTGCGACGAGCAGTTCCTTCCCGTGGAGTCTAACCCAAGAGGCGCCGAAGAGGTAGGGGAACGACCTCAACATGAACTGATTATGTTGTTACTGTTGTTGTTGTTGTTGTTGTTGTTGTTATTCCCAGATCATAATAGGGTAACATCATACGATGAATCGCTCAATTGGACGTTCATTTTCTTCTGCTTCCCTTCCGCCACACTCCAGATGAGCAAGGAAGCGACTGCGAGATCCTCTCCTACAATATTCAAGATTGCTCTCAGCGTCAGATGATCTCGAGCTCTGACCCAATAGGTTACAATGAAATCTTAGATGAAAAGAAATAAATGAACTCGCCTGGCTTAGCGAACTCCTTTCCATAATGGTAATCATACTTTTCCTTGCGATCATAGGTCGTCAGAACCATCTGAGGATTTCTTTTTTTTTTTTTTTTTTTTTTAACTATATTTTTGAATCATCAAAGTTTTACCTTCTTTGTTGCATTCACGGGCGAGGCACGATACGCCAGAAATTTATCATCCGGAGAGAACCATATGGAACCTATTCTCAGCTGTAATTGTGACGATTATCCTGCTTCACACTACCCATTCAGTGTTTTTTCTGCGCAATATCCATCTAAAATGAAAGAATTCTGAAGCTATACTTGTATGAAAGATAGTTCTCCGTTTGCCATGTAATTCCATGCTCCATAGATCATCTTACTTTCTTGAGAGTTTGTTATCTGCGATTGCGTTATTATTCTAGAATAACGTTTACTCTACCTTAATCGGCGTCTTCTCAGGTGCACCTGCATAGAAAACATCATCTTCGTGCACAAATGAGTATGCCGATCCATGAGACCATTTGAATGCCGTTAGCTAAACAGCAAAACAAACATAATTATTGCATTCCATACATCTCACTTCATCGTTTGCAGTTGAACCGACAGTATGATTAATATCCCTGAAATGATTAAAATCCTAACAATTAATGAAATAAAATATAATTACAAACTTACTTCAACTTATCATAGATAGTAGCGGAGAATCTAACGCGGTCGGGGTCTCGATAAGACTAAAATTACATAATTTTTCAAACCCACGCTGTTTTTACCTCCGTAACCATATTGTAACGAGCGCCATAGCGCAGATTCCAGGAGTGCGATCGAAACGTCGAATTTGGCGTGCTGTAATAATTATTTATGACTTTTTAGAATTTGTGTGACTGACACTGTGATATTTCCAGTGAGCGTATTGTAGATATTGTCCGTATAATAGTCAAACACTTCGGTATTGGAACTCCACCTGAAAAATTTGATAGCGTTCGCTCTATGTTCATGTTAAATTTTCTCACCACAAGATTTGTTGTTGAGAAGAGTGAAGTACGCTCGTGAGGACGCCGAACAGAAGAAGTCTGCCAATCAGTGGCATGCTGAGAAATAAGGAAGAAACGTAGTTTGAATGAAAACAAGGAAGTATTTCAATTTGGGTATTTTTTTTCAATGATGGGACAAATATTGGTCACAATTTGATAGCGTCGTGAAATTAGGTAATTCGTCATCACCATTCAAACGGATGAGAAATGCCAAACTATTTTATATGACATTCCATCTCGATTATGATTGAATCACCCAAGGTGATGTCATCGGCGATATTTCCCTTTTTCGATTAAATTCAGCGTCATTTCTTTTTTCTCATTTCCCTTCTTTTCCCTCGTCTTTCAAGGATGCTCTGCCGCTTCTTCGTCACTGTTACTCTCACAATAGCAATTGTGGCCGCTCAGTACACCAATCAACGCCCCTGTGGTTTTGTGTGCACCAGAAACGCGGGTTTCGTCACGGTCTTGGATGGAGTGAAAACTCAAGCACGGTGCTCGGCGGGAGATAATATCCCCGAGCGCTGCGATGGCTGCTGTCGAGCGTACGCTATGACGATGCATGTCTTCACTGTGAGTTGTGCTGATCATTGATCTTTGATCTTTGGCCTTTTCAGTCGAATGCTGCAGGTTTCCCATCTAGTGATGGCCAATCATGCGTCTGTTGTTTGAATTACAACAGTTGCTGAAGCATCCATCCAGTGTATCAAGTGAAAAAAAGAGAATGATGATTATTGATTTTGTTACTACGAACAATCAATACATTTCGATAAATATGGTTCTCGAATGACTGGAATTTTTCAAGTGCTGTTCTTTGATAGTTGTGATGGAATATATGCATAGAGAAGAAATAGAACACGGGTGATAGCTCTCAATTGATTCATATAAAAAAAGAAGATAGAGAGATATTCAAGTAGTCATCGTTTGAGGGGGAGGAACATACACGGCACCCTTGGACGACACATTTTCGACTACTTTTCCATCTTCGACAAATCAATTCGATCAATTTCTATTACCAATCGTAGAATCGTGAAGCGATTGTTCCGCATACAATATCATTGGGTGTTATGTTGTTCGCCCACATTTATTCCAAATTCATGCCATAAATCTAAGTTTATTATCTTTTTTTAAATTGATTATGTGATGTAACAATAGTTGTGTGCCATTATTCATAACAAGAGGCCAAGAATGACTGGAAGAGGTGTCTAAAGTGGCTGGCGACGTTGTGCTGAAGACCATGATCGGCATTCGGGTAGACCTGCAAAAATACTTTTTATCAATTTCACAGATTGTGATTGCGATTTCCGCCCACATAATGGAAATACCGTTACTTCTGCTTAATGTTATTGGAAGGGATTAAATTATGTGTACCATAAGCTCGAAGGCAATATCGTTCTTCTGCAGTTGTTCTATTAGTAGAGCCGCGTGTCGGAAGTGGACAATATCTGAAAAAAAAAATTTTTTTTTCCTAAAATTCCAAAACAAAATGCCCACCGTCTCTCATTCCGTGCATCAGCAACAATTTTGTGTTCCGAAACGCAGTCACATTACCATTCAGATCAGCGTAGGCCGAGAAAGACGCGTCGCCCATAAATCTGAAAGTGAACTTTTAGTGAAAGTTTTAACCATCAGTTTGATAGATTATGGAAAATAGTCTAACGATAAGTTGCATGTTCGCCACATATATTACTGATTCATGGCAGAAATTTTATTTTATTATCATGATTTGATTTTAAAAATATGAATCACACAACAGACGATTATGCATAGCAAGTTTCTTTCCCTTTTATGCAGTTTTACTAAACAGTACACATCTCCTAAACCTTGTTTCATTTAATTGTTACCTTTCCGTGTACATTGCATTGTAGTAGAAAAAGTTGGTAACTGGAGCTACGGCAATGGCGCATTTGAAGAATTTTTCAGGCGCTTTCTGGAATGATATTATACTTTGTCTAACCGATCTCGGTAGGTTTTTTAATCGCTAAAGGAGGACTGTAAAATTATTCACCTCTACCAATGCAATAGACATCGTGCCTCCATATGACCAGCCGTACACTCCGACTCGACTTCTATCCAGTCTGGGATACTTCTCCAGAACCATTCTGAAATCTCTTGAAAGATGAGACAGCATCGAATTTTGCTCTTTTTTATAAGAGTTTTGGGTGCTTTGTCAAAGCACATTGTTGACCCATTAAAACGCGGTCTGCGTAAGAGCGGGGGAGGGGGTGGCACAGTAGTTCAAAATGGTTCGATTGGGCTGAAATTTTTTTGTGGGTACCCTCTGGGGGTGGGGGACACTTCAGCCAAAAAATTGGCCCCAAAAGTTGATCTTTGATCTTTGAGATCGAAAATTTTCATCTTCATTTTACCCCCTCATGTTGCATACCATTCGATAGGGCATCAAAAGTTATGTATGGAGCTAAATTTTCGAAGAATCTTATTAACACGTTTTCGAGAAATCGCCAAAAAACGCATAAATTTGCATTTTTGATTGTTTCATAAAAATATTGCACCATGTTCCAATTGGCACCACCCCCTAGAAAGTCTACGTAGTATGTAAAAACACATGTAGAATTTAATGAAAAATGTCCCCAGACTGTACGACATACCCGGACATGACTTTTTCACGAAAAACTAGCACGCAATCGTCGACGCAGGTTCGAATCCCTTCGACGGCTAATCTTTTGCCAGATTTTATTTCGATCCAAAATGATTTTTTTTCGCCATGAAACCTCTTTTGTAATGTTAGTAGGTTATATTAGCGCATCTTTTGACACTTTGCAAGGGGAATGATTATCATTCCTTTCATCGACTTTATCACATAAGGGTCCCCCCTTATGTGAAAAATGGAGATTGGGGTCATGTAAAAAATGAACCTCTAAACCGAGAAAAGCGTTGGCTTATGCCCTAAAAATACTTTATATGTTATTGTAATCATCATTAGCCATGGGCTTTTGATCAATGTCGACATGACCCCAACCTCTATTTTTCACATAAGGGGGCACCCTTATGTGAAAAAAGTCGATGAGAGGAATGATAATCATTCCCCTTGCAAAGTGTCAAAAGATGCGCTAATATAACCTACTAACATTACAAAAGAGGTTTCATGGCGAAAAAAAATCATTTTGGATCGAAATCAAATCCGGCAAAAGTTTAGCCGTCGAAGGGATTCGAACCTGCGTCGACGATTGCGTGCTAGTTTTTCGTGAAAAAGTCATGTCCGGGTATGTCGTACATTTTTGGGACATTTTTCATTAAATTCTACATGTGTTTTTACATACTACGTAGACTTTCTAGGGGGTGGTGCCAATTGGAACATGGTGCAATATTTTTATGAAACAATCAAAAATGCAAATTTATGCGTTTTTTGGCGATTTCTCGAAAACGTGTTGATAAAAATCTTCGAAAATTTAGCTCCATACATAACTTTTGATGCCCTATCGAATGGTATGCAACATGAGGGGGTAAAAAGAAGATGAAAAGTTTCGATCTCAAAGATCAAAGATCAACTTTTGGGGCTAATTTTTTGGCTGAAGTGTATCCCATCCTCAGGGGAAACCCACAGAAAATTTCAGCCCGATCGGACCATTTTGAACAACTGTGCCACTTGCCCTCCGAATTCCGAAGTTCTTACGCAGACCGCGTTTTAATTTTCAGCTTGCAAGCAATACTCGACGCACTCCATGGCCTCCAGAGTGTCCTCGACCTCCACCGTGACAAGTCTTCCGTATATCTCTGATTGGTACTTCCATCCTCGACCACCGCTGCCTCTCACATCGATCCTCACTATTGCGTGCTTGAAACCTGTAATATTTTTTTTCTATCAAATCTCAATTTCGTTATCTTATTTACCAATAGGATAAGGGTTGGATTGGAATCGATCCGTTACTTGATTGAACTGTGGACCACCATATCTGAGAAATTGAGAGGATACAAGATACATCAATTCAAATCTACGAAAAACAATGCATGTGGAGCCCATACATACGAAAACATACGGTAGTTCTAGTATAATTTTTTTCGACCTTGATGAAAATGAGGATGACTAACTTACACATGCAGAGTCACGGGGACAGAGTCCAATTCGAGATCGCCCGGATAGATGTGAACAATCGCTTCTGAACAAAAATCTGCATGCAAAATACAGTGTGTTTGCAGATACCGAATCCACTGGATAAATTGAACGAGTCAAGTATCCACTCTGTCCGATTTGCTACCACCAATGCAGGTTGTGTGATGTTTCCTGTGCGCGCCAAAATAAACTCAGAAAGGGTTTTCAATGATTCAACTCACGCATTTCCGCATCATCCATGAACGTTTCGTCGTCATTGACGAAGAGCATTCTCTGATGGGGCGGAGCAGGGCCTGAACTGTTGCTGATAAGATGCGCGTCTTCAAAGCGCGCATTAGAAATTAAAGTGAAACATGGTTTATGAGACGAAAAGATTGGAGAAATTGCTAGGAAAAGACTAGATAATAAAGACTTCCTAAAGAAAAAGAATGTGGCTAAATCAACATTTCAGTGTGCCACTCACCGCTGCACCAAAAGGCAATGGTCAAGTTGGCTGAGGGAGCAACGGTGGCGCGTTCTTGGTATGTGCAAGTGGAATCCCGGCAGGTGAGACACTCATCTCCGTTTTGGATGCTATGTTCCTGCAAAATGATAGTGAATATCTGAGATCGGCCTCTAGTGTTGATCACCCCTGCTGGAGCAGCATAGATGTGTCGATTCCACGAATTAGGAGCTTGCGCTTCGTATAATCTGAATTATTACTTGATTACTTGATAAGTCACATATCTTAGTGTCTGTCTGTCTGTCTGTCTGTAACGTGTGTCACGCTTTCGTTTTTTGCCCATAACTCGGCTCAAACTGATCGTACACGTCTATCTCCGGTACCATTGGACTCCTCATGGACAGGCAAAATTTTTGCAAAAAAAATGTCATCATCATTACGTAATATGACGAAATTCACTTCTACACCGTTTTTCGCGCCTTTTTCGCTGGGAACTCAACCGAATCAGGCATGCAACATTCCAAACGACTCGTCATGAAGTGGACTTTCACTTTTCACACAAATTTCGTCATCATTACGTAATATGACGCAATCCTTAGGCAATAACTCGCTATTTCGCGCGTAACTCAGCGCAAACTCGACCAATCGAGACGTGCTTAGGCTCAATCGAACCGGTAAGTGTAGCGCCACTAAATTTTGAATGAATTTCATCATCCTTACGAAATATTACGTAATCCCTAGGCAATAACTCATTTTTCGCGCTTAACTCAGCCCAAAATCGACCAATCGAGAAGTGCATAGGCTCATACGAACCGGTAAGTGTAGCGCCACTAAAATTGGAATGAATTTCATCATCCTTACGAAATATGACGTAATCCTTAGGCAATAACTCGTTTTCGCGTGTAACTCAGCGCAAAAGCGTCCAATCGAGGCGAACTTAGGCTCAAACGAACCAGCAAGTGTAGCGCCACTAAATTTAGAATGAATTTCATCATCCTTACGAAATATGACGTAATCCTTAAGCAATAACTCGGTTTTCGCGTGTTTTTCAGAATGATGTTTTCCTTGATATTTTTTTTTGTTTTTCAGAATATTCTATACTATTCTATATTAATGTTTTAAATACATAACCCGGCGAAGCGAAGCACTCGCAGACGACTATCACAACCCGGCGACGCACTTTTCTGCGAGCGAAGCGAGCCTGCGAGTCCCTGGCGGAAGGCTCGTGGAGCCGAGGGCGATCCGACAAAAAGATGGGATGGGGCGGAGCCCCATCCCATCTTTTTTCGGATCGCCCGAGGCCCCACGAGCCTTTCGCGAGGGACGATGCCAACTGGGTCAGACCCGGCGACACCTAGCCAGCGAGCGAGCGAAGCGAGCGTAGCTGGCTATTTGAGAACTGTAGGCGAGAGATGGCAAGTTGTCGGTGTACTTCAACATATCGGACAAGCAGGAGCTCACTGGTCGAGCGGGCATTATGTGACATACACAAGAGAAGAATCGGATGGGCAATGGTGGCTACACGACGATGACCAATCCCCTCAACAATATGATCCTCCTAATCGACACATGATTGGAATTTGTGGAATGCTATTCCAAAAAATAAATTAATTTTTCATTTTAAAATGTGTTGACCGATGTCCTAAATACATAACCCGGCGACGCGAAGCACTCCCGTCTTTTTTTTCGGATCGCCCGAGGCCCCACTAGCGTTTCGCGAGGAACGATGCCAACTGGGTCCGCGACTTTGAACATTCTATACTTTCATGCATTTGCCAATGTTTTAAATACACAACTCGGCGTGCGCGAAGCACTCGCAGAAGACTATCACAACCCGGCGACACACGCTCCTACGAGCGAAGCGAGTCTGCGAGTCGCTGTCGGAAGGCTCGTGGGGCCGAGGGCAAGCCGAAAAAAGATGGGATGGGGCCACGAAGTGGCCCCATCCCATCTTTTTTCGGATTGCTCTCGGCCTCACGAGCCTTCCGACAGCGACGATGCCAACTGGGTCGGACCCGGCGACACCTAGCCAGCGTAGCTGGCTAGTTTCTCAAATTTCAGTTCTCAAATCTTTCATATCTCACATCAAATCCTCGTCCGATCGGTAGGCAAGTATCTTTTTAATATCGTAGTTGCCCGATGGCACATGCGAAATCGCTTTAAGTTTGTAGTCAGGCTGCACATGGAAGTTTGTTTAATGGAAGATGACTAAACAACGCATTATTCCTTTACAGTAATCTCGATCCGCCAAATGTGCTGCCAATAATCATCTCCTGTCAACGTGGGGAACAAAATAAAGATCGACGAATTGGAATACACTATGCTGAAAGGAACGAAACATGTAACTGTAAAAAAAGAAAAAAAAGAAATACTTGGAGTAATCTTCATTCGTTGCCCATTGGCGACGCTCGTATTGATGCTCGTAAACCTGTATACAAGTGAACTCTTTTTTTAAATTTGATAAAATATGACTAACCACCGAGCAAGCTGCAGTTTCATAGGCGCACAGGGTGATCGCGGTTTTGTTCTGCCATCGATTCGCCCATGTGCCGAGAAAGAGCTCTTTTCCGTGCAGGACCACCCACGAGAATTCGAATGCATAGTAGCCGGTCCTCAAAATGAAGTAAAGGTGATTTTGGCATTATCCTCGCTAAGGACGTAGTGACTAGCAACGGACATTTCTTGAGGGATATCTTTGCCTAACCCGAGGAAATGTTCAGGCACAAGGTAAACACACGGCAAACGGTCAGTTGGATAAACAAAATTTAGAAACAAAGAAACAAATTTAGTGAACAATAACACATACGATAGATCGTTCAGCTGTACATTCATCAATCGCGACGACTTCTTTTCTGTATCAAAGATGTGAATTGCGTGAGTTTGGAGATTCTCTTCGCCTGAATATTGGTTACATTTGCAGATATCTAACACAGTTCACACACCGGCCTTGGCGAATTCCATTTTATAGTTGTAATCGTATTTCTCGAAACGATCATATGTAGTCATTATTACCTTGAGGATTCTATTTTAAATTTTATTTAAATTAAAAATTACAATTGAAAAAAATTTGATAGGCGTACCTTATTGGTTGAGTTATCGGTCAAATTTGAATCGCTCAAATAATATCCAATATACTTGTCGCTGGGTGAAAATAACACATCCGCTTTCGTCTAAGATACTCCGATATTTTTCGCCTGTGTTGATCTATACCGAAATAGAGCTATCAATAATCTCCCCTGCTGGTTGGTCGTTAAGAGTTGCTTGTATGATCTCCACTTTATCAGAATTAGTGATCTGCAAAGACAGTATGTTCAGGTTAGCCGTATTTAAGTCAGATACTTAACGATCTGATCGAGTGCTTACTCTAACTGCCGGGCGTCCGGGCGCAGCTACGTAGTACGTGGCAGTATCGTTCGAGAACGAGTAGGCTGATCCGTGCGACCACGTAAAGGCAATCACCTGCAAGAAAATTGAGGCATGACGAGTAGACATTCAATCGTAACCAAACAACTAGTCGTTTACTAGGGAAATGACCCGCCTTCTTCACGAGAGACAGCGCGGAATGAGGAGAGCGATGGTTGATTTCCATAATAAACGACTAGTTGTTTCGTTACGATTGAAAGACTAATGACGAGTAGAGTGCTGCGCAATACGGGTCGCCCCGCCTATTCAATTCACGTGCTCTCTCACGCGCCAGAGAAGCGACCAACTATGTTAAATGAATAGACGGCGACCCGTATTGCGCACATTAACAACGAGCAACCCACTTCGCCGTAGGACAACGGGGCCTCTGCAACCGCAATCTTCCTTTTGCAGTAATTATCGGCGTTGAAAGGCATTGTCGCCCTAACACACGCGAACTGTACGAGAACAATTAGAAGTGATTAAACCAAATATAAACAAACAAAACGTTCAAACGCTTCGTCCGAAACATTGTGCATTACGACTGTGAAAGAGATGCTGTCAGGCTTCCGATGAGCCTGAGATAGGATAATTGCAGGTTTTTTTTGACAATATCCCACCTCCGGACGAATAATGAACTCGGCGGCATAGCTCAAATCATGCGAATACGCTATAATGCTATCGTCTTTTTCCCTAATATATTTAGCGAACGTATTTAGTATTCTGAAATTCATATTTTTATCCATAAACTCGACCATAACTCTGCAATTCTTGCCTGTTGTACTCTTCTGTAGCTGTATTGTAGACAGTGGGTCCCTCCCTGGTATCTTCGTAGAATAATTCGGTGTCCGATAACCACCTGAGACAACTCAGATCCATTTCGGAAAAAAATACATTACAAATATTTTCACCATGATGATTGCTGCGTAGTGATCGGTATTTGGCTGAAGAGTAAGCATCCGAACAGAGCCGCTGCTCCTGTACCCATGGCCCGCTTCGTAATCAGCTTCAGTAGGCAAATATACAGAATCTGGAGATGTGGCGTCAAACACTGCGACGAAAGAGTATTGATAGCGGAAAAGTGATAACGCTCTTTTGCTATTTGTATGTCTGAGTGGGGAAAATTTAATCACCACCTTGAATACCATGTGAAATAGATTCTTGCCCATCTCAGGTTGATTCACGCACGATACAAGCTAACACCAATTTATGATATCTTTTTTTTTCGCATTTTTAGTTGTTCCTTCTGGTTGTCACACTCGCCTCGGTACCGCTCGTGCGGACGATACATTCAAACAACTCAAGCAACTTTTATCTCATTCCAAATTCTACTCGTAATTTCACATCGTGTTATTGTTCATGCAGTGAATCTGAGCCGGGTTCTTGTTCTTTTTCGTAATTCTGATCTCGTCTTTGCATGGAGACCACCTGAAATTCGAGATTAATGGTAAAAAAAATGAACTTTCACACCTGAAATCCCTCAAAACTCGCACTAAAGTCAGCGACAACGAGTGTCTCGAAGGTAGCATTGAGCGCGATCAAAAGATATTCTCCGAAGCAGAACATTATGAACGCTGAAATATGTAGTAATTTTCAATGTAATACAACTTTTTTTTAAAACTTTTATTTAAAAAATAAAACTATGACTACCTGGACGGGAGCAGAACGGTCTCGACAATAAATATGCGATGGATGTTGTCGCCGAAACGAGAATGAATGCACTCATGATGACGCGCTTGGCCAGAGGAAACTTATGAATCTGTAGGCATATGATACACAAATTCAAGAACTATCTATACTGTTGGTCCGTTCTGCATCGATAAATTCACTCGATCCATGTGCACTACGAGTGCCATCACACCAATTGTAGAGGCCCACCACACCGCGAAACTCGTTGCGTGCACGACTGGAATTTTTGTGATAATATAACATGATTTTGTTTTTTTTTTTGTTTTTTTTTTCAAAAACTCACAATACTCCGCCGTTGTAACGACGTGGAATAGAGAGAGGCAAACAAGGCTGCAGAATGAAAGGGAAGCTGCTGCATGGAAAGATTTTCTCAAGATATCATTGCTCCAAGTTTGAGGCAGCATCTGAAAATATTAACTCAATAGATGAATGCTTCCAGATAGAATTCAAAATACGGGAAACAGTCTCTTCAATTCGTTTGCTATCTCGTCATTCTGACCGGTGTGAGTGTGTGCGAAATGAAGAGACGATTACTCGTATTTCGACCTTTACTTTCACAGTCAACCGATAAATAGACGAATTACAGTAAATTTCTAACCGCAATGAGCAACGCCCGCGCGGGTAACTGCACCACTACTGTGAACATCCAGAATTGCTTCTGAGGCGCGAACGTAGCGATCGAATAGGACACTGGAGTAATGTAGCTGGAAAAATATATGAAGATTTATTTTTCATTCCGACCAATATATTAAAAAAAAACTCTTACCTATCCACCCCCTCGTCGCATATTGTATAATTCGAGATGAAATTGGCGTGAGTGATAAACGATGAAACAACGCAGAAGAAGACCGATATCGCTGTAAATTTTGAAATAATCGGCATCACCAAAATAATTAAAAGCTCACTTGGAAGTCCAATGGCAAGACATCCAACAATGCGGATAGGCAGAAAAAGAATTGGTTCCCTGCCGGAAATCTTTCCGGATTCTGTGCAGCAGGTCATTGCCAGGAATCCTCGATTGAGGAAACGGAAAAAAACCTGAAATTGGTGAGTTGAAATACTGACACAGAAAAATATTGAGCTCATTGACATGCACGGCTTATGAAAATGTTGGAAACGGGAACAATAACAGACAAAACAGAAGGAAGGAAGACGGGAAAATATTTCTGCATCTCATCATTTTTGATACTTTATCTTCACTCTTTTCAACATGATTCACCGAATTACGTCGGTAAGAATGCAATTCAAGTGGGTTAAAGAAAGGTGAATCGTCAAATCAATCTTTGAATTGAAGGTGTCAATGGGTCACGTCAGCTAATTTGCTGATTTCGACTGTTATTCCTTTTCTGATTTCGGCACACCGTGTTCTCGCAGAGTTTTCCGTTCTGCTCTTCTCGTTCAACACCCATACATATTCAGATTGGTTGTTGACTCGGCCGACGAATTCGAGACTCAGTTCCTGTTTCTCGCGTTTCGTGGAGAGTTCAGACTATTTCGCATTGATCATGATTGAGGAAAAGGTAAGGTAAAAAGGTAAAAAAGAAGGGGCCTCTTCATTCCTACTCACTCTCTCTCTCTCTCTCTCGCTTGCCAGAGTGAAAGATGCCAGAGTGAAAGACGGATTCTTCAAACGGGACTCCCTAAAAGGCAATGCCTGCTGCACTTTTGGCTTCGCATCACCATGGGCACTTCAGTTTGTATTTCTTTTTCCCTCATCCTCCCCCACAAAAAGCGGTGGAACTCCTTTTTTATTAACGAAGGAGCGATTTCACGATGCTGAGGAATCGTCTCTTCATTGCTCTTTATCCTATTTACTTAGCCCCCCCCCCTCGAAAATTGCACTTCTTGAAATTTTTGCTTGGCGCGGCTCCATTATAATTCTGAATTCCGAAATGCGCAGTAGCGCTCGAGAAAAGATGCTGCCGTCTCTTCATTTCACACGCTTTCTCGAGCTCTGATGAACAGCCCTTTTTTGCACTGCAATAGAACACGGACGGTAGTTTCCTTCTTTACATTGATGATCACCAGCTATGCACACATGCACACAGATACATATACAGCGCGCACGTAGACTGCGCAGATGATCAGCATTAGAGTTCCAAAATACGAGATATCGTCTCTTCATTCTGCGTGCTCTCTCGTCACTCTGTCCGGAGAGAGAGTACGTGAAATGAAGAGACGATTACCCGTATTTCTCTACTGAGCATGAAAGCGGCCGTACCCGTGGTCCCCATCTAGTGCAGTCGTCACACGTCTTGAAATTCGTTTTCTGATAACTTTTTACGCTAATAATAAGGTTCCTAGAGGTGATTCATTATGAGACGAAGCTCAATCGCTGCTTTGCTGCTCATCATTGAGATCCTGTCGCTCCCGTCAGCTGCATTAGCGACCTCAGGTACATACGGACTTATTATTTCAACTTGATTGCTAGGAAAAAAATATTTTAGAAGGCAGCATTAGTACGTCCTCATCCGCAGATGCTGTTTGGACATGGATGGTTCAAGCGCTAGAGAAACAGTGGAACGAAGTGAAGGTATTATTCCGCCAGGTATGCAAGAGCTCGAGAAATGAAACCGACTTCTCTTTATTTCACACTCTCTCACGTCGACCGAGCCAGTGAGAGAGTGTACATAGTGAGGAGACGGCGGTATCATTTCTCGAGATTCAATGTGCATTCACTGACATACGTTCACCTGAATTAACAGTTAAAGAAGGAGAGGCACGAATCGCGCCCATATGCAAAGTGAGGCGGAGCGATCTCCTTATTTTGCATGCTCTCTAGCTCGTTTCCTGCGGTTCAGGGTGACTTGGCATTCAGCCAATCGAATATATCTCGGTTTAGACGAAAATTGAAAACATGGGAGTTTTGAAAGCGTAATGGGGTGCTCATGCCACACCGTCTGACATCGAGAACTCAGTTAGCAAGATATTCGTGCCACCCCTTCTTTAACCTACAACGGTTTACATTTCAGGCTGGCAGAGATGCAGTTGTTGAGGGACAGAGCGACATGGAAGTCATTCGAAGACGAGAATTGGGACTGATTCCTGTTGAATGATTCTGTTTTGCAAATAACTGATTATTCTCACCTCTAAGTATGCGCTTTTTCCCGATTTTAGACATTTTTTGAATAGACCTTTCACAGGAAAAAGAAGGAAATTACTTGAAAAACTCTTAATCACCAGCAGCCTCATGCTCTTCGAGCTACGAACTAGCATGATGTTATTCAGAAATATTTTATGCTCAAGATCGCGTAAAGAGTAAAGAGTATAAAGAGAGTTTAAAGAGCACAATGAGAGGAAAAGACTTGGGTAGACAATGTTCAAGATCATGTCCTTGTGCCAATGCTCAAGCGGTAAAGATGGTGAGCAGATCAACCAAGTCGACGAACAAACCACTCCACACACGTAAACGACCACCCATTGAACCGGGAAGCCAAATACAATGCTACGTGCCCCCCAGAAAGGAGTATGTTTCGCTGTCCTTTTGGTCACTTGGAACTCAAAGGGTGATAATGACAATGGCAAGGCAATGCATATACCCCGTCGGCTTCTCAAACAATGAGCAGGAAAAGATGCGGATGTTGAGAAGAATAGGTTTAGAATGTAGTCCCTCTCTCCTTTTTGAAGGCCAAAAGTGCAGCGTGGATTCCACTCAAGCCCCCGGGAGCCTCGTAGGCGGAAGTTTCAGTCATTTCAAAAAATGAAGGTCTTATTGGCTATACTGATTGCTGTTCACACAGGTTAGTGTTCCTCCTAGGCTCAATATTAAAAACGAGTTATTCAGTGTACTGTTTTTGCGACTTGCCGCAAGAAATTGGCTCGATTCCTTCACCATTTCGGCAAATTCCATTTTCTGAAAGGATGGAAGAAGGTTTGAGAATATGTTGAAAAATGTTTTATTTATTTTTTGTAGACCGACCCATCCTTGATTGCGTCTGGATAGGAGCGGTAATAAAATTTTTTAAAATTTTGTAAAAAATTGTTTATAAATAAATTTGTTCAGAAATTCGATCGCGCAAGCGCCTTCTTCATATTTGAAGGGCCTTTGATCTGCGACAATTCGACAGGAAAGTAAGCGCAAAAAATAAAGGGTTTTTTTTATTTTGGTTTGCTAGAATTCTTTACAGGTGGATCACGGATGCAGCGTTCGATGCTCCGCAGCTTGTATGTTATTTTTTTTAAGTTTGTTGATCTTTGATCTTTGCAGATCAGCTGCCTCACTACTGATATCTCGTTTTACGCATGGCCAGGTAAGCACTTTCTCCAAAATAGATCAACTACTAGCACGAAACAAATTCAGAATATTGCAATCTGTTCGATGTACATGACAGCGGATCAACCCAAAGGATTTTCGTTTTCCAGGACAGGTTAGATTAAACGAAGGTTCTCTGATAAACACTGCTGTAGGGAGAACTATTGTCCTTCTGAAGCCGAATTGCAACTGGCTGATGGAACGCAATTGAGGGAGTTTCGCTGTATGGGAAAAGGTTGTGTATAATGATAGTTCGCAACTTGATATCCCTTTATTCATTTGAATTGTCCTGGACCTGTGAGAAAAAATGATGCGTTTCGCTTATCAATTTTAAGAGAAAACAAAAGTTATTGGCATTACAGGAGCCAACATTCGTGCGACTTTCCTCAATGGTACATCCGCTGATATCTACACTCCAAAGACTAGATGCGTAAAAAGAAAATCGTCTACATGTCTACATGAATCTACGTACTTTATTTTACTCGTGTATAATTTATTTGTCTTGTACAATCTAGAAAATGCAGATTAAACTTTATAGAAACCGAATAAATATTAAATATGAATTCGTCTGTTTTGTTTCAAATCACCCGTCTATGTTTAAGGCTATTGAGTAGAGATTGGAAAGGAAGAGAGAAGAAGAGCGAATTGATATAATTTGAGCAGTTCACTTGCGAAAGAATGTGAGGGAATCACTCTTCCAGTGCTCAAATGTTTTCGATGTTCGATTTTTGTATTTTTCTTTTCTAATTTTTCAATTCTTAACTACCTCTCTATTCCCTCTTCTTTTCCCATCGTTTGAGTTAAAATACAACTTTTAGGCTGTTTCTTTGTCCCTTCTTATTTTCTTTGTCATTTCAAGGCTTACTTTCTGGTTCTCACGTTTGCTTCTTGACACCCCCATGAAAAAGTGGTTCCTAAACACAAATACGTGACAACTCGAGCACAATTTTCTTCAATGCCCTCGCCTTCTGTTGATCGTTCGAACCCAGTAGCTAAGCAGCGTCGCTGCAAATGCGAACTCTAATGTTCGGATATTGTTTATCTATCTACCCCTCCCCCCCCCGCCCCCGCCGTTTGAACATTATGGTGCAGTGCGCTCTTCTGGATGCCATCGACTCCAAGAAATACTCAGCGAATATAACCTAAAGGCGCCATATGCGTTTGCAAAAATGATAGGAAGATACACAATCAACGTAAAACCAATTGCAAAAGGAGGCTTGATTATATTTGATTTTTTGACTGTTTGACTTTCACGCAAAAAGCCAGCAACGGAGTCTTCCCCTAGCAACTAGAGAAAAATGAGCAAGACAGCGAAAGTGCTCCTAGAAAGTAGTCTCTTTTTATTGTGGATTTGGGGGTTTGAGCTACATCGACTCAGAAAAAACCTTGGAAAAAAAGAAAAAAATACAGAGAAATTCATGTTGATTCCGTTTACTGATGCTCATTATGAGTTGGCAATGGGCATAACTGTTCGTGATGGTTCGTAAAAATAGTGCAAAAATAAAGTGAAAATGTTCCCAAGTTCGTTGAACCCATGGTCTCTGATTCCTTGCCAACAGGCGAAATTCGATCCTTATTTGCCTCAAAAAGCAAATTCTGCCGTGCGCATTTTCCAAGATACGCTAGGGTTAGAATCCCAGAAACAATTTGAGGGTGCCTACAACAAGTGGCATCAAAACACGGAAATGTGTAGGCGTAAACCATTTCCGCACTCAAACATTGAGCCTTTCACGAACTGTATGCACAGATGCACCCATGTCGATGCGTGTATTATACCTTCGCACGCATATCGTGTAGTGCTCGTTTCTCAACAATTGCTACACGATAGACTCAGTGAGGAGGAGGAGGGGACTACCATGGATATGATGGCAAAAGGCTTGAAGAAGCACCCAAGAGAGTAGGAGGAAGACGTCAGTTCGAGATGAGGAGTCTGCTGATGGCGCTGGTTGCGGTTCGTAATGGTAATTTCTCGATCCCATAAAAAGTGTAAATTGTTTCCCAGTGCGTTCAGTGTGCGAGCTTCCCCAAGAACTTGAGCTCACATCAATACCTCTACAATTCCGACCCACACCGTTTTCGGTCTTGATGGGTGAAGGTTTGTTTATTTTTTTGAAATATATTTTCATTTTTTTCGATTTTAGATCGCACGCAAATAGATTGCTTCTGGATAGGAGCGGTGAGAACTTTTCAAATTTTTGAAAAAAAATAGGTAATTATTAAATTACAAAATGCGAATGCAAACGCCAAATACCGATTCAATTCTATCGATGAACATCCGATTTCAAAAATGTAAAATTGTAAAGCAACGAAAATGAATGAATGAAAAATATTCAGAAACTCGATCGCGCAAGCGCCATTTTCATCTTCGGAGGGTCGCTCATGTGCGAGAATGGAACTGGAAAGTAAGCGAAACTTTGGATATTTCAGTGATCGGTTCATGAATGCTTATGAATATGAGATGAGTAAAAAAAATTTCTCAGGTGGATGACTGACGCGGGATACGAGGCTCCTCCTATTGTGAGATCGTTTTAATTTTCAGAATAAATAGTTTACTTTTCAGATGAGCTGTCTGTCCTCCGATGTATCATTCTATGGATGGCCAGGTCGGTGATTTAAAAAAAAATTATTCGGCGTAATAATCGTGCGTAATAAATGCGTAATAAAAAATAATTTAAGAATACTGCTACCTCTTCGACGTACAGGCGAATGGATCGAGTCAGATGCTCATCGTTTTCCAGGGAAGGTGCGAGAATTCTGAAATATTAATGGGAAGCCTCCTCTTCTTCTCACACTCCTTCTCTTGCCCTTTTGTGTGGTGAACAATGGAGTGGAGTAGAGAAGGGTTTGCACTCGGGAGCGCACTCTAATGGAGAATCTTTCATTCGTTTTTTTTCAGTTTTGGTTTGAAAATAATATAAAACAATTTGTTTCCAGGGAAAGCTACTGCCCTTCCGATGCTGAATTGCAACTCGTCGATGGGAGTGAAATCACTGCACTTCGTTGCATCGGAAAAGGTTAATCTTATTGATTCAATTAGCGAGCTAAAATTGACGACATAACAGCTGAACTCACCAGTGGGGTTGTCTTACCCACCTAGCGTTGTATTACGACGTAAAATCGCTTGACGTGGATACATCTTCACCTTTTTAACAGGAGACAACTTCCGCGCGACATTCCGCAATGGGACATCGGCTGATGTCCGCTCTCCAACGACCAAATGTGGGAAGAGAAATAGTGTCTGAAATACGTCGACATCCGATAAACTAAAATAAAAAATGTCGTATGTTTCATTGATCATTAGAAAAACATCGAAAAGTCCGAGAAAGAACTGAAAAATATTCCACAAACTGCGCGATAGCGAATTCGAGAAAGAAGAAAATGAAGGGAATCCTTGCGCGCACGTCTGACGCATTTGCTCCAATTAAAAGGTGAGTAACGGTTTGTGTGTTTGATCCTGAAGTTTAGTGCAATCTGCAACCTTGTGAACCCATGTTGTAACTGCCATGTTTTTCATATTGTATCAGAGTTGCAAAACCTGATAATTTTCATTTTTCTGGCCGTAATCAATGTAGGAGCTCAATTGAGCGAAGGAATGACGAGGAAACACCTTCTCGGGGTGTCGATAATGCCATCGAACGGTGATGTAAATCAATGAAGTACTTTTCCCGATCCATTCCCGATCCGTCCTCAATCTTCTCTTTCAATTTCTAATATCTCTTGTGTCGTAATAGATAAACACCTTCACAGTCACCCCATACTCTTTTCGATGATTTCCACTGTATTTTTTCACCGCAAACACCCTTTCGGCATATGTTTTCGTCTGCCAGTTGCTCTATTAAATATCTTTTACGTGATTCATGTGCTCCAATTGAGTGAAAATATGAAAGTGCAATAATGACGTCGCGAAATGGAATCCTACCTGAGTTTCTTCGATGATTTCATCGACGTTTGTCCGAATCAATGACATTTTTTTCAGTTCCTTTTCCCGATTGAGCCGCTCTGTTCTCTTTTTGTTGTCGATTGGCACACCTTCGGGCATGACCTAGAAAAAATCGCCTGAAATCACATGTGTTACCACATATCTTGCAAAAATGCTTGGGTGTATCATTTTTCAATCAACTGTCTTGAGCGCCGAGCATCTCTACAATTTTCTCAACATTTTTCAACATCTATGACGCATTTGCAATACCTTCCCCGCCGCTCCAGCCCCTTTTTCAACATTTTCCTGCTCAGTTTAAAACAATCGAAACGATAGTTTTTCCAATGTCTGAAGACGGCTCCTTTCCATTTCTCTGCCTTTTTTTATCTACCTTTGTCTTGCAGGGTTTCTTGTACTTGTTTTCTCTTACCACATCTCGAAATGAGCACTTCGGAGAAGAAAATTAACGACATGGATGAAGAACCATCTCTCCTCTTATCGATTGGCGTACTGGCGATTTTCGCTACGTGTCTACCTAGTGAGTTTTTTTCCAGCAATAATTGTCTTTTTTTATGAAATTTATCATTTGGCAAAGTTTCGAAACGATTTCACAAATTAAGCGATAACCGTCTACTCCTGCACTTTCTCTGCCTATCTCACGCATTCGGATAAAATCGCGATACAGACAATTCCAAAATGCACGGAGACGGTGTCAGTGAACTCGAACTGATTAACTTGAACCGTGAAAATCATGCTTTTCAGCTTTCTCGTCCCTGTTTCCTACTCAATCGCCTCTTGGTCACCTCAGAAGCAGTTTTGGATGATCGCCTTGATGATTCACTTCCCTGCCCGACTGCTGATTCTGACAGTAAATTACAAATTACTTATCAACACATAGAAAAAAAATCAAGGCAGAATCAAGGATAGAATTTAGAATAGGCATTAACAATAATTCAACCTCGAAGCAACGAATTAGTTCGCAATCTCCCATAGCCAGTAATATCGATTGCAGATGATCCCTCGCAACTGGAAAGAAACAGTATGGAGATGGGCATTTTACGTTACCATTTCGCTGGAAGTACTCGGACTGACTGTTCTTTCGCTCTTTCACGACGCACCAGACGACCCGACACAAGTACACCTGCACTCACGTATGATTTGATTTCAGAGAGCTTCTGTCGAAATTTGCATATCCATTTTCAGTGATTCATTTCGTGAGTCTGGGAATGTGGGGCGTTGCTTCGATTGCTGGTATGGCTATCGTCATCTATATGGATCGTATCACTACTCACAAAGACCCTTACGTACGTATACCCAAAATATTTGAATCAAGGACAACTTTTTGGAGGCCTTTCGCTCTTGGTTGGTCAAAATTGCACTACTGACATCGTACTGCCTCGCTGGAATCATTCTTGCGGTTTCTTACAACATAGGAATGTATCCTAAATGTGACCTAGCTGGTGAGACAACTTATTTTTCAATTTTGAAAAAAACGTGTTCAAATATTTCAGCATTCACAACCTTCTGTGTCTTCGAGTACATTGTAATCGGGCTCAATCCCACGTTCTGGTCTCTCGTAATTTATGATTTCTGCCGCGAGTACAAGCGATTTGAGGTAATTCGTGCGTTCTCTCATTACTTATTAGACGATTGGGAGATTATGCGAAACGAACATTTCTTATGCAGCCCTCACTGCCTTGAGAAATCATTATTTCAAATTTAACAATATTATTGCAGATCGTGCCCATCAAAAAGACGAGCAGGAACGGCAACAAAGTCGCGCCTGAGAAGGAAGAGCCTATTCCATGCAATGATGTCGAGTCGTTTATGACAAAATTATGATGATTGTGGAATTTTTAATAGGAAATTGCATTTACTCGAATTAAAAAAATTATAAATATTTTTTTTAAAAGGCGCAGCAGTTCTTCTGTCAAATGTAACAATCACGATTGCTTATGATTGGCATTTAATAATTTCATTCAATGAGCAGGTTACTTATCAACATCGTACAGTGTATGTTTTATTTCATTCTCTATCGGAAGAGAACTTTCCGATGCGATGTTTGCTTCCTTTATTTTTGCCCTTCGCATTGAGATAATCTGCAATACTTCAGATTCAGTTTCAGGATAACAAAAATGGATTAACTCACCTGTAACCCTCCAAATTCTCGGCTGAACTCAATTAGAACCACTGTCCAGAAAGTGGCGTTGAGAGTGATCAGAGTGTATTCCCCAACACAGAACATTGTGAAGGCTATAATTCTTCTATTTTATCACTTCTCATCAACTTCAGAGCCAGATTATTATCTGTGAAAATAAAACCGATATGCACCAACGACTGAGCAATAAGCTTGCGAAAGCAGATACGACAATGACGTTGTGCACGATCCAACGATGAACAAAATCATGAGAGCGATCTTGAAGAGCCACCAGCGATAGATCTGTGTGAAAAAAGGCGCATTGCTATGATCTGTGATACCACAACGTATTTTGTTCTCAGAAACGTACCCCGGGCTCTTGCAGCACGTCCATGGTCGCTCTTTGCATGTGCACCACTATCACCATCACTATGATAGTGGCCATCCACCAGAGGCCGAAGCTCACAAAGTGCACATCTGCATTTAGTGTAGAAATTAACCGACTTTTCGTGGTTTTTTCGTCCTCAGAACGTTCATTTTGAGAAAGTAGAAGTTAAAAAAAGTGCTCACAAAAATCGCCCGCCGATGCCATGTGGAACAGCGACAGCAGTACGAGGGCGAGAATCTCTAGTGAGGTCCCGAAGTGGAAGCCCCATCGCCAGCCGCGCTCGCGCCATTGCTGTGGGTACATCTGCAATTGGTTTATGCTATGACTATTATCGATTGACAGCACCAGAGACGATGTCAACCATGTAAAAATTATCTATACATGGTGTAAAATAAGTCAATCTTCTTTGTACGCGACTCACCAGCATTAGCAACGTTCGAGCAGGCAAGTGCACGATCAGAGCGAGCATCCACAGCTGCCTTTGCGGTCTCCACGTAGCGATCGAGTAGGAGACGGGAGCGATAATTCTGAATTTAGAATTCACAGGATTTTTTTCCATACCAGGAGCTTTAAATAATAATTTTATCGCACAGAAATAAAGAGTTATTTGATTCTGAGTGCACTTTGCGGAGGATTATGAATAAATTTAAATAAAAAAATTAGCAACTAACATTTTTACCCCGATACATTGCGCTATGACGTATTGGGCTATTTTGTCTTCGTGGGTGAAAAATGCAGAAACAATGCATACAAAGATGGTGATAGCTGAAAAAAAGGCAATTTCAGAAGCACGAAGAATATGAAACCTACTTGGTAGACAAGTAGCCAAGAATCCAAGACAACGAGTGGATAAAATGATGGATGACTCTTTGCTGGAGGCATTATTGCATGTGCTAGCCATAGTAAAAGTGAGACCTAAATTATCTTGAAAAACGATTTGCAGATTCACAAACGTTCCAATTCCTTCGTTCAATTGTCGTCGTTCAATTAGGTGAGTCAAAACACCACGCTTTCCCTACTTTGTTCCTCCACCCATCGCAAAGTAAAGTTCGAAATACGGGTAATTGTCTCTTCATTTTGCACACTCTTTCACCGGTCAGAGAGGCGAGAGAGTATGGGAAATGAAGAGACGATTACCCGCATTTCGCACTCTATCGCAAAGGCTCAGCGTTCCCTCCATTCCTGCGTGGAGCTCTTTTTCTTGTTCATCTCTAAAGTTTTCACGTTCCCTGTTCCGCAATAAACGTTCGCGTTGTGGACGATTGCGTCGTGGAGATATCATCTCTGGAATTCTTTATCCACAACATATGAAGTCAAACAATATCTGTCAATGCCGTTTGTGGGGGAGGAATTTCGGCGTTCGAAAAGGATCAACAAAGCGTATATTATCCAATAGCGTATCCAAATATTTCAATGGTTCGGATCCTCCAATTGGAATGATAGATCCGGTTTTGACTAGTTTCGTTTGACGACAATATCCGTCAACGAAATAAATTATCTCAAGACTTGTTACGTATCTGTATTGATCAACGATAACTCGGTTGAGGGAGACGGTTGAGGGAGAATACAGTACTTTGTGGTCCCTTCATTACGCCATGTAAATTGTTCAATCAATCGGAGCAAATAAAATAATCAATAATTTCGCATTTCCTTTGCATTTCTCCATTGAATGAAATTCACCTCGGTTCAGCTGATCAAGCAGTGACACTTCGAGTTCTCAGCGTTCGATCATTGATGTGCGAATTTTTGCAAAAAGATGGTGCGGATAGATCCGGACACAAGGCGGCCACAGCGTAGCACGTTTTAAATTTAAACACATTCGTGTTAGGGTTTTGGCTCTTCTGATAGCTCAACGTTTAAGCGACGGCCATAGATACCGTGGAGATAATTCACTAGTTGCTAGAATTCGAAATACGGGTAATCGTCTCTTCACCGGTCAGAGTTGCGAGAGAGTGTGTGAAAAAGACGTATTTCGAACTCTCCTCTTTACTGAATCTGTGAATTTTCAAGTTGCAAAATCTTCCATTTGTCAGCTTCACGGCTACGCAAACTTTGCCTTCGAACGTCCCGGGATCTTTCATGGATCTATCAAGAGTGGTGCCTACTCTCCTCCTTTGCCACTGTCTCTCGCATAGAGTACGAAATACGGGTCGCCGTCTCTTCAGTTCACACACTCTTTCGCCTCTCGGCAGGTGAGAGAGTACGAGGAATGAAGAGACGATTACCCGTATTTCGAACTCTACTCTCGCCAATTGCGATCTTTCCGCAATCAACGAACGTTTCGAATAGAAAGGGAAAAGTGAGAAAGGGAGGATATGAATTGTAACTGATCTATCCACCGTTCCTATAAAATGTGCTCAACTCTAGAGGGAGTCAGTTCATCACTCAGTATGCAATTCCTCCTACCTACTGTAGTCCTGCTAGCTCTAGCTGCCGGCGTGGCATCACAGTGCACTGGCAACGACCATCCCAGGTATGATGACTCAATACGGTATCTGTGCATTCGATTTGTCACTAAGCAACCCATGACGAGTGGCATGTGTTTCGTGCGGATGACGCGAACAAAGAGAAGATTAAAAGATCAAAGATCAAGTGAACTCAATTTAGTTGTGGCTCGTGGAAGGCCAATGGATATTGCACGAACACCGCACAGTCGATGGACACGAGGAAGAAGTACTGTGGAGTGAGGTGCGTCTACAAAACATTGCATTTTTTGTACCGTTGATTTTTTTCTCACTCAAGTTCCATCGGGTTCATTTCACTGCGAATTTGACGATGGAAGGCGAATGCAAGAAGAGTTAAATTGTTGCCTGATGCTAATTAGATTACAGTTGCGGTTACTGCAATCTGGATGGCTCGCAGACAGCTGCTGGAGGCGGATCGACACTCACTGATTGTGTGGATGCGAATGCCAAGTGAGGCTTCGATTTAATGAATCACATTTTCTCTGTTATATAAAAAAACCTTAACATCATGGTAAAATCGACTTATTCCAGTTAAAATAAACTGTTTTCGAGAATATCTCAATAACTGAATGACGAAATAAAAATTCAGTTGCGCCTCGTGGGTTGCATCGAACAACTTCTGCGCTCGTGCTGACTACTCGAATTCGATGAAGCTCTTGGTTAGTTTTTATGAATGATCTTATCTTTCTGGCCGTAACGACACCCAAATGCTTTTTTTTCATAAAAAGCTGGCAATTTTCTACACAGCTGCTGATTGTTATACATTTCCGCTCGATTTTGATAGGCAGCATTTGTTTATTTCCTTTTTCAGTACTGCTGCAAGACGTGCCGTCCGGTCGTTTTCGCCACCACGACGACCACGACCGCTGCAGTGACCACCGAGTCGACCACCCCGACCCCCGCTCCACCCGGATAATCGAGTATTCTAAGGGATACACCAGGATATTCGTCGTGCGTAGCTCATGTGTAGCTCGGATAAACGTGTACATTGTATTGGTTACAGGAAAATAAACACTCTATAAAAATATAATGTCGAGGCGAACTTCGTGCCTAAATGACAATTTTAAACTATCGTCACATCCTGAGAATAAAGGATCTCCTTTTCGGAACAGTCTAGGTTTTATTTCTTGTGACTCATTCTGAATCGGTGAAAAAATACCTTTATCGAGTCCTACAATCTAGCATTTTTTTTCTATTGATCAGATACCTTCGTAATATTGCACAATCGGCTTAATGATTCATACAGTTTCGATACATGCAACTAATCCCTTGATTAAGCATGTGTATTCGAATTTGTTGAACAAAGTGCGCAAAACATATCCGAAGTTGTAGCACAATGTGCATAAAAATATTCTTAGGATTATCCGATGTGTGACGCCTTTTTTTAGCCGTTACCTTATAGATTAGCTTTTTTCTGTCCCATCTAACAACGAAGCGATTTCGAATCGAGTTGCCACTCTAATCTGAAACAATGATGCACGTCGTACACTGTATCATTATCATCTCATTAATCATACTGATTTTAACTTGTCAAAATGCAATCATCGCTCAGAATGATTCAGCAATGATATCTGTAGGAAAATAAGCCGGACCTCGCCTTAATCTCTGGATTCATGAAGCCAAAATGCACAGAATGATAAGAGAGAAGCGAGGGGGATACTTAACAGTTTCGGGGTAGGAAATCGTCACTCACTGAGGTGAGGGTGATCATCAGTCGCCCATCATGTTGAAGGCGATCAAGATAGTGTTCGGGGTAAGTTTTTTTTATCATTTGCTGTTATACTTCACAGTCGAGGCGAGAACTAATTCTTTCTAAACCAGAATCCGTTTGAAATTATCTAAACATTAGAATTTGAAATTCCATTCAAATTATCTCCAGATTCTGGCCCTGGTGGCTATTCTGGGCACACTCGGAATGAGCATAGCCTCACTGATCACGGTGCTCAACATACAGGATACGCTAAACGCCCAGTTCAGTGAGTTGCATTTCAATATATTAAACCTACCGTATTTAATGAGAGAAGTCTCCCGAAGCCTGTTTTTTTTTGTTTATGAGGAATTTGTGGAACGTATACAAATTAGTCTAGATATTTCTTGGACTTTGACACTTCTCCCTTTACTTTCCTTCTCGTAACACTGATTCTTTCATTCAATGATTAGGATTACAACACTTTTCGTATCAGGATTAGGTGACTGATTACTCTCTCTTTTCACACTATCTCGTACTATCAACCATGCAAGATAGGTGCAAGATAGCAAGAAGAATGGAGAGAGGCATTGCTCCAAAGATTAGATGACAAATGATTCATTCTGATGCTGAGATGGTGATAAATCGTAAATCATCCTTGCTTCAATCACTGTCTCGTGATCTATCGCCATTATCTGAATAGTCTCAACGTACTTGAATAAAATAAAAAGATCTCCGAGAATGAAATTATAAATACAGAGTAAAACTTTCAGGTACCGCCGATTCCGCTGCCACTACTCCTCTCGCTACTGTGCCCATCACTACCACGATTCCCGTTGTCGCGGCTAAAACCACCACTGTTCCTGTGGTCAAACCAGTCGTTAAAACGACTACAGAAGATCCAGGCGTTGATCCGGTTGATCCGGTCGACCCCGTCAAGACAACCACAACGGAAGATCCGGTCGACCCAGTAGACCCAGTTGATCCCGTCAAGACGACTACGACTACGCCGAATGAGGACACCATCCCTGAGCCTGAGCCCATCGCTGAGGATGATCCGCGCTACGGAGCCTACTCGGGCATGTCCCAGCTGCTGTCGTGAGTTACTCCCTTATTCCTGGCTCATAGTATCTCACATGACACTGGTTGTTGTATTCACTATGAGCCTACATAAAGAAACTAAAAAAGAACTAGGGTTGTCAGAATAAGATGATAGATAAGATGATAGATAAGCATGCGAAATGAAATACTTGAAGGACCTGGATGAACCGCACCGTTAATCCGTGCGAGGATTTCTACGAGTACACTTGCGGAGCCGGATCGATAGGACAGGTAGAGATCATTCTACACAAGTTGAAGCTGGATCGACAAAGGCGTCTCGCGTAAATCATCAGCGTTTTTTTTTAAACACGCCGTCCGGTCGTGAACCAATTCAAATCATTTCAGGGCATGTCCTTCGACATGTCTGATAATGCCATCACCGACTTGCTGGTGACGCAGCTGAAGAAACCGGTCGCCGAATTCCAGACTCAAGTGAGAGTGATGCTTCTTAGTCGTTCACTTATAGATCTCCTTAGCAGAAGTTCCAAGTATTTAGTCATCTTAGCCATGATAAATATGAGCGACCGCTAATTTCAGCCCCTGCCTATCCAGCAAGTGAAGTGGTTCTACGATGCGTGCCTTTATGGAGCGACGGTAATTTTTTTAAAGGATTCAACCAAAATGATAAATACAAAAATGATTGGTGTCAATGGAGTTCCTCGGACGAACCGGTCATTGGAGCACTTCTCTGACCGCAGGAAAAGCTGGATTAATTAGCGCTACATCGCTCAACGCCCTTTCAGAACGACGAGAAAACAGCCCGTTCGGTCCGAATCTTCAACGATCTTCGTTCTGCGAATCCCAATTTCGGCTTCCCTGCCCTCTATCCCGAAGAGACACAGCCAGCAACTGCGGAGCAGCTGGCCGCCTTCCTCGGTTGGTTTTGTACATTAATCTTTGACGCACATGCACTACAATTGCGATTCGGAATATTTTGCAAGAAAATATATGAGTGAAATACGTACTAGATACCGAGGACGGGTGTTTCGGCGTCAGCTTAGTCCCCTACGGCATCGTACTAATGTTCCAACAACGCGAATGAGCAATGAAAACAAAGGATATTGTCTCCAGTGATTTAGATCAAATATGAAAGAAGTAAAAATAATTACTTAAAACTAAAATTATTGCTCAGGCTCCGCGTTGAGCAGCATTGGCGTCACCACGCTGGTGGACGTGGGTGTGGACACGGACTGGAAGGACCCCCACAATGCCAAGGTCAGTAAGTCGCGATCATCAAGAATCGATACGCCATTTGCCATTTATATGTTCAAATCTACTTGGATGCGTGATTTCTCACAGAAGGGGCGATAGACCCCCTGTCTTCTCCCATTTCCGATATCTCTTCATGGAATATACACATAAATTGAGATCGTAGGTGCACAACAATGTGTCCCTGGGAAGGGCGGGGCAACTCCGATTCCTGAGTACCCGTCATTTTAAGGGCGGGCACGCCCTCCTCCTCGATCAACCGGCAACCCTATTCGCGCCGGAGTTCTACACGAAACTCTACGACGCCGACACGTCGGTTGCTATTATGATTACATGCGGGCAGACACACAAAATGAATAACAAGCAGAGAAATACAAATACATCTTTCTCAAAAATAACTTTCAGAGTCGCCGATAACATATTGTACACTCTCAAAGATGCTGCAGAGATGCTGGGTGTCGCGAATTTTGATTGGAATCAAGCCACTCGGGACTCTAAAGTTCGTTTTCTTTGGTTGAGGAAGAAAAATGAATGAATGAACGTGCGGATCCAACCGCGCTCTCCATGAATTAACTATTTCATGTTGTAATCACGTATTGCCTTTGCAGGACATGGCCCAATTCGACTACGACCTCGCGACTAAATACTCCACGGACGAGACAACTCGCAGACAGTACGCAAGAAGCTACAATCCATACACTGTGGACGGACTGCAGAAACTGGCGCCGTTCCTGAATTGGAAGACTTTCTTTGATAAGGTTAATAGTTACGATTTACATGCAAAAACGCAGAATGAAAGTTTCGAATACGAAAGAACAATATTTCTGAGCATTTCAGTCCCTCACACCCATTTCGACGACTGTCGATGGCTCATTCCGATCCATCGCAATGGAAGCGCACCACCTCGCTCATCTTTCTGGTGACATCGCATCCGGCGCCATATCCCCACGAACCATCAACAATTACGTCTATCTAATGGCTCTCAACCAAAATTACATCCCTCCCAGCTCTACTCTCGTCAAGGTGCCCTACTTCTATTATAATTTTCTTCTAATATAAGATAAAGAGCGTTTCCCAAAAAAATACAAATCTAGGTAATCCCCCTACCTTTTTTAATGCACATTGAGTTATTCTCTTCAGAAGTCTACGCACCTCAATAAATTCCGCCGCACCAAGCGCCCCATCAACCGTAAGATCCGTCGAGAGCCTCCCCGAAGCGATCAACTGTCAATCGAGAGCGAGTACACGAATAAGGAGCGAAGCTGTTCGAACTCCGCTATCAACTACTTTATATGGGCAAGCTCACGCTTGTACGTGGACGCCAAGTATCCCGATGACGCAGCGAAGCAAGCGATCCGGGATGAGGTATGACCGTAAATTCCATCCATTTTTTTCGGAAAATATTTTTTTTCGAGTAATCGATATCGCATTCAGACAAACTCGATTATCCGTTCAATTCTGGTGGCATTCCGAGCCCAGATCGATATTCTCGACTGGATGAGCCCAGCCTCCAAAAAGGGAGCCTATCAGAAGATTGACAATCTCGTCGTCAACATCGCCTTCCCCGATTGGGTGCTGGATGATGCAAAGCTCACTGACTACTACAAGGTTAGATCAATCTTGGGTTGAATAGTTGAGCAGGTCCTCAACGCCGCTAGGACAGTAAATACATTCGTGATCTTCAGAACCTCGACACAACGCAGAACGAAGTGTACCTGGACCAACTTGATAAACTGAAAGCATTTCAACTTTATGACGCTTTTTCGCCGCTTGTGAACGGTGCACCCGCCGACCGAACTGACTTCTCCGGACCCGCAGCAATTACCAACGCATGGTACCAGGTACGAGTGTGCTTTTGGTATGAAATGCTTTATCATTTCTTGTTACTTGTCTTGTGCATGGAGTTCTCTTATTGGAAAACGATTTTCCAACAACACTATTGGAATTCCAATAGTCCCGCAGAGAGATAGAGCATTCCGCAGAGAGAGAGCAGGGCAATTCCTTTGTTCGCCATATTCTAATTGGAAAAATTTTCCAATAAAATAACCCTATTTGTGTACGTCATACCTCTTTCCTCGAACAAAAGTCTCGACATCCACACTCCGACCAAGATCTGATTTTTTTCAGCCTGAAGTAAACTCGATCACATTCCCGGGCGGAATTCTGAACGATCCATTCTACAACCCGCAGTACCCTGCAGCCATTAACTATGGCGGACTCGGAGTGATCGCTGGACATGAACTGACGCACGGATTTGATGACGAAGGAGTGCAGTGGGAGGGCACTGGCATTCTCAATAGGTTCGAGTGTGTATTCTCATAGAATATGTCAGACTGAAAAACGGTGTCATATTGGCATTCATACACAACACATGATCAACACTCATTTGTTTTTGTTGAATGAGAGACGAAATGCAAAGTATACACGACTGTTCTGACAATAGAGCAAAGTTATTGATCTAACCCATACAATGATATATTGCACCGAAACACCCAGCCGCGTTCTTCTAGGAAGTCTTTCTATTTAGTTTTTCATAGCAGTTTCTTTATGTCTCTTCTATCCGCAACCAGATTTAACTTTAATTTCAGCTGGATGGACAATAGGTCCATCGAGGCCTTCACCGGAATGGCTCAGTGCGTGGTGGACGAGTACAACCAGTTCTGTCCTCTGGGAGCCGGCCTTCCATGCGTAGATGGTGCTCAGACCCAGGGAGAGAATATCGCCGACAATGGAGGTTCGAATATCGTGGAACCTGTCACTTCGTGTCTCCTCCCTGTTTTAGTGGAAGAAAAGTGCAAATGAGTGACTGATGTCAGGTATCCAAGCAGCATACAAGGCGTTCAAGGCCTACGAGGCTCTTCACGGCCCGGATCCGCTCCTTCCCGGATTCGCCTCGCTATTCAACTCCGATCAACTATTCTTCCTTGGGTTCGCTCAGGTATTGACAACTCAACCTTGCGGACATATGACAGTGACAAAACGATTGCAGGTGTGGTGCCAGTACCCGCCCGATCCAATCGACCTGCTGTCCCAGATCCTCGTTGATCCTCACTCGCCCTCCCTTTACAGAGTGCTCGGCACGATTCAGAATTTCCCCGCGTTCCAGGTTCGTTTGCTTGCTCATCCAGAATCATTCGAAGATGGCAATTACAGAAAGCCTTCAACTGCCCTGCCGGCGCAACATACGCGCCCAAGGACCACTGCAACGTGTGGACCTCCGAGCCGACTTCAGGTGAGGATGGGGCTCCAACAATATTTATACTTGCTTTCACTCCTTAGTCAATGTCACACCTTCAAGGAGCTCCTCTCAACGCCAACGGCGAGCCGATCGTTCCCGACAACGATATCAACATCGCACCCGTCGAGAGAATCTCGCCCCAGGACATGGCCAAGTACAACGCCTACCAGAAAGTGCAGGAGACGTTTACGGTAAGGTACCTTGACCCTTTATCGAACACGTGCAGCGTTGACGTTCACTTGTTGGGAAGCCTTTATAACAACATTAACTTATTGCTCTCTTGAAACGCGTGTGTGACGAGTTAATGGCAAGTTGTGGAGGACATCTTAGACGATACCCATTACAGGCCTCGGCCAACTACTCTGTCGACCCGTGCGACGACTTCTACCACTACACGTGCGGCAATTTCCCCGGAGTGAAGAATACCATGTACGATCTGGACACGGCGAACAATGTGATCATCAGCAACAAGTTGGAGGATGCGGATTATCAGGCGACCATCGCGGTGAGGAGTTGCACATTTCTTGAGAGTACCTTGGTAAAGAATCAGGTGCGCAACGTAGAGAACATTTTTTTCCGCATCATGTTCGGTGAGTTTTTTTCTTTAAAATCTGTACTTGACAGTAAAAGATATAAACGAAGTGAGTTTCAGTCCAGCGCCGCGCTCACCAAGCTGAAGACCCTCTACAACTCGTGCAAGGCCGAGGCAAAGAACCCGACAATCGCCGCGACGAACTATCTTCAACCGAAAGTGCTCAAGTTCCGGAATGCAATCGATCAGGTAGAGTAATACTTCTTAAAAGTATTCGCTACCGTTACTCGAATTGACAATAAAATGAATGTTCAAAACGCCAATATATTTTTACCGATGATACACGAAACCTGCAACCTTAATAATGTCACTTCGGATGAAGTAGGTGATTAAAGGGACCTGGACACACAAATGAAGTAAAGTTCAGAAAAAAAAGAGGTGATTTTTCTAAGAAAAACTCAGAAAACCGCATATTTTTACGATTTTTTTGAAAGAAGTTATGATTTTTCAAAGTTGCACATTTTGACTGTGCGCCCCGGCATTCTGTGTTTAGCGCTGTGTTTAGCGCTGATTTTCAGGACATCCCTCTCATCGGTGGAACTGGAGCGGTCGATGTGACTCCGGAGAACTACGGAAACGCACTGGGATACTTGTCGTTCATTCTGGGTATGCTTGTAGGATAGTGGTAACAAATTTGTTTGTCGTTTGTGTTTGTGTTTGTCCAATGTGATATGCAGATATGAGTCCCTTGTCGAATTTTCTTATGGGATCGTCTTGGCAATAAAAAATTGAATATGAAAGCAAACCTTGTTAAGGCATCGATACCCTCGTCACGCCCATGGTGGACACGAACTGGATGGACCCTCAAGCTGTGAATCCTACAACGACGAATGGCAACCAGCTGTTCGTCGACCAGGTATACTTCGATAATTCTCAGATGATTTGGATCATTTCCGGTGTGTTTACATGTGGAATATAAGGTATGCTGAGAAGCTATCTGATTACCTACAATTAGCTGTCCTCTTTCAGGCTACGACCTACCAGGACCGCGCCTTTTACGAGGATGACAACTGGTTGAAGCAGAAACCGGCGTACAAGATGACTGTGAAGACGCTCGTAGAGGCGTACGCCAAGCAGGTAAAGCTGTTTTCTATCGACGTAACAAACGACGAGGTTTATCTTTGATTTACAGGATACCACTGCCCAGCTGCCTGAGCACTACGAAGATATGATCGACGACGCACTGGAGCTGGAGAAGGTCCTCTAGGCAAATTACTCTTCAACATAGGAAGATAACGATGAAAAAGTAAATGATTCTTAGACAATCGCCATCACCTTCTCGGGCACCGACCTGGAGCGACGCACGTATCTGCGACAGTGGAATCCAATGAAGCTCACTGACCTGCCTCCAACTATCGACTGGGTTGCCTACTTCAAGCAAGCTCCGGTCATAGTTCAGAACTGGGTTGGAGACGCTACGAAGGATATTGTTATGAATGAGGTATGCACGGTCTAAATATTACACGGTTTTGAAAATGACAAGTATTGATTTTAGTTCAACTACACCTCTACCATGCTCGAATTCCTTGGAAACGAGGACGATGCAACACTCGTCAACTACCTCTTCATCCGTCTTCTCCTGGGCAACGCCGGTGAATATTTGAGTTTATAGAACATCTCTAAAGAGTTAGGGAAGAATCATTTCCTTTGAAGAATATACAAATAATTCATGCTCAGGTCTCATCCCATGCTCGAGTGGCGAGTGCATGACCGTGATGAGTCAGCTGGCGGAGAAAAAGGTGCCCGAGCACATGGGCAGGAGGTGAGCATTCTTGTTAGACTTTAAAACTGCACACACACACGTTCTTTGACTCCTAGAGTGACCGTGTATAAGCTCATTACGAATCTTGCCTCTACGCTGATGATCCGCCATTTCAGTCGCACCCGCAGACATCGTCACACCATTCCCTCCTTCGCTCCTCTGAACGAAGAGGACGAGGACGGAGTGGGATGCGCGGATGAGGTGAATACACTGTCTGATTAATCTTGCAATCATGCATACCAATAATAAGGGATTCATAACATGTACAATTTGGTACAGGAAGAGGTGTTGATTGAAAGAGGTTTCCGTTACTCCAATTACCTTCCAGACTTCGGTGATCGCGGACGCTCAAGGCCGAGTCTACATCGATGCGCGATTCCCGACTGAAGATGATAGGAATGCGATCAGAACGTGAGTCTTTAACGTCAGACTTCTGACTTCGGAATAAAAAAATAATACAAAATCCAAAAGTATTCTTTATCCCAGGAAGACAGCCGGTGTCATGAACAACATCGTGAACGCCATGAAGGGAATGATCATCGAGCTGGACTGGATGACGGATGATACCAAGTTGAAGGCACTGAAGAAAGCATCCAGCATCCGTAAGTTTGTTGTGTTGTGTTTTGTTTGTTGTGTTTTTTTTGTTTTTGTTGTTGTTTTGTTTTAATTTTCAAATCGTTTGTTTTGTTCGAAAAATAGTATTTTTTTATGAATGAGTCATTTTCAGAAGTCAACGCTGCCTACCCCGACTTCATCATGGACAATGTCCAACTTGACGCCAAATACGCCGATCTCATCTTTGATCAGGCCGATTTGTACTATGCCATGATGGACAAGGTAAACAATAAATGATACTGGGTAATTCTCGGCATAGTGAAGAATACTGTAGAGTCTTCTTAGTAGAGCAAGTGTGGGCACGAGAGGAAGGCGAAAGTTGATGAAGTTGGCTTTATCATCGGTGAGACGTTTCGTGCAATCAGCACATCATCAGTCAGGAATAACACATGAAAAGAGTGAATGTTAGGACGTGAATGGTAATGACAATCATCTTGTTTCATTCTAATACTATTCTTGCATTGTTTCCACCGTTATTTCATCGAAACAGCAAAACAATATGATTATCAGATCCTGCTTCGAGCTGAATAGTTTTCGTCTTTAATTTTCGTCTTTTTTGGTCAACTCGAAAGCTGTGAAATGATAATGGGAATCTATGATAGGAAATTGTTGATATTTTTAAGTAACAGTTGATTTTTTCCCAGGTCACCGTCTACTCGATCAACGAGCAGTTCAAGCTGCTCGCTGCGGCGAAGGCCGACAGGGGCGACTTCCTCGGCCAAACCGCACTGGTTGATGCCTGGTACCAGGTAGAATCTTTGTTCTCTCTTTATTTCGAAAATTCAATTTAAAATTCAATCACATTCTTCACAATCACAAAGATATCTAAACAGTGCCAATAAATTTGACAGCAACATTAGTTCTCATTTCAGCCCGAGCTCAACTCGATCACCTTCCCTGCTGGAATCTTGCAACAACCGTACTTTGATATTGACTTCCCGGCCGGTCTCAACTATGGTGGAATCGGAATCGTCGCTGGACACGAATTGACGCACGGATTTGATGATGAAGGAGTGCAGTGGGATTTCGATGGACGATTGGGCAGGTTCGTTATTCACACAGAGCATCTATCACTGTGAACAGAATTGCGATTACAAATTTCCTTGATGGTTAACTTATTATTATTTCCAGTTGGATGGACGCCCCGTCTCAGGCAGGATTCGATACGATGGCACAGTGCGTGATCGATGGTGAGTTAACCATTCCAACATTTCGATTCGTCCTTTGACCACCTCTTCGAATCTCAATACATACATCCTTCCAGAGTACTCCCAGTTCTGCCCTCTACCAGATGACCGCAGTCCGCACTGTACTGATGGAGTGAGGACACAGGGAGAGAATATCGCTGATAATGGAGGTATGCGTTTCAGCTTGAGTTTGGAGAATGACAACAACTAAATGCAAAAGTCACTGGACTAGTTGTGGAATCCCACACGACTTAGTGAATACGGGGTAATCTTCACATTTACGAAATTGTAGCAAGAAGAATGAAATAACAATAACATTGAAGGTGTCCATTCCGCATGGCGAGCGTACGAGGCACACGTCGAATTGAATGGACCCGATCCGATGTTCATGGACAGAGTATTCTCTCAGTTCTCGGAGAACCAACTGTACTTCATGAACTTTGCCCAGGTGCGAATTTCGAAATTACGTGTAAGCTTGTCGTATTTTCGACAATGAACCTTTTTTCAATATTTGCTTTCCAGGGCTGGTGCATGGCGCAATCGTACATGACGGAATCCTACGTCTCCAATCGACTCATGACCGACCCTCACTCGCTCGGACCCTACCGAGTTCTAGGCGCCTTCCAGAACATTCCTGCCTTCCAAGCTAACTTCAACTGCCCGTTGGGATCGACTTATGCTCCTGAAAAACACTGCAACGTGTGGGTACCGACGACGATGGCTTAATAATGACGATGGCCTAATAATGAAATAGTTATAATTTCGCTTATCATATTGTATAGATAAATGTACATGTTGTTTGCATGGATAAATGTTTCCTTTTATTTCGTGTCTTATTATGGGTGCATCGCCAAATTGATTACAATCACCTTTGTTGATTTAATGATTTATGCATTATGGCGATCTAGACTAGTTCACTAATGATTTAACCTTTCATGCAGATAAATTTCCCGTTTTGTATTCACCGTAACGTGTGGGTGCCGACGAGGACGGCGTGAACTTTTTCACACTAATAATGTATTCGCAATAATGACGTGGTTCGTCTCGTGACACGAATTTTATAAATGCGTGTAAATCTTATCGGTTTGAATGAACAATATTATCAACAAAGTAAGAGAAGTTGAAGAAGGTACGCGCTCTGCTAATTTCTTAAGCTGAGAAGGAAAGATTAAAGAAGGAGAGGCGCGAATCGCGCCGATATGCAAAGTGAGGCGGAGCGCTCTCCTCATTTTGCATGCTCTCTAGCTCGTTGCCTGCGCTTCAGGGTGACTTGGCAATCAGCCAATAGAGTATATCTCGGTTTAGACGAAAATTGAAAACATGAGTTTCGAGTTTCGAAAGCGTTGTGTTAAGGTTTAAAAAGGTCCTTCCGCGCATCTCAAACTTCTTGGCAGGTGATCAAATGACTAATTTATTTCATGAAAAATATTCGCTCATTTCATCGTCTCAATGACTCAATCTTACTCTTCATCCGCTTTATTCACGCCGTTGTGTCTCCGCCATCATTTACAGATTCACATGCGAATTTCTATCACCAATAATCCCTCATCATTCTCTAAGAAGCCAGCTGTTGTGAAGATAATACAATTATTTTATACGTCAAGGAAGGCGAAACAATATCTGAGAACTAACCTACTACAGTAAATACAATTATTATCGGACAATTCATTATGACGAGTTTATGCCATTTTCGACGGTACCCACACAGAACAATGTTGATTGGGTGCATACGTTGATCCCAGCTTGCAGTTGAAGTTGGCTTGGAATGCGGGAATGTTCTGGAAGGTGCCCAGTACTCGGTAGGGTCCGAGCGAGTGAGGGTCGGTCATGAGTCGATTGGAGACGTACGACTCGGTCATGTACGATTTGGCCATGCACCAGCCCTGAAATGAACAAAAATTAACAAAAAAAAACAAAAAAACAAAAAAAAACAAAAAAATACACATATTTATTCGCTTTTCTGACTACTTTTTACTTCGAAATTCGTACCTGCGCAAAGTTCATGAAGTACAGCTGGTTCTCCGTATACTGGGAGAATACTCTGTCCATGAACATCGGATCGGGTCCGTCCAATTCAATGTGCGCCTCGTACGCTCGCCACGCCGAGTGAACACCTGAAATATCATTTGTTAATCTCAACATCGTAAATCATCAACACACTTGATACAAATTGTAATTAGGCCTTACCTCCATTATCAGCGATGTTCTCTCCCTGTGTCCTCACTCCATCAGTGCAGTGCGGACTTCTATCAGCTGGCAGAGGGCAGAACTGGGAGTACTCTGGAAGAAGCAAGAATTCTTGGTTTGATTAGGTGTTTTATATTTGACCAGAGTCTTGATGGATTGATCGCTTGCTAAGAGATCATCAAAGTTAGATTCAATAGATGGATTGGAATACTCACCATCAATCACACACTGTGCCATTGCATTGAAGCCATCCTGAGACGGTTGGTCCATCCAACTGGAAATAATATTTAAACCTCTTCCTTTTCGTCTTAGCTCTCTTTTCATCAAATTCGGAAAACATCGATAGTTGTGCAAATTTCGAACCTGTTCAATCGTCCATCGAAATCCCACTGCACTCCCTCGTCATCGAATCCGTGCGTCAATTCGTGACCAGCGACGATTCCGATTCCACCATAGTTGAGACCAGCCGGGAAGTTGACGTCGAAGTACGGTTGTTGCAGGATTCCCGCAGGGAAGGTGATAGAATTGAGCTCGGGCTGAAATGAGATTGATTCTCAAATTCTTTCCACAACCAATGGATCTTGGTGTATGAACGATCTAAACATAGATCGGCAAATGTATGCTGAGAAATAAAGAGAAAGGGTGATACTAAAATATACTCACATCATACCAGGCGTTCACGATCGCGGTCTGTCCGAGGAAATCCGTTCTGTCCGCTTTCGCTGCGGTGAGAAGCTTGAACTGCTCGTTGATGGAGTAGAGCAAGACCTGTTAAAACAAGTCGAAGTTATATGCGCGAATGCTCGTTCGCAATGGTTCCAGGTAGAGAAGTGTCTGAGTGACAATAAAATGTCCCCATTGATAATATAAGATCTTCTAACCTTATCGAGCATGGTAAAGTAGGCATCGTCCTTTTCGAAGTTGAGGTCGGCGTATTTCGAGTCAAGTTGAACATTGTCGAGGATGAAATCGGGGAAGGCAGCGTTGACCTCTTAAAGGATTAATCTTCTCGCCTATTAATCTTCTCGACAGTTATCGTGCGTTTCAAATGCTCAGCAAACTCAATGTGCTGGTTAGCGTATTGATTGTCTGGGAGAGAGAGGAAGGGAAGAGGTAGGGGGGAGGAGAGCAGGTAGATCACTAGCCTCCTCCCGGCCTCTTCCTCCCTCCTCCCTCCACTCAGTTCGTCAAAGGTCAATTACACGTGGAATGGAATATAATCTCACGATAACTTATGGTTATTAGATTCTTGTATGCTGAAACGTAATCGTAATTGATCCATTCACATAGGATATAAGGTAAGAAAAAAGCGTACGGATATTCGAAGCCTTCTTGAGTGCACTCTGCTTCGATGCTTCCGTCATCCAGTCCAATTCGATGATCATGCCCTTCATCGCGTTCACAATGTTGTTCATGACACCTTGCGTCTTGCTGGAAATAGAGAATAAAAGTAGCTGACAATCGAACGTCCACTTCACTTCGCCTATTCTAATAGGCTCTAGTGTGACTTTACCACCCCCCCCCTTCAGTTTCTTTATGCCTTTTCTTGTACTACCCCTATTGATTTATCTTCAACTGTCAGTAAGATGATGAGCATTTGATTCCCGGGATCATAATACAACTCACTCTCTGATCTGGTTCCTATCCGCCTCGGTCGGGAATCGAGCGTCGATGTACACGCGGCCTTGCGCGTCGGCCATCACGGCGGTCTTAAAAAGAATTTCTTGAACCATTGCATGGAATTATAGTTTCATTCCGCACTAGCTGGTATGAACGCATTCAGACTATAACACAATGATCGACTCTGTTACAAGTGGTAATATCCCTTGCCGGCAATTGTGAAACTAACATCATCCGCGCATCCCTCTCCCTCGTAGTCCTCATCGTCCGTGCGAATGGCGAATGACGGCAGAGGATGACGACGGCCGGGAATTCGGCTGAAACGAAACTGTTGATCCCTAGATTTGCGTCATGAAGTGATACAAATTATGTTGCACAGGACGCGATACGCAAGAGGAATGTCTAAATGCATGAGATGGAGTGGCTACTTGATTCACCTCTTTCCAGTGTGCTCCGGGACGCCTCTCTTCACCGCCAGCGCTCTTCTAGCTGCTTGGTCCGCGAAATTGAACGTGGAAATGAGTCCGGAATTGTCGAGCAACAGGCGGAAGAAGAGGTAGTTGACGACGGTGTCGTCGCCCGTGTTGCCCAGGTCGGTGAACATCTTCGTCGTGTAGTCGAACTGAAATGTTGATGTTATGCATGATGGATAACTTGGCGAATAGAGCTCTGTCACTCAAGCCCGCGTGAGTGACGAGAGCGTGTATGACATGGAGAGAAGGCGGCTCATATTTTGAGCTATATTGTGACCAACTGTCGAGGAGTATCAATTCTATCAAGCGAAGTATTGCTGTAATTTATTTGTTAAACTCACACACCTCATTGACGACAATATCCTTGGTCGCCACCCAGTCCTGCACCACTTGGGGCGCCCGCTGGAAGTAGACGGACCAGTCCACGGTCTTGGGCAGATCAGCCAGTTTCTTCGGTTGCCACTGCCGCAAGTAGTGACGACGCTCGTCGTCGGTGCCCGAGTACGTGATGGCGATTTTCTGAAAATTAACACTCAGCCATAAAAATTCCGTTTAAAATACTGAATTCAAGCAAAGCACCTTCTCCAGCTCCAGTACTTTATCGATCATATCGACGTAATCGGCAGGCAGCTTCGCAGTTGTATCCTGCAATCAGAAAATATCGTCGACCTTTGCCAGCTAAAATTTGGGGTCATGTGTTTAAAAATGTTTGCTTGCACATCGGTCTTTACCTGCTTGACATACGCTTCGATGAGAGTCTTCAGTTGGGCTGCGTATCCCGGCTTCTGCTTGTCCCAGTTCTCGTCCTCGTAGAAGGCACGAACGTGGTAGGTGGTCGCCTGAACAATGTGGGTGAGATGAAATCAGAAGAGCAACCTACAACGTTCTTTCGTATGCAATGCACCGACAACAAGTTACGAAAGAAGATACTTACTATTAGAAGATGAAAGTAAAAGTTTACCTGATCAACGAACAGCTGGTATCCATTGGTGCCACCAAGCGCTCCCTGAGGATCCACCCAGTTCGTGTCGACGCCAGTGGACACAAGAGTGTCGATACCTTCAACCCATTTCGTGAATTTCCACAAATATATTTACAAAATACGGTAAATGATAGTGAACGCGGCATACCCAGCTGGAACGACAGGTATCCCAGTGCGTTTCCGTAGTCCGCGGGAGCCACATCGATAGCTCCCGTTCCACCAATGATCGGGATGTCCTGGAGATTTATTTATATAATCCACTATCGCGCTTTTGAAATGCTTAGAAAATGAAAAGTTAGTGGAAGGGAAAATAATATCACGATATCGTGAGATTAGGAGGGAGGAAGAGGCCGGGAGGGAGTGATCTACTTGCTATCCTCTCCCCTGCCTCTTTCCTTCCTGTCTCCTAGACAATCAATCGCTCGCTAACCAGCAGATTGAGTTTGTTGAGCATTTAAAACGCACCATAATGTTAGGGGGAAAATATTTGGCGTAAAAAGAAATATTTCTAACGACTCTACCTGGTTGATCGCGTTGCGGAACTTGAGCACTTTCGGCTGCAGATAGTCGGTGTCTCCGATGGTGGAGTGCTCCCACTCGGCCTTGCACGTATTGTACAGCGTCTTCAGCTTGGTGAGCGCAGTGCTTGCCTGGAATATTGTACACTTCGTATTATTTCCTGAAAAACTTTCTGCAAGCACATTTAACTAGGTTCTAAAAAGTTAGTGCATTCAACAATCTTTTTAAAGATCCAATACATTTACCTGAATCGTCGCCTGATAATCGACATCGTTCAGCTTGTCGTTGATGATTCGATCGTTGGCCAGGTTCAGATCGCTCATCGTATTCTTCGATCCCGGGTAGTTCTCGCAGATGTAGTTGTAGAAGTCGTCGCACGGGTCAACGGAGTAGTTGGCGGACGCCTACAACGAACTCAGCTCATCATCAGTCAATAGGAATAACTGCACAAACTTGGGAAATTAAACCTTGATTAATAGTTGATTGCTTCTATGACACAATCAATGCGATTTGAGGCGTCATGAGTGTTTGATACATAGGTACGGCCAGGTATGAAGCTAAGGTAACCTCAATAAGTTACCTTGTACATGCCCTGCACTTGCTGGTACGCGTTGTACTTGGCCATGTCCTGGGGCGAGATACGGTCGATGGGCGCAATGTTGATGTCGTTGTCGGGCACGATGGGCTCGCCCTTACTATTCAGTGGTGCTCCTGGAAAAGATTCGTAAATGAAGTCCTTGTGAGTTAGATCTTAGAAATAAAATAAAGGCTCACCAGAAGTCGGCTCGGAGGTCCACACGTTGCAGTGATCAACAGGAGCGTACGTGGAGCCGGCGGGGCAGTTAAAGGCTTTCTGAAGTTCCGTTTTGTTCCGTTTTGTTTTATTTTTGTTACGTTTTGTTCCGTTTTTTTTTTGTTTTTGTTCCGTTTTGTTCCGTTTTTTTTTGTTTTTGTTCCGTTTTGTCCAGAGAACTAGATTTCCTAATTGATCTTTCGCTGCAACTCTGCATATAATCTCTATTTGTATCCTACCTGGAAGGCAGGAATGTTCTGGACGGTGCCGAGCACTCTGTAAAGCGACGGTGAGTGGGGATCGTTCAGAATCTGGTTCTGCAGGTGCTCTGCGGACGGCGGGTACTGGCACCAGACCTGGAAGAGTGAATTTATGGATCTTTGTCGAGGATTTTTATCTCTCTAGAATTAGTGTCTTTGATTTCGTTCTTGAAATTTTGTGCATCACTATCATCTTTTGATAGAGTGAATCATATAAGAATCATAAAACGGTGCCTGTGCGAATCCGAGGAAGAACAGCTGATCAGCGTTGAAGAGTGAGGCGAATCCGGGAAGAAGCGGATCAGGGCCATGAAGTGCCTCGTAGGCTTTGAACGCCTTGTAGGCTGATTGGATGCCTGCAACAACAATTAAATTCATATCAAAACATGTAATCGCGAATGAAAGGTAAAGGTGTATCCACGTCAAACGATTTTGCAGTCATAAGACAACGCTAGGTGGGACACACTGGTAAGGCTAGCTGTTAGACGGACTACATATCCGGCTGTCCAATGCTTTCTCGGGTAGCGAATGGTCTTTCACTAAATCCTTACCTCCATTATCAGCAATGTTCTCTCCCTGGGTCTGGGCTCCATCGACGCACGGGTGACCGTCTCCAAGAGGACAGAACTGAGAGTACTCATCGATCACGCACTGAGCCATACTCGTGAACGCCTTAGTCGAATTGTCGTCCATCCATCTGGAATAGAAACGATTGGGAGTGCGCTAATCGTACAGAGGAAGGAATGTTTCATAGATTTCGAGAGCATTCAGTTTATTGAAGTTTGTGAATGTCTGGTTGATGTTGCGTTATGCACGTCATTCTATCAGTTCCAAGTACAGCCATATCTCTCACCCATTGAGAATGCCGGTGCCCTCCCACTGCACACCCTGGTCGTCGAATCCGTGGGTCAGTTCGTGTCCAGCGATGACTCCGAGACCACCGTAGTTGATGGCCGCGGGGTAGCCGGCATCATAGAAGGGCGCGTGCAGGATGCCTCCAGGGAACGTGATCGAGTTCATCTCTGGCTGGAAAGATTGCCTTCACCAGACGGTAACTGACAATACTTATGAGCTTCACTTAGCTACACATCTTGTTAGAAGATTACCAAAAAAAGCCAATGACCTACCTGGTACCACGCATTGGTAATGGCCGAGGGACCGGCAAAGTCCGTGCGATCAGTGGGAGCTCCGTTGACGAGAGGAAGGAAGGCTTCGTAGAGACCGAAGGCGTTCACCTTATCGAGCTGTGCTTGGTATGCCTCGTTCTGCTTGATGTCCAGGTTCTGAAAAGCAATATTTCAACACTTTTATAAAAAAAGGGTTCCAGAAATTGAGTTCACCACCACCAACCTTGTAGTAGTCAGTGAGCTTCGCATCATCCAACACCCAGTCGGGGAACGCAATATTGACGACGAGATTGTCAATCTTCTGATAGGCACCCTTCTTGGAGGCAGGGCTCATCCAGTCGAGCAGATCGACCTGGGCACGGAACGCCACCAGGATGGAGCGAATCATCGAGTTGGTCTAAAGGATGGTTTCGTTAAAGCGCAGATGAATGTTACACACTACGACTGACAGAAATTTGAATGCGTCGCATCATTGCATGTACTTTCTCACCAGTCAGAGAGTCCAGAGAACACGCAGAATGAGTACAGCCTGACAGACTAATTCATACCTGCTCTCGAACAGCCTTCTTATCGGCCTCCTTGGGATAGTTGGCGTCCACGTACACTCGAGTGTTCGCCCACATCAGATAGTTGGTGGTGGCACTCGCGCAGCTGCTTTCCTGCTTCGTGAAGTCGCTCGCGATCTCCATGGGATCTCTCTTCTTCGGCTCACGACGAATTTTGCGGTTGATTGGGCGCTTGTCACGGAGGAAGTTCTTGAGGTGACCAGTGGTGATCTGGAAAGAATAGAGATTAAACTGTAGACTTTCGAAATCTCGTTTTCAAGGTTACGTGACAGCTGAACGTACCAAATCGCCCTTCTGCGGCAGATAGTTGCTGTTGAGGACCAGCAGATAGACGTAGTTGTTGAGAGTGCGGGAGCTGATCTTGCCAGAAGCAACATCAGCCGAGAGCATAGCTAGCTTGTCCACTTCCATGGCAATGGATCGGAAGGAGCCATCGACTGTCTTCGAGATGGGTGTGAGGGCCTGAAATAACGACGATTGCGATCTTTTTCAGCCTAATTCGAAGAGTGATACAGATTCATAGGCTAGGATGACTTCTTAGCTTTCTTATTCTATGAGTTTCTTCCCGGTCTTGGACTTCAATGCTCCCAATTGGATAATTGAGATTCACGAAACGCACCTTGTTGAAGAAGGTCTTCCAGTTCAGGAAAGGCGCTAATTTCTGCAGTCCGTCAACCGAGTAGGGATTGTAGCTGCGAGCGAACTGTCTGCGCGTCGTCTCATCAGTCGAATAGGTCATGGCCAAATCGTAGTCTAGTTGAGCAATGTCCTGGAATCAACCAGCGTATAGTCAGCTCGGATAACGTCACAAAGATGCTAAGTGAACTAGTTGAGCGATGCAAAAGTTGAAAATCGTTTCAATTTTTTCATTTAACGTTAAATTTCTTATTATTGAACCAGTCCAATCTATGAAAAACGCTCAACTAGTTGTTATATAGGAGCCACCGAAATCACACCCCCATATATCATTAACAGCATATACGAAACCTTTGCATCCTTCTGTGCTTGAACCTGGTCCACATCTTTTCCAAGAAGCAGTCCAACGGAGTTGATGGTGTTGAAGATACCATTCACGATGCTGAACGGTATCAGTTCGCTATCAATTAGGGCTACCAGACTGATCAATCAATCGAAAAACCGACTCCTGCTGGTAATCCTGGTACAGTTTCGTGTAGAAGGTGGGTGCAAATTGAGTTGCCGGCTGATCAACGAGGAAAGCGTAGCCGCCCTGCAATACACGGTTAATTATTATTGATACTGGACATTGATCCGGAAAGTAGGAGAATGACTTCGTCATGACAGCCTTCAAATGTGAGAGAAAAAGGCCCACTTTAGCATTGTGCGGATCCTTCCAATCGGTGTCCACTCCGATATCAACAAGCGTCGTTAGACCACTGGTGCCGATTGTGTATCCTGAATATGACCGGCCGATACTCGTATGAGGATGTCTAAGAATTTACCGAGGAAAGCTGCTAGCTGGTCAGGCGTAGCTTTCGTTGTTTCGGCAGGATAGAGGGCGGGAAAGCCAAAACCGGGATTTGCTGCTCTCAGATCGTCGAAAATCTGCTTGGACCGAGCTGATTTCTCGGCGTTCTGAAAATTATATTACGTAACTGGATTCAAAATGTAATTTTCACTGAATGATATAGTCACAAATGCTCTCACCGTCGGGCTGACTTTTGTCATGCAAGAGTCGTAGAACCACTTGAGTTGGCGAACGGGCAGAGGCTGTAATTTGTTTTTTTTATTTGCTACCACATTGTCGCATTGTCCAAACTGGACACCTTTTGTTTCCTAGACGAACCAGAGATGACATGTGCAAAATGAGCTGGCATATGCCATTTAGCTGGGTGCAGAACCGAAAAATGCCTAATTGCCGATTCTCGGACAATAGACTTTAAAACGTAACTGGGAACTAGTTCCTTACCAGTCAAATCGAGCGCTGACTCTCCTCATTCCGCTCACTCACTCTCGAGTGGAACAGTTCATTTGACTAGTAAGGAACTCGTTCGCTAGTAGTTCCTTTTCAAAGTAGAGTTCGAAATACGGGAAATCGTCTCTTCATTTCACGCACTCTCTCACCGGTCAGACAGACGAGAGAGTGTGATAAATGAAGAGACGATTACCCGTATTTCGAACTCTATTTCAAAGTGTATCGGGACAACACTCACATCATTGTTGAAGCTGTTCACGGACTGCCTCAACACGCCCACGAGCGTGTCAGTGATCGCGTCGTCAGAGACGTCGAAGGACATGCCCTGGAAGGAATTATTCTAATATTGCAACATTCTCATTTCTCGCTCCTCTCGACAATCTTTTCATAAACATCTTAGAAACCTCTTAGATGACATGACTTTTCCCGTGTCAAGCCTTCGACTGATTCTTCAACTGAGTGTTGCCTTCGATTGATGTGAGAGCCCATAATGAAGTGGCTCATACCTGGCCTTGCACGCCAGCTCCGCAAGTGTACGCGTAGAAGTCGTCGCACGGGTTCACGGAGCGATTCATCCAGGTACTGGAACGCATTTGATGAACTCCAAATATTGAGAAATAATCAAGAATGCTCAGCGAAACGTAAACACTCACGACAACAGCTGGGACATGCCCGAGTATGCTCCGTATCGCGGGTCATCCTTCGTGATCGGCTCAGCCTCGGGGATGGTGTCCTAGAATTAATTGATATTGCTTCATAAATCAAGATCTTTTTTGTTTTACGGATACTAAAATGTCGATGATTTTTACAGTAACCCTAATGATAAGTATTCGATAATCCATATAATAAAAATAATTTCCCAAACTGATAAGAGAGAATTTGCAATGCCAAGGACACTTACCTCAAATGGAGTCGTCTTATCATCAGCGGGAGGAGCTGTGGTGGTTTTCACTGCGGCAGGAACGGTGGACGTAACGGCAGCTGGAGCTGCACTGCCTAAAGTTGTCTTATTTTTACCTTTATAACTGGATAATCCTCTTTAGATCTGAGGGAAGAGATGTTCTCGTGATCAATTATTCTAAATTCCTTATTCCATTATTCCTTATTCCATTATTATTCAATTATTCCTGCCGTTCTAAAATGTAAAAAAAAACGTTCCAAAAAAAAAGATGACACATCATGTCAGAGCGTTAGTCTCTACCCGAATCTCAGAGTGATTTAATCCTAATCTCTAGTTGAGCAGCACTGATAAGGCGAAGAGGTGAGCGAAAGGGAGAAAGTGTCGAAGACTGGAGACCAAATAATGGATCGGGATGCACAACTTTCTCGCATGCGCTAGAAAAGGCGGGCAAAACGGAACGAAATCAGATTCGGAACAGGAATTACTAAAAGAGACTAATCAAAGCGAGACTGAACGTGAGCCTCGAACGAAAAGAAAGAAAACGTGGAACTTTTTCGATATTTGGTTCAGAAAACAATCTGGAGGGTGTAGGGGAAGAGAATGATAGGGTGGGAATACTCTGCGAGAAAGGCTGGACCAAAATTCGAAGACGTGCCGAAAAATGCTGAAAATAACTCACTGAACTGGGCGTTGAGAGTGTCCTGAATGCTTTGGATGATGCTCTGCTGATTGTTGATCGTGATAAAGGAGGCGATGCTCATTCCGAGCGTGGCCAGGATAGCGGCCAGGACCGCTATCTGAAAAAGACGAACAATGATATTCCATTCACTCGATTTGCTCATCAATTCAATATTTGAATGCTGTCGCTTACGAAATGCGTTTTTTGGCATTTCCGGAATTATCAATGAAATAAACATAAAAGAATGAGCTCAACTTCTGGAATCATCAAAATTATAATTCAGATATTGGGTTTTAACAAAAAAAAGAACTTACCCCAAACACAACCTTGATCACCTTCAACATGGTTGCCGGCCGTGTTGAGTGATGATTTCTCCCCGCAACTTATAAGTACCCCGCTGCTCGTCTTATCACTATTGGCACCATGGATCGAGAGATTACAAAGAGGGGAGAAAGGCTTATTCCAGACCGTCACTATCATGACAAAATCATTCTGAGCGGTATCGTTCAATATTCTACGTGCACTGTACGCGTTTGGAACTTTGTGATCAGGCTAGAGTATAACCATTGATTCGTCAGATGCTTCAATCGGCGGTGTATGCATGTACAATTTTGTTGATGTCGGTCCTGGTATGTAATTTATTCAATGTCGTCAGCAATCTACTCTTTTTGTCATCAGAAAAGTTGTCGGTATTTGAGAAAGCTCTTTATCTCTTTATCACAGATTCAACAATCATCATGCTGCAATCAGCGACCACCTCTTTCGTGATTAGACGCTTCGGAATGTGAACTGAAATGCTTCGCATTATTCACTAATGTTCAATTAATGATCTGTCTCTCTCTCATCAGCTCTCGTTTCTATGAATGACGATCGATATTTCTGAAATGAAAGAGCTCACCATCAATCCTCTGACATTGACGGCTCCGTTCGGTTGCCATGACACCCGAACGTAATTGGAGGAACTGGTGGGAGCCATTTTATCGTGCAACTCACCGGTGTACCTGTATTATCTTCGATTTGATTTACATTCTTTTTCAATAATAATTACTGCAAAAGCACTGCCATGAATACAACTCACTTGGCAATGACAGAATCATCAATATCGTAGAGATACAGAAAGTCGCAGCATGAATTCGCCTCGAGCATGAGAATCTGATTTTAAAGAGTTCTGCTAATAATGAAAATTTATGTAATACCTCAATTTGCACACGCTTGCCACCTTTAACAAGTAGTGAGAAATCACAAGGAGTAGATGAATTGAATGGATACCCGGGAGATGTGATCTACATTACAAATTTGATTTTGAATAAGTATAAGTTAAGCCCACAATATCTCCCTCTTTGTAGGACGAAGAGGAACATGCCGGTGCTTTGTAGCCAGCTTAAACTTATGAAAATCAGAAAAATGAAGAAAGAATATATAAAAAAAACTCACGCTTTCTTATACAAGCCGCGGGGAGTTTGTCGGAACATTCCCTATTCATCCATTGCCCCGACGTATCTTGCGTATCCATATAGACGCATTGGCCTAGCTGCTGATTTGGATAACCTAGAAATGCCAAATAAATTTAAAATAAATGCAATTGCAAACCAGCTTTGTAATTGTCGTAGTCCCACTTCGTTCCGTCTGTCCAAAATGAGTTTTTAGACCCGAACGGTAGCGTTCCACCAAGGTAGAGGCCGTTTACAGCGCCTTTGGAAACTGCCAGACGACGAATGAACGAGTTTTCCTAAATTCAGTTAGTTTTCATTTGTTTTTTTCAGGGTCATTCGACTTGGTGATGTTTCAGATAGACTGAACTAAAAAGGGGTTTCATGGCTCGTTCAAGAGTATCCAAGAGTACCTGCTGATTGTGAATAGACGCGAGCTCGGCGCCAAAACTTTCACAGATGGTCTCTGCGTACTGCTCGTCTTCGGCGGTAGCGACGATCTAGGATCAGAAAATAATGAACAAAAAAAAGAAAAAAATGCACTTCTATGATAATTTTCGTCAAATTTCATGTGTCATCCACCTTTCACGATAATACAGCAAACAAAAAAGATAACTCAGGGAAATGTCGCTATTGTCATCAAAACAATTACGATCAACGATTTTTCAACTGCCTTTAATATATGAAATTGCAAACCTGATAACACACGCCATCCTCACTATCGTCCTCGAAGCTCTCGCATCCGTCCCCGGAAGGAGTGGGAAGCGACAGCTGCGTGGTGCAGCAAACGGTGACGTATTCGGCCGCGTGATCGCACCCTGAAAAATGGCATTGTTTACAAGTTTAGCTTGTTAATAATTATTTTCGATAGATTATATGGAATCGGAAAGGGAAGAAAGAGAACATGATAAATTCGATGATTCCATGGTTGAAAAACTTACAGACATGCCAATGGCCGACTGTCGACATGTACATACTGCATCCGGAAGTTGTGCAGGGTTGACCCAGTGCTTAAAACGCATTCTCTGTAAGAACGGGACGGCCCTCAGCAGGGGGTGGCACAATGCTTCAAAATGCTCCGATCGAGCTGAAATTTTTTTTGGGTACTCCCTAGGGGTCAGGTATACTTCTGGCAAAATTTCATGTTGATCCATGCATTTCATGCATGAAAAATAAATTCCAGCTTTGACCCTCATGTGATATACCATTCGATAGAGCATCAAAAGTTATCTCTAAAGCTCGGTTTTCAGCCTGTTTGGACAAAATTCGTTTGATTTGCATAACGAAAACTGCATTTTTCGAAGGTTTTTCATTTGAAAGACCCTGAAGATCTCATTTGCCCCGGCTAATTTTGTGCTCATTCGATGCGTCTTGAAATTCTGAATCGACGTGAATTTTTAAAAATATGAATATCGGTCGCGAAAGTTTGATTTTTTAACGTTTTCTATCACGCATTTGCCCATTTTCTATCGCGCAATCGACGTGGGTTCGAATCCGGACCGGTGCATAAATCTTTTGCCGGCATGTTTTCTCATGCAAATGGTGTTTTTCGATAAGAATTCATTTTTCACAAGCCTTCAGGTTGTTTAGAAGTCGCCTTGCCTAGTTTTCAGGTGAAATTTTGGTCACACCTCTCCGACCTTTTTCACACAAGGGTCCCCCCTGTGGTGATTTGAGTTTAAAGCCGTCAGTGAGGTATGACGAAAAATTAGTCTAAACTGTAAACTAAACAATGTAAAAACATAGTACGAGCATATAAAACTTTATTTTGTGTCGAAAAACACCATTTGCATGAGAAAACATGCCGGCAAAAGATTTATGCACCGGTCCGGATTCGAACCCACGTCGATTGCGCGATAGAAAATGGGCAAATGCGTGATAGAAAACGTTAAAAAATCAAACTTTCGCGACCGATATTCATATTTTTAAAAATTCACGTCGATTCAGAATTTCAAGACGCATCGAATGAGCACAAAATTAGCCGGGGCAAATGAGATCTTCAGGGTCTTTCAAATGAAAAACCTTCGAAAACTGCAGTTTTCGTTATGCAAATCAAACGAATTTTGTCCAAACAGGCTGAAAACCGAGCTTTAGACATAACTTTTGATGCTCTATCGAATGGTATATCACATGAGGGTCAAAGCTGAAATTTATTTTTCATGCATGAAATGCATGGATCAACATGAAATTTTGCCAGAAGTATACCTGACCCCTAGGGAGTACCCAAAAAAAATTTCAGCTCGATCGGAGCATTTTGAAGCCATTGTGCCACACCCCTCCCGTTCTTACAGAGAACGCGTTTTAAACAGTGTATTGTACGGAATAAAATTAATTTAAAATATTGAAAATAAAAATAGGATTAAAAAAAAATCTATGATTCACCTTCATCGTGCCCCTCTTGTGGCAGATAATCTAAAGGAGATCCATCAGCCCACATCCATTTTTTGGCGTTAGTATTGCATGCGAGGCCTGAAAACATATTTCAGACATAAATTGTCGAGATAAACGACGCACCTAGAATGATCTTGCCATCATAGCGCTGCTGAAGCGTCATCCAGTAGTGTTGGGCCTCAAAAGAAATTTTTTTGTTTTTTAAAAAAAAATTCCATTTTTTTTGCGTCACGAAAGTTTGAATGAACTTTTTTACCGTAAAAAATTAGATTTTTTTCAATTGCAAAAAAAGCTGACCTCATCATCGTGAATGATCACTGGCTGTGCTTGAATCTCATTGCATTTCGAGACAGCATTATCGTAGGCCTCATCGCGATAGAGCGTCTCCTCGGCGACCAGCCCTCTACATTGACCCTCGTGAGCGAGGTCGAAGAAGGGAGGGCACGAGCAGTCAAGGCGTTCTGTCAAGAGCACAATGAATTCAACTACAAAACTATAATCTACTCCATTCATCATCATGCATGCAAAATGTTCATTAGATTAGACAATCATCCATATTGGAGACTCGAATAAGACAAATTAAATGAAATTCACGTAGTAGTATCGAGAGGAAGACCAACAGCCTCCACATCTCGAGATGATTTGTAATAGGAAGAGTGAAATCGAGACGTTAGCACCCAGCCCTTATCTGTCTTGTCATTCGACCACGAGCAAACAAGAAGTAACACGACGCGAGCGAGAATCGTTCACATTTTACCAAAGAATCAAGCTTCACTGACCTCAACTACGAAAAAGGCATGCATCAAACCGGGCCCTAAACGTAGTCGCGAAAAATATTTATCAGAAGTTCACAATTTCTGAAAAGAAAAGATTCAAGCAAGGAAAAAGTGGCTGGAATGGTTGATCCAGTATTCAAACACGTCGTTCATTCGGGGATTTCTTTATCAAGAGTCAAAAGAACATATTGAAAAACGAACATATCGAATATATTTGTCAGGTTGTAATCGCACGGCGTTAACGCATCGTATCGTGCGTTTCAAATGCTCAGCAAACTCAATGTGCTGGTTAGCGCATTGATTGTCTGGGAGAGAGAGGAAGGGAAGAGGTAGGGGAGAGGAGAGCAGGTAGATCACTCGCCTCCTCCCGGCCTCTTCCTTCCTCCTCCCTCCACTCAGTTCGTCAAAGGTCAGCAACGAGTGGAATGGAAAATAATCTTACGATAGGGAAAACCGGGAAAGTAAATCTGAAGAATATTGGTTGGCAGAAATCAATTTGCTCTTCTTCGCCCAGTATCGCCTTCGTTGCTGCCTACGAGTCAACCAGTAGAGCTGATATATCGTTTTTTTTTAAATCTTGGGTTCCAAATCTATAAATCTTGGGTTCCAAAAAAATAGGGACGAAACTCACATTCAGATTGTGAATTATTTCCGGCTTGCCACCAATTTCATTACACTTGGCGATGGTGAAATCCAGTGCTTTATCGTGATTAGGGCTGGCAAGTGAAGGAAATTGCGACAAATAAAAGGGGACCCCTTTCTCTATTCTCTTCAATAAGAGTGGCGCGGCCGCGCTCCCCCTTCATGAAGGGCGAAATGACAATGGAAAACCCTCTCATTCTCCCCTCAAAGCCTTCAATAAGGGGCGACCGTTGCGCTATTCCCTTCATGAAGAATGACGTCGATTCGCGCGCCTTTGTGAAATGAAATGAAGGGTGCATTTCGATTCTTCATTTGCTAGCCCTAATCGTGATACAAATACCACTCGCCCGCTCGAGCGAGCTCGAAGTTGTCCGGGCAGGGACAGGTTATGCATTCTCGAACAAGCGATCAGGGAGAAAAAATTAAAATTAAAAGCTATATCATACGAAGAAGTGCAAAGAATGCCAGCAGGCGTAACATCTCTCTTGAAGCGTGTGAAAAACAAGAGTCGAATCTAGTCTTAAATGCCCTTCTTATCATGTTGTCTCTCCGTGGCAGAACAAGAACGAAAGCAACGGAAGTGACGAATATTAAGATAGACAGTTTTCAACGTTTATTTGGTTCAGATCGTTCAAACAAGTCAGTGGGATGTTCGGTTATGATTACAGAAATCAAGCACTTTATCAACACTTATAACTCTACAAATAATAATGATGATCTCTGTGAGAGCGCTGTTCTCATACAGCTCGATAAGTAATCTGTAAACAAATGAATATGATTGACGATTGATTTTACTATTACCATCATTCCCTTCACATTCACTCCTCCGCTCGGGTTCCACGACACTCTCATCTTGTTCGACGATTTTGTTTTGTAAACTTTATTTGTTACCTCTCCAGTAACACTGAAATACGGAATGATCAGCCGAAAATCATTTCGAAAAGGTTCTTACTTCGCAACGAGATTTCCTCCAGTGAAATCGTCATAGAGCACCAGTTGATCGCAGCAGGAGTTTGCCTCGAGAATAATTACCTGAACGGTTTACGGGATAAAATAAATATAAAAAATGAGTTACCTCCACTTCCACGCGCTTTCCAGCAGCGACCGTGAACTGGTACTCGCAAGGAGTGGAGGCGTTGAAAGGATAGCCAGGAGAAGTGATGAATTGTCCTTCGGTCCATGGTCCGGATGAGCAAACAGCGTTGCTGGCTGAAATGAAATGTATTGTTATTTTAGAACAACTACTAGTCCAATGATGATATGACATGTATTCTGATGATAAACCATTGTCTGAAATAGAGCTTGAGTATAGCACCCTATTGATTGTTTTACTTCCTTATCACCTCAAGAATGATGGAAGGGACAATAAAAGAGGTTCCCGATCACTGATCTTTTTGATAAAAATTATCAGAAACATTGTTCGATAATTATACCCTTTTTACCAATTTCATCGCTTTAAATTGTTCAATGTTTATTACTTACGTTGACGCTTGCAGGCGACAGGCATTGCCCCCAAGCAGTCCATGTTCTTCCACTGTCCGGCTGATGTAGAGGTGTCCATTGATAGGCATTCGTCTTGAGCAGCCGCTCGTTGGCCTGAAATATTACAAGAACATCGCGGTCGCTCACTTACAAAAAACCAGAGAATCGTAGATACCCGATGCGAAGTTGTCATAGTCCCAATTGGATCCGTCAGTCCACCGGAAGATGCTTTCACTTCCAGCACTGGTCCCGCCAAGGAACACTCTTTGCACTGCTCCGTTGGTGACTGCGAGACGGCGGATGAAATTGTTTTCCTGCAAAAAAGCTTGCATTTTCAGTCACAGCTGTACCTGTACAGACGAGACACAAAATGCAGAATCAGAATTGTTGTGCGTCAAATTTGCGATAAAGTACCTGCTGACTGTGGACCGAAGCGAGATCGGCCCCGAGAGTCTTGCAGATCTTCTGAGCATCATTCCAGTTCTCAGCTGCCTTGCTGACCTGAAACGAATTTCTTTCTATTTCCACCATTTTGATTGTGAGGATTTCCTTCCATTGGTGATATTCACAATAACACTTCACCCACCTGATAGCACCCCGCGTCCTCATCATCCTCATCGATTGATGAACATCCCTCTCCCGATGGAACAGGTTGTTCGAGTTGAGTGGTGCAGAAGACGTCCAGCACTTTCACGTCGATTTTCGTGCACACTAAACTCGTTTTTTTATCTAATCTACCTTATAATAAATCTGTTAAAAAATTAAAACCTACAACTGTGATAATGCCCGTCGTTCCACAAGTACCAACTACAGTCGGTGTAGCAGTAGTTCACTGAAAAGGTTCAATTTAACAGGTCATTTGAGGATCATAATTGCTCCAAAAGCATTATTTGCAGTCTAAATTGTGACAAATCAAAGGAAACATTCGTTCACAGCATTCTAAAATATAGTAATGAACTTCTTGAGATTTGAAAAAAACTCACTATCATCAATCCCTCCATCCTTCGGAATGTAGTCGATCGGCGACCCGTCCACCCACTCCGCCTTGTTCGTCGTGCCGTTGCATTTGAGTCCTGAATAATTTTGGAATTTTTTTTGTTGGAAACTTGGAACGATAGCACAATTTGTAAATAAAATGGCGATAAAATAGTGAACACAAAAATTACCCAGAACCAGATACGAACTTGAGTATGCCTCTCTCTTCTTCAGCCAATATTGTTGTTGCTGGAGAATTTGAGATTAGAATGGAGATTCTAATTTATACAGGACTATTTCTGTATCAAAAATTGGAAAGCTCACCTCCTCGGTATGAATGATCACTGGTTTTCCCTGAACTTCCCCGCAATGGGAAAGGGCCGCATCCCTCGACTCTTCATACGTAGAGGCAATCTTGGCGGAGAATCCTCTACACTCTCCATCTTTAACCAACTCGTAGCCATCAGGGCAGGAACAGTAGACGAGTTCTGAGGTAAACACGCGGTAAAAAGAAAATGTGCCCGTACCTCAACATTGTTTTCAATATGACTCAAGGAAAGCGCAATTGTTGCGAGCAAAGAGAGAAACTCACGCAAAACAAACAACGCAGGAATGAAACTGCGCATGTTGAGAGGGAGAGACGTGGGAATCGACGGAGAGAGAAAGCATCTTCTTATCACTATGAAAGCTTCAATCGAGAATGATTGCTGAGGTCACAGATCATTCAAAGATCCTTTACACGAAGAGGCTCTGATTATTCACATTGTTTGCGATACAGCTCGCCGAATACTCGTTATCCGTGTGGATATCGATTGTTGATCTTGCTTGTTTGTGCGCTCCTGCAATTCGCTTTTTTTTTCTTTTTTTATGAGTCACTTGCAGTGATCGTTATCGAGAAAGAATGCGGGATTGCTCGCACACTATCTTTACAAGAGAATTGTGGGGAATGTACATTCAGTTGTTCAGTGTTCTCCTTGCCATTCCGTTCAAATATTGAATAACTTTATTATCACGGATCAACCATAAAAAAACATGATAGTCTTCAGCGTTTGAAGATGCCGTGGTATGACATCTGTAATTCATTTTTTTTAAATAAAATAAAATCATCTTACCGCCAGTCCCATCGCATTCTTCTTACTATTCGATTGCCAGCTCACTCGCATGAGATTGGAAGTGGACGTGTAGGTGGTATTCTTTACCTCGCCGGTCAGACTGAATGTCAACGGTAAATCGCATTTTCTTCCAACACTTTTACGAATATCAATCCAACACTTCCTCAACATTTCTTTCGCACTATTGCTTTTTTTGATTGAGAATAATATCAAATTAATAATTAATGCGAGTACAAAATAATAGGAAATAGCGCTCACGTTGCAATAATATTCCCGCCAAGGAATCCATCGAAGATTGTGAGGGAATCACTTGCGTTTGCATCGAGATAAACAACCTGAATATTGAGTACGGTCGATTTTCGAAAACATAGTTTCAAAACCTCCATCTCGATTTTCTTGCCTTCATCGACCGTTAAGAAGAAGTCACAAGGGGTGTAGGAACTGTAGGGAAAGCCGGGCGTGGTGATCTTGAATTAATAAATAAAATATATAATAAAATAGTATTCGAACGATGGTTTTCTCCTTCCACGGTCCGGTGCTGCACGTTGGATCGGCCAGCGACTGTTCTGGAATGCGGTAAACTATTAAGATTGATAATTGGTAATTGATAATTGATTGATAAATGATAATTGATTGACTAATTGATAATTGATGCAATAGTGAAGAAAGTCTGCATACGATGGCGAATGCACGCAACGGGCAGTTTTCCTGTGCAATCAGTGTTCATCCATTGTCCGTCAGCTGTTGATGTATCCATTGCGAGACAATCGCCAACACCGGGCATTGGGAAGCCTGAAATGAGAAACTCGTACACTCGTACTCGTGCAATGAACCGATTCTTCGATTCTCGCATCATAATAATGATGACTTTTTTTATATTTTTAAAAAAAAGTTTGGTCTTTTGCTTTTTTTAAAATTTTACCTGGATAGAAGTTCTCATAGTCCCACTGCGATTCATCGACCCATTCGAACTTTTTCGTCTCCTTTGACATCGAAGCGCCGAGGAAGAGCCCACTCACGGCACCCTTTGAAACTGCAACACGGCGCACGAAGGAATTCTCCTAAAATTTAAACATTAGAAATATTTTTTGAATTTTTTATAAAAATTATTTCGGTGAAGTCAAACACAATCAAAACCAACGAGCTTCGTACCTGCACATTGTGAATGGATGCCAAGTTTGCTCCGAGTTTCCGACAATTCATCTGTGCCTCCATCCAGCTCTCTGATTTTTCGCCGATCTGCAATTTTGTTTAATATTTTATCCAGACGTTTTTCAAACATGTTACGACATGAATCAACAACAAAAAAAATGCCGAAATTGGATGACTGACCATATAGCAAACTCCGTCCTCGTTGTCCTCATCGAATCCGTCGCATCCGTCGTTGTACGGAAACGGCACCCGAGACGGCTGCGTAACGCACCAAACGTCCGCATGGATGTAAATTCCGCCGAAAGCTGCACAAAAAATCATAAATTTTATCATAAAAACGAGTTATCATTTAAAAAAAAATTCAAAAATATTTATGAAGTTGCTTACTAGCCCAGGATCCAGATGAATTAAGGAAGTAGGCGTAATAAGAATATGAGTTGCAGTTGAATGAATCCAATTCTGAAAATAACACACTATCAGATTAAATACACCAACGTGAGCCAACCTTTGGGATAACTGGACGGTTTGAAATCAAGTTCTGATCCGTCAGCCCATTCAAATGCGTTAGTGTCCGGGTTGCAAACCAGTCCTAAATTGAGGATTGAATATTTTCTTTTTTTGACTATTTAAAATAACAGATTTTTTGACTATTTACAAACGACGCAGATTCACCTAATATAATGTACCCTGCAGATTTATCCACTCGATCTTTCCAGTACGAATTGTCCTAAAAAAACTTTTTTTACATTAATAAATGTAAAAATAAACTATTTTATAAATAAATTTATATGTCCCTCACTTCCTCACTGTGGATAGCGATTGGAAAGCTGACCACCTCTTTGCATTTCGCAATTGCCGTTTGCTCCAACTTTTCCGCCATCTCATAAACCCTGAAAAGGTCGTCAAAAAATTAGATTCCCATAATTTATAGGATAATTTCGTTGCAACTTTATGAGAGTGAAAATGAAATCAAGAAAAATTAGATCAAAGGTGTCACCTGCTAACATTTCCCCTGCATTCGTCGTTAACTAGCTCGAATTTTTCCGGACAATATAATTGCCCTGATTGAACAACATCTGAAATTAATGTTCTGATTTTCCCCCGTTTTCAAGGAAAAACTCACGAAAGAATGAGAAGAGCAGGAAGATCTTGAGCATCTCGATGAGTGTCAATCGAGAGAGGGGAATGCCTTAGACTGCGCTTGATCTTATCACCTTTGAATTCTCGATTAGAGATTGCGACTGTCCTTGCCCTCTCGAACATAGATAAGAGCGACCAATTGCTCTAAAATTCGCTCGATAGGACACTGAGTATTATTCAAATCGAAAATAGTTGGCACATCAAAATTCTGTTGTGAATGCGTTTACTAATACTTATCGAAAAATACTTATCGAAAAAATATTCAATAAATAAATGTATTCGCAAGTAAGATTATGAGACATCGCATCATCTCTATTGAAGGAGACACTCTGCCGTTAGTCTCACTCGCTGCTAAACTCTTATCTCTGATTGCTCTTCTGAAAGGTTGAAATTGGAAAAAAAAAACAGATCCAAAATAAAGTCCAAAAGCGACAGAATCGGCATACAATTTAGCGTAAAAACTCTAGAATGATTTATTTTTTTTACAAATGAATTCGTAAATACACCATTATAAATTGCTCTAATCGTTATCGTTATTCCAGAATTGGATGAGCAATCTTTATGTAACGACTTGTACAATTTCTTTCTTTGATCCCTTTGTTTCTTCCATATGCCAGACGATGATTCATGCAGCGAGCACTGTCGACGTCTAGACGAAAACGAGAGAGACATCTGCTCCTTATTATTTGCTACTCTCTCAGGTACTCACATCTATCGATATATTTTTTGGTTTCTAACGAGAAGGCGGTAATCATGATGAAACGTAGCGATATCGCCACTTTCTGTGGATGGCAAAACGTCAATGAGGAGAGTGCAGAAAGAGTTCGGTTGACTCAGAATCGTACACGGATAGAATTAGAAAAGAGAAAGTAGGAACTAAGAAGAAGATGATGATGGCGGAACAGACGGGGATACGTAAATGCCGCAAACGAATTGCCCTCTATCGTCGCGTTACTAAATTCTTATTTCACGAACTATATGATGCCGTTTGCGTAAGAGTCGGGCAATTCTAGCAAGGCTTGGCACAGGTCAGAAATGTCAAATCTCAGAAACTTAGGGAGTCGGGGTTTTCAAGGGTGCTGATAACGATGGGCATATTCATTTTGGTCGATAAAGCCCTGTTGGCTTCAGACGCCGTCCCGTCTAAAAATCGTTCACATCAAGTTTCCGGTCCGATCTAGCCTACGTGCGCGAGGTACAAATGACTACAAAAGAAGTTTTCAATTCCTCCTTCATGAATTTTTTTCATGTAAAGTAAAGTAGACAGGAGTGATCGCCATCCAATTTTGACCCAAGAGCCAACAGATCAAAAAATCAGGGCTCGCGAGTGCGGAGAAAATAGTGAAAACCGTTTACGACGTGACGGCCTCTGAAGCCAACGGGGCTTTATCGACCAAAATGAATATGTCCGTTATCGTTATCAGCACCATCGAGAACCCCAAATCTCTAAGTTTCAGAGAATTTATATTTTTGGCCTGTGCAAACCCCTGCTCGATTCTTATGCAAACGGCCTCATATTCATTTAACACCATTAATTGAAGTACCGCGGAACGATTTTACATTTTCATTGTAAAAAAATCCGAAATTAATAAACCGAAGATCACAGACTCTTTCCATAATTACAGGTCCTAATTCAATTAGTCATTGTCTACTCTCCTCTGTTCTTTTCTCATCTCATTCCATTCATCCTCCATTCTCCCTCATTCTCATCTCCTTTCTTCGTCTCGAGTGGTCGCCAATGGCTCTCAATGGCGTCTCTTCGCGGCTCTCCAGCTACTACGCCAACGTTCGTTACCTTTATTTACATGGTGGCACTTAATTTCCATTACCGTAACAGTAACAGACTAAGCTCTCAGTCAACGTGGCCTAAATGACATCCTTCGCCACATTAGTATCTGAATAAATGGGGCAGGCTGTAATAATTTAATTTAATTTATAAATTTTCGCAATTCCAGTACAAGCGGACGTGGAAGTATGCGATCGCGTTCAGGGCGGTCGCCGAGAACTATCGATTCGAAAAGGTCTCAGTTTTGTGTTTGTGTGTCTCAGTGTTGCAAGCTAACAATGCCATAGCACATTTTTGATTCTGTTATCTGCGATCTTTCGAAAATGCTTGAGATTAAGGTATCCAAAACTATCGCAAACTAATTTAAAATCGATTACAGATGACCCAGCAGCATCTGCCGCTATTGATGGACCTGGGCAGGGAATCGTTCAAGGACGATTCGATCACGCTGGTGGGTTACTGTAGCCAACAAGCAACCATCAATCGACAATAGACCTATATCACCTATTTCTTGTAAAATTGCAAAGCAACGGAAATGAATGAATGAATGAATGAAAACTGACTTTACTTCGCCCACGTGCGACATTACTGTGCCTTCTGATGGGTTTCGATTGATAACTACCTTTTTTTTGCAGATTTCGAAGAGGGCGTGTGGATACGGTACCCGGGGGAATCGTAAACTGATTTTACCGCGGGAATCGTAAACTGATTTTTTACAGGGCACGGGCGTGACGTTCGACGACTGCAAGACGGGCATGGAATGGGTCTTCTCGTATGCGATCGTCGCCAACTCGGTCATGGGCGTGTCCGACATCTGCTACGATAAGGTGAGAAGAGGGGGGGGGGTGGGTACGGTAGTACACGATCGATCGGAAACTGACTTTATTGGGATAAAGCGAATGGGTGTATTGGGAACGTGTCCGATATCTGCTACGATAAGGTAAAGAGAATACGGTAGCCCCATTGATCACGGACTGACTGTGTACTAGTGTGATGAAGTAAGCGATGGGGTAGCGCCCTAACGATTGAGAACTGTTTGCACGGGAGTGTCTCTATCTGCTATGATAAAGTGAGAGGTGGGGATATGGTAGTACACGATCGATCTGGAACTGCCTGTATTGCGTAAAACCATTATTCTTCAGAAAACGAACAAGCCGGTCGGCTTCCGCATGGTCGATCCGTACTACAAGGATCAGGCGGAGTCGCCCTTCAAGATCCCCGATGTCTCGTTCAACGACAAGGAGAAAGCATTCTGTTAGTGAATAGGATTAGCTCATGAGCACTATATAACTATGTCAACTTTGTATTACAAATGTGATGCAACTAGTGCAAAAAAGTGAAGCAATGGCATTAAAAAGTGACATGATCAGCTGTCACTATTCATACTGTCAACAGTGAACTGTATGGCAGTAGTGATAGTGTAAACTGCAAGATATGGGATTTCACACCAATTTGTACGCAAAAGATAAAATAACTTATTGCCATTGCAGTCGGTCTGCTGGACGGAACGTACGCCAAGATCTGGGACTGCTATCCGACTGAGAGGGTAAGAATACGGGGGAAATTCTGTACTTTCTTATTTTTTTCCATCTCCCCAGATCAGAGTGAACTGAATGAAATTGTGCTATCAACAAACTTGAGAAGCCATATCTTGAGAAGCCATAAGATCAAAAATCATCTTTCAGGTGATCGTCAGACCCACTCTCGTCTTCATCGATCCCGCCCATCGCACGCTCGGACTGTCGCGCGCGTGGATCGAGTACGGCCTCGACTTCCCCACCATGAGCAAGGTATTAAAGCGTTCCGCGCGTAATTTTCCGTTCCGGGAGTAGTTTATCGTTCCGCGAGTGTTTTATCGTTCCGAGAGTAATTCGCATCGAATATATATTAAAATAAACATTTCAGCAAACGGGCGCGAACATCTGCGCGACGCTGTGCACCTCGGTAAAGACCAAGGTATGTGATCTTTGATCTTTGATTAAGTTGTGTCCGGAAAACACAATTCCGGTACCTTTTGCATTAGATTTCAATGCATTTGCGCACACGCTAATGGGTACCGAATTCTAAAAAAATGATATATATAATGATATAATAATGAATAATAATAATAATAATAATAATGAAAGAATGATATAATGATATATAATATATTCGTTTCAGGGATGGTTCGAGAAGAATGGCCATACGCTGGCCCACACCACCGGTCCCAACGTGACGAACTGGAAAGGAGAGACGGTAAGGAGGGCTTTGATCTTTGATCTTTGATCTTTTTGAAAAAAATATTGCGAATTTAAAAATGAGAGATGCAGAGTGCGCCGAACTATCAAAAAAGCTGTAATTCGCTGAAATTCATTTCTTTGATGCCCCACTGATCTTTGGGAACAAAATACTGATTGGCTTAGCAGTGTGCCTTCGATTTGTTCTTTTTTTCTTGATCTTTGATCTTTGATCTTTGATCTTTGATCTTTGATCTCAGGTGGCCCTTCCGGAAGGCCCTCTGCGTGTGTACGCTGCCGACATGCACACCGTGAAAACGATCAACGTGAAACCGTGCTGGGAGATGATGAAGGCAGTCGGAATGATGCCCAAGTGAAGACTACTCCCCCCGTTCCTCTATCCCTCCCCCTCTCTAATCGATTCGACTACCTCCGTTTTTGTGCTCATTCATAATTTAATTTCCACTGTAATGAAATAAATGTAGAGCTGAAAGTAAAACAATGAGTTGTAATTTATGCATATTTATTTGTTTTAACTCATTCTGTTTAAAATTTCATCAACGTTACGCTGAATCGGATAATCGTGAAATAGTTTAGAAATCCACTTCACCAAATCACTTTGGAATGAGCGTATAAAAAAGCATAAATAGCACAGTTCGTTACTCAAAATGGGCTTTTCTCCACATTTACTCCTGCTGGTGAATTCCCGCTATATTTTACAGTATTTATCGATTTTCAGATTCTCGGTCCCCTTGCGACATTTCTGGACTTTTCGTGAGTGTGCTAGAGGGTCAGAAACGTGGTATCATTGAAAAACAACATGTTTACAGGCTCGCGATCGATCGCACTAGCTGGAATCATGTCTGTGGTGGTGGTCCTTATCAACCGCTCCAGTCGTGCGATTATAGAAAGAAAATCATCGAAACACTGAAGAAAATAAGAACTACGGCTAACACTGTAAGCAAAATGTCGTACTTGTGTGATAATGGCCTATTCTTTTTTTCCCTTTGCAACAGAAGTGAGAGAGTGCTATTTATTGCTGTGTTGCAGGTGATTACGACTCCATTTCGTGCGGATCCGAAATTTAAAGATTGCTGGGATGAGATTTACTACGAGTTCGGTTCCAAATTTCAATCGTAACACTCACTAGATTTTAGGCGAAACCGAACTGAAGAAAAGTTCAAAAATGAAATCGAAAGTTCGATTGGAGTCACTCTTCACGAATATATAACCAAAATGGCCGAAGCTGTCAATGCAATTGAACAGCACGATATCTCGGTATCCTTATTAGAGCCTGAAAAAGATGATCACGTTTTCGACAATGTCAAATCATCAACTTTTGCCACACTACTCTAGCTATCCTCTCTGCCAGGTAGGATCCCTGCTGCGAGATGTGGACAACTGGAGAATGTGTGCTGTTGAGCGGAAAAGCGAGGAAGATTGTGGCATGCAAGCGGCACAATTGGAAATGCATAACCCGGTGCCAACCAGGTAAAGCGTTTCTTGAAATTTATTTCTTTTTTTTTGTAAAAAATATAAACATATGTAACTTCTAGTTAAAAAAATGCCATTTTAGATTTGGCAACGACACCGTGGACTTTAAAAACACGATTGCTCGCCTGTCGCATTTGCAGAAGCGCAATTCGTTTCGATCCGCCGCAGCACAGCTGGTTCACGCCTTTCACGATGCTGTTACAAACGTAATACTTAATACACAATGTTTTTTTGCTCAAGTTTCGAGTGATGAAGGCCATAACCTATTGCCAATTTTCAGGCGCACACAGTGGTTGTCCAAAAGCGGATCTGGAGAGGCAGCTTGTGCGAGAGTAGAGCCGATATGTGTGTAATAGATCTCGAGAACCGTCTCTTCATTTTGCACACTGTCTCGCCCGCTCGATCGACGAGAGAGTATGTGAAATGAAGAGACGGCGGTTTCCTTCCTCGAGCTCTAGTAAGTGAGTATTAGGGCTGTCAGGTTGAAGAATCCGTCTCTTCATTCTGCGTACTCTCTCGTCACTCTGACCGGTGAGAGAGTACGCGGAATGGAGAGACGGATTCTTCACCCTGACAGCCCTAGTGAGTATGTAGCAAATGCAAAGAGCCAAACTCGACGCAGCGTAGAAAATGAATCTTCCTCGTCCTATAATTTTCGCAACAACAAAATACATTTCAAAAGATATTTCAGGCCTTTTGTATTCCAAACTGACTTTACCACCGATCTCAATGAGCAGGCCATTTCGATAAATAACGATTTTCATGAAATGGAGAAAATTGATCAAAGAGTTGGTTATCAACTATGCATTTTTACATACTTGCTTTTTTAGACGAAAGCGTATCTCAAACTACTCGAGGAATTTCGCTCTTGCGAAACTATCAGAGGCAGATATAATTTGGACTGCGCTGAAATCAGAATTAAAGCAGACAAGATTGATCCGAGGGATATCGTTCTGCAAAATAAGCCGTCAGTATATCTATTATTTGAAATATTATTTGTATAATTCATGAGTATTTTGAGGAATCTTGATGAAAGTGATCATCCAACTGTAATGAAAGAGAAGAAAGAGAAGTTTGTCGTTTTTGATTTGTTTTATTTTTTTCTTTATATTTTTTTTATATATTTAATATATAAATATTGATTTATTCAAGACCTCGCAAGTTGCTGTATCCATCCGTCGGATTTTTCCGCCCAGCTCTTGGTCCTACCCACTTGATGACCCGAGTCTACGAAAAAGAGACTGAAAACAAGTTGTCTGAATTCTTTAACGGCGTGAAAAATACGATCGCAAGTACAACAGATGTGAGATTCATTAACCGTTAACAATGAGTTCAAAATTTCCAGGATATAATCAATGGCGCTGCTTCTTTATTTGAAAAAGCTAAATCAAGTTCGAATTGCGAGAAATTTATTCGCGAAACGTGCGTGATAACAATTCGAATGAGAATGCACTTAAAAAAATTTTCAGGCCTATTGTTAGCGAGGCTAATGAGTTGAGTCTAATACACAACATCACTCAGGAAATTGTGCGCTTTAGATCCAAGGTGAAGGAACAAAAAAACATTCGAAAAAAAACAACAGTGTATTTCAGTTCGAGCAGTACGTAACTGTAGAAGACGAGTATGTTGCTTGCGTGGAGAAACAGTTGGAAAGCGAAACCGAGGTATTTATTTTTAAATACTCAGAAAACAACGAGTCTAACATTTAGGAAACTGTGAAGGCAATCTGCAACGCGGCCGCACTTATCAATGAACGCAAGAAGCTTTTGGCTATTGTAAATGCAGCTTCAACCCATGAGTCACTCGCCCGTCATCGGTAGAAATATTCCATGCAAAACATTATTACAAAAGTGCGTTTAAGTCGCTTCTTCCCTCACACTGCTGTGAGCGCGGACAAAGCGCTCCTGGGCAATCAGATATGGGCTGGGTCGTGGGGAAACCTGCAGAGCAAAATGGATGATATGAAAGCGATCGGAGACCACGCTTGGGTGAGGGATGATTATAATGTTACTTGTGCATCAATAATATAACATACGTCAGATTTATTGATGATTTATTGATTTTGGCCATTTCAGCTTACTGCCAGCGCAGCACCCTCAAAATTGATTCAAAAACTGAGCAGCAGTGCGCAGTGTGAAGCGGAGCTCTATGACGGGTGAGCATACTGATCGTGTTCGAAATCGTCTCTTCCTCATGCTCTCAGAATGACGAGAGATCATGGTAAAAGAAGAGATTAATATCCGTAACACAAAATCAGTCACAAAATCAAACTCGAAAAACTCGAAGATTTACAGAAAATTTCAAGCGGGCAGTCCAGATTTGAATAAATTCGACGAATCGTGGAAGAATACACTGGTAGTGTTCGATAAGCTCAATCGCAGAATGGAAAAGGTGATTAGTATATCATTCTATCAGGAATATTCGTTGATAATTCGTTCAGGAGTTTGCAATTTACGAACTTTTAACGAAATTGGCTGTTTGCAGTGATGAGAACGAATTTAGTTGCTCTTATCTAAGCAAGAGTATCGAGAATCTGGTCGTATAATAAATTTGTTTATTATAAACACTTTATCGTTTGATTCGTCGTGAATTTTCTAAACACTTACTTTATTATCTTCACACTTTTATTTGAGCACTAGCACGAACATTGCGATTCGTATCGGACATCGTACATGTTATTGAACTCAACCAACTTAGTTACAGCTAACACTCATTCATTCTGAACAAGACTACAACTTCTCAAGGTATATCTTCTCCCATCCCAAACAGTGCGGCTGAAGCTTGACCATTCTGTCTTTGCGCAGACTCAGGTAGGTGCCGTGGACACTGCGGAAGGACCATGATCCGTCGTCGTGCTGCTGGGGTGTCCACTCCACCTCACGCGTGTTTCGCGCACCCAAGACGGCTCGTGCGTCGGGCAGAGCACGAAGGCAGCGGCAATTAAAATGCCACAGAAGCATCACCTTCAAAGTAACGTTAGGCTTCAAATCATTGAGTTGATCATTATGTTGATTCGATTAAAATGTATTCGGCCGGTCCCTGATTCAATGCAAACAGAAAAATTTCTCATTGATCACTTGCTTCACATTTGGTTGTGTTTGGTTTGTGATATCGATTTACGTGATTTAGAATGCTCACCTTCCCGCCGTCTACTTGATCGATATGCCATTTCTCCGACTCTTGGGCAGTCGGAACCATGTGAACTGCGTTGTTGCTTGCCGTCGCACTAAGGTATGTGCCGTGAACGGACTTGAGTCTGTATCGACCGCAGCACCCGTTGTCGGTATCTAATACACATGATTTTGCAACTCTTTGTACGCCTGTTGCTAAATTGTGATCGATGTTGCGGTATTTTTTGCCGAAACTAATCTTTTTGTTATTTTCCATTTCACTAAACATCCTCTTCGGCACCATTTTCCGATGTCTCTTCGGAGTTTCAGGCTTCAGGATCGCTATCTTGGATGTCTTAGGACTCACTTTCACTGATCTCCTTGCACTCGAGAGCACGACTTTGCTCAAACCCTTCTTTGATCGCTTTCATTTCCTCAAAAACAGTTTTTTTCTCAAAATTTATCAATAACGCTATTCTCACCTTCTCCAGCTGAGATACGGCTTCCATGCATTTCTTGGCCAACTCGTGCTGTGATCCTCTGAAAATCATTTTCCTCAACAAATCGATAAAAAAAGTCCTAGTATTCTTACTCGTGTAATTCCATGCTGTTGATCGCGATGTTGATGACATCCATTACCAATCCGAAGCCGATAGGAACGACCTATATATATATATTTTTTTAAAATAAAATATATTAAAATATAATTAGTTTCCCAGATTTGCCCAATTATGAAGCTGATTTAGCACTATTTTCACAAAACCGTGAGGCTGCTAGCTTGAGAGTCAGGGAAGCCTGAGTCGAGACAAGTTGTTTTATGCGTGTTCTCGCTCCGTAATGTTTTCTGCGGTAATACAACATTTGGTGCTCACCTTATTGCCGACTTCCTTCACTCCCTTTAATGTATCCTTACTAATTTCCTTCACTTTGTTGATGGTGGCCGGTACATCGGACGACTGCTTTATCAGCGACACGCATTCTGCATTTTTATTCGATATGATTTCCCATTTTCCGTTGCAAATGTTGCTTTGTTGAAGATTAAATATCGTAATTTTTGTTCAATATATTATATATATAATAGAGAATTGCTGGAACACAGCATCGAAACACATATTCTAAATATCGTATTACCTTTTGTTAGCTTTACATATGCGATTTCGGATTTGAAGGGCTTGCTCGATGCCCTTTGGTTGCTCTGAATTATCGTGCGTTTGAAATGCTCAGCAGACTCAATGTGCTGGTTAGCGAGCTATTGTTTGTCTGGGAGAGAGGAAGGGAAGAGGTAGGGGGAGTGGAAAATAATCGCACGATACCAATATCCTTAAAGAGAGTCTGCAGCCAAATATTTTTTATCTTATTCTCACTAGAGATTTTTTGACAAGATAGAGCTCAAAATTCAAAGAATTTTGAAAAAAACCCGCATATTTTTGCGATTTTTTGAAGGCAGTTATGATTTATGGTGTATTGAGGGTTACTGTCGCTCTCGCCACTCAACATTTTCTGTCTTTTCCTAAATTTTTGTTAAAATTAACTGTTCTGAGGGCTCTGTACGGAAACGGGGGTCCCATCAGAAAACGGGGGTCCCATCAGAAAACGGGGGTCCCATCGGGTCCCATCAGAAAACGGGGGTCCCAAAAAAAATACGGGGGTCCCATCAGAAAACGGGGGTCCCACCGGGTCCCAACAAATATTTTTTTAAGTCGACTGGCAAGTCGGTATCCACCCCTCCCAATCCCACAGTCGCGTCAATCCGCGCGCGACCAGTAAAACTGTCAAGCCGGATTCTGCTTCAACTGCCGTAACCAGACCGAAACGCGGTGGAGCTTCGACCGTAATCACTACTCCCAAGCCCACTGTCAAGTCCACTACTACCAAGTCTTCTCGTACCACCGGCTCAACTGGCATCCCTGATTCGATGGGCAAGTCGGTTTCCACGACTCCCAAGCCTACAACCGCTCCTACCACCAAATCTCGTGAACCCAGTAGGACCATCAAGCCCACAACAACGAAAGCCGCTACCAAGCCGACTACGAAGCCCATAACAAAATCAAGTACAAAATCTTCCACACGAACCAAGGCATCTACCAATTCGCCTATCAGACCTAAGAACAACCCTGAAAATAATCTTTACGAAAGTGAGGCGAAAAATACGTCTAAAACCGCTTTAGTGATGTGATAACTGAAATTAGCAAGGAAAAATAAAAATAAAATTAAGGGACCCCCGTTTTCTGATGGGACCCGATGGGACCCGATGGGAATAATCTTTACGAAAGTGAGGCGAAAAATACGTCTAAAACCGCTTTAGTGATGTGATAACTGAAATTAGCAAGGAAAAATAAAAATAAAATTAAGGGACCCCCGTTTTCTGATGGGACCCCCGTTTTCTGATGGGACCCCCGTTTTCTGATGGGACCCCCGTTTTCTGATGGGACCCCCGTTTTCTGATGGGACCCCCGTTTCCGTACAGAGCCGTTCTGAGTAGAAAATCGAAAAGCTGACCTGATTTTGAATGTCAACTGATAAAAAAATGCAATTTTCATTAAAAATAATGCTGGTCTTAGTGTTTGAAAAGTGATATTAGGAAACAATAGACACACCACGGTGGCAGGAGCTACAGTACCTTGAAACTTTGAAAAATCATATCTGCCTTCAAAAAAATCGCAAAAATATGGCGTTTTTTTCAAAATTCTTAGAAAAGAAAGCTCTTTAATCTGAAAAACACTTCATTTTTGACTGCCGACTCCCTTTAAAGAAGACGTCCCACGAACCGCGCGGGCGTCTAGGCAAAGCGAGGAATGAGATGGACGATCTCTTCATTTCTCTAGCTCGTTGTCTGCGATTCAGGGTCATTTGGAACGCAGCCAACGAAAATTGAAAACATGGCAGTTTCAAAAGTGTTATCGTGTAGCCATGACCCACAAGCTCACATCGAGAACTCAGTTAGCCAGATATTCATGGGACACCGCCCTTCTTTGACCCTTCTTTGACCCTTCTTTGACAACTGCTAAGTTCGAAAAAAACGTCTCGATCGAAAAAAATTCTGACGAAAATACACTACCTCGAGATATTTCTCAATAGTCTCCACAACCTCTTGAAGTTGCTTATTGTCTTCTTCTATCTTCTCTTTTGCTTGATTGGCCAAACTCTGAAAACGTGCTAGGATGACACAGGGTCATATTATCAAGTTAATCTTAATAAAGACTATTACCAACTTTGTAGATGATGCCGCCAGTCACAGTAGTGCCCGCAGAAGTGAGCCCCGCTGCTCCTACAGCAGCTATCCCTGTGCATTTTCGATTTACATTTAGCTATCGTTCGGAATTTGGCCCAGTGATAAAGGAAGTGGACTTGCCTGGGATGATCAGGGGGGAAACAAGACGCCCGCGAGAGTGCAAACGCCGCCCAAAATACTGACTGAGCTGGCAGTAATCTGTGTGATTTCGCAGCTTTGCTTGGCGCCGTTCGCCTGACATTAGAGTGTCGAACTACGGGTAACCGTCTCTTCATTTCGCACGCTCTCTCGCTACTTTGGCCGGTGAGAGAGTGTGTGAAGTTGAGAGACGATTACCCGTATTTCGAATTCCACCTGGCATATAGCCTAGTCAAAGCATGTATTCCGTTTATTCCGGAAACACAAAATCGATTGTAATGGCACTTAATTTCGTTTTACATGAACCCTCTTGCCCTTACTCATTTGCTTTATATACACTAGATCGGAAAATTCGGCCCATTCCAACCTTTGTTGCGATTTCACACAGCTTTGAGATAGTTTCCATTCGCTTGCGACTCCATTCGTTGATTGACGCTTCGATAGAATCTGAAGAAACCATGGTTGAGCTAGCTGTTGGAGATGGTCAGAAATTCATTATATACATACTCAAGGTTGAAGATATGCGAGATGTGACATTCTCTGTTTGAAAAGGCTACGTGCAAAGCTTTACCTGCATAGATCGAGGAACATTGTTAAGAGTAAGCCGACATGAGAATAGGCGATGACAAGGAGAAAACAAACAGATATCCATAAAGCAAGAGCGTTCAGATTGGCAAAGGCATATCTATTTATTTATGAGGGCTCTGTGATGATTTCGTCCGCCATATTCAATTCGACTTGCCAATCACTCCTTAAAGCAGAATTCATCCGCAGATTTTTTTTCTTTTTCTTTCAAGTTCAAAGATGTCGCAACAAATCAGAACAAACACGGTTTAACTCAAACTGTATATTTATTACGGGCTCAAACCTTGGATATTAACTCCGTAATGTCGCTCGACATTCATATTCATCTTCATCACTGCATCAATTTCGCGAAGAACTCATCGATATTGTGTTTCTGAACGAAAAAAAGGTGTATCAGTGCTCTAAAGTCTGTGTGCGCACATTCCAATGGGATTCGGAAAAGTAGATCTGCGAACCATTTCATGTCTATGCAATAAGTGTTTAGACTAGTCCTTACTTACTTCTTTTTCAGGTTTACTCAGACGTTTACTTTTTGCATACGATTTAGTTAAAAAGGCACTTCGCGTTCCTCAATGGCTTCCTTTCACGGCCGCGTCCTATTCAAACAACGCTTATCTACAAAGAAAGTTAAGTTCTTCCCATTTTAATTTTTATTGTAAAATTTAAAAGTTAATACCTCACTTCTTGGTCTTCCTCAGTGATGGATCAACAATCCCATCCAAATTGTTGTCAGCCACTGCACAATGGAAAAGATTTCGAAAAGCCACTTACTATCGGTGATCAGGTTTTCATATTTCCACAATAAAGGACCAATACAATTATCATCAGGATCTCCTTTCAATTCTTCCTTTCGATTGCATCTACTCAGTTTTTAAATTTATGAATTAGTGGGCGGATACAATTTTATGAAAAAAGTAATCGAATTTACTGCAGCCAATGTTTGGACGTCATGCCAAGTGTGAGCCAGAAAATGTATTCATTAGCAATGAATACTCGTCATAAAATGAGGAAGACTGCCAGTTATCTTCATATTTCTAGAGTACTGTCTTTTTGAACTATTTATTTTAGTTTTAAGTTATTTTTCTCTATTTTTTCGCACCCATGGGCCTAGTAGAAAAATTTTTGTTAACACTCCAGAATACATACGGTCATATCGAGATTCTGTTTAAAATAAGTGCGAATACAACGTATCTCAAGAAATACTGCAATATAGGAGCAAAGGTAAGATTATAGGACTCAATATTTAAAAAAAATGCATTTCAAGGGAAGCCGAAGCCAGCCGCAATGTATACCATGCAGTATTTTCAAGAGTATTCGATACATAATAGATCGTTTCAACCTCGTCAATCTGTCACTAGAATCGGTATATGACGTATCTTTAAGATAACTAATATATCTAAATACAGATCGTCATTGATCGTCATTTTATTGCTCATTGTGAATTGGAATTTAACAAACGTCCGATTACAAGCGTTCATATCAATTATGTCAAGTTTGACAATTATGTTAGATTTACCGATCAAGAAAAGTAAGTTAAATAATTCTTTTTTTAGCATTCGCTGTTTCCTTTTACTAGTCGTAAACCATTTTAGGTTTATTAAATTCATAGCATCATTGTGCGCTACTGAATATTATTGGAATTACACTATTTTCCACTCCGCATCTTCCATCGAATGCGTACTTGATGCAATGGTCCAAGTAGGCATTTGCCGAAAACTGTTCGGATATTACGACTATCAGGTATTCACTACGGATCTAAAGTCAACAATGGAGTCATTTGCAGCATCAGCTAGAATTTCTGCCAGAGAGTGGTTTTGATAGCCTGCCGAAGTTCGAACTTGTTAGCCTGGGAAGCATGCTTATTCAGGCTGCCCGACTGATGGAAATTGTGACTGTAAGTTTTGAAAGCAAAAATCATTGTACTATTTTGTTGCTTTGTATAATCATATTATTTTTCAGAAACGTTTAGAATTGCGTGTGGAAGGGAGTCTCTTTTTGAATACCACACAGTCGATCCAGCTAGGCATCCTTCGAAAATCTCTTATCGGCAATGAGGTAAGCATTCAAAATCAAAAGTTTTTGAAAAGTTTGTAGTAACCCTGACACCGAACAACCATAGAAAACGCTGCAAATGATGCAGCACTTTCGATAATGAATTCCATCTTTTTAGTCATTCAGTGTTGTGCCTTGCGAAAGCCATCGATCTTTCATTGTCAAGGCCAAACATCTAAACTGGGAAGCTGATATCTCTTCTTGGTGCATTCGCGAATGCGTTTATGGCGTCAATGTCAATTTCGAGAGCATTGATTGAAGTGTGATTGCTATCATCGTTTTCCTTTGCACTGAGTATTTGTTGAAATTTTTTCCATTTTCTTTGTTGAATAAATACGATAAAAACTTTGTGGTGCAAAATCGATGCAAACTCGTGCAAGCACAGCAAACCAGTCACTGTGAGAATATTATCTGCATTCGCAATGTGCTGAGAATTATAAAAAAAATGTTGATGACCAGTGTAATCATATTTTCTCATGTTCTGATTTTTTCTTCTCAGCAACACGGATATGAAACATGCAGTTACCTTCGCTGTCCTGTTTTGCTGCTGCAACTGCGGGGTAAATCTCATTTCATTCGCGAAGATTTGATTGTTTCGTCCAGCATGTTCACGAAAAAATATTCACGATATTTTTGCATCAAATTGCAGATGTACAGGGCATTATCATGTGCGCGAAGTCGTTCGACGTACGCGTCAATATTTGGGTGAAACTTAACAATTCGTTTAAACGTTTTTCTGCACAAAATATCGGAAAATTACTCCGAATTTCGTTGGCAACACTCGTTTTCAATAGACTAGGAGTGATGTTCGCTAGTGCTTATATTTACGAGATGAAATTAGAGAAGACCTTTTCACCTTTACGATATTATCTCCATTCCAGGAAGTCGACACGTTCAAGCACGACGCAGTGGGCGGCATGCGGGTTTTGTCTCCATTTTTTCACATTTTTTTTGTCGTCCGCATGACTTGTGCTTTCTCCCTGGCAACGTGGCGACGAATTACCGCCTACCAGGTTAAGGAATTCCTGTGAATTTTCAGTCGTATGAACATGGCCAACTGATGCTATACTACGCCGAGCTTCCGGAGCATTTGCGCGTGTGGCAGCGATTCATCAAAATCTATGGAAAAGTGAGAATCACATTTCAATGTTAAAATAATATATTTATTTTCAGGCTAGCGAGAGCTTCATTTTTGATAACAAAGTCGAGCTTGTGATGACCATTGAGCACACTTGCGGAACGGGTTGGAAAAAAATAATGGAAAAAAATTAAAAAAATAATTGAAAAATAATAAATATATTTTAAATATTCAGACTACGCCTGTGTGTGCAAGGACTTTGGGAGTCGAAGCGAGTCATTCTATGAATCGATTGGTCATGATCATGACTGTCTGGTCATGACTATGATCGTTTATTTGATGAATACAACGATGTCGTATTGCACCATGTGTGCATACGCACGGAAAAACGGCGGAGCGAGAAGTGGATGAGCTTGGGCGATGAGGAATAAACAAGTTGTTTATTCAAAGCGTCTGTTGGAATATATGAGACACTATCTGAGAGAACTAAGCAAATTCACCTAGTGACCGTACAAGGAAAAATAATAAATTCTGAAAAAAATGCTCTAGGAGTAACTTTTCACGTAGAATCCGAAAATCGACCTCAAAAAGTCGTATCTCTTAAACTGAATTTTCTATAGGGACCTTTATTGCGCGAGGTGGGCCAAACGATTTTTTTAACGGAGCTTCAAATGATCCCATGAAGTGAAAAACCTTTCAGGTAATTAAAAATTAAACATTTTTGCAAAAGAAAATGGAAGGTTACGTATCCTTAGAATAAAGTTATGCATGATTTTTACCATAAAACTGACTGCCCTGAAAAATTTTCGAACTATTCGGCATTTTTGGTTATTTTCATTCGATTCCTCGTAAAAAGTTGCATATATGGTAATTTTTTCAGAATTTTTAAAATACCTATATTGGCTCATTTTTGCCTTCAAAGGATACGATAACACGATTTTTCAGTATTTGGGCAGCCTACCTACTTGCAAACAATGAAATTTCCACGGGAAATGACTCATACAGTATTAAAACGTCATATTACGAATATTTATCACCATTGGAATCAGATCCGCCACCATCATTTTTTCGGACCATGACCAATGGTCCGAAATGGGCATGAAAAGTCATGATCGAGAAACTTCAATTGCTATATGCCGATGTGTTGCATAGTCCCTAAGAAAATTTTCACCACCGGAAAAACCATTATCCGAAGCGGCGAAATCGAGAACTGATTTTTTAAAAGAAAATTTGATATTTATTTAAAAAAAATCAATTTGCAATAATCGAATTTCGATATTTTCGGTGATGAAAATTTTCTTAGGGACTATGCAACACATCGGCATATAGCAATTAAAGTTTCTCGATCATGACTTTTCATGCCCATTTCGGACCATGACCCCGGGTTCATGGTCATGGGTCAAAAATTATGGTGGCGGATTGGAGTCCAATGGTGATAAATATTCGAAATGTGGCGTTTTAATATTTTTTGAGTCTTTTCCCGTGGAAATTTCATTGATTGCAAGTAGGTAGGCTGCCCAAATACTGAAAAATCGTGTTACCGTAACCTTTGAAGGCAAAAATGAGCCAATATAGGTATTTTAAAAATTCTGAAAAAATTACCATATATGCAACTTTTTACGAGGAATCGAATGAAAATAACCAAAAATGCCGAATAGTTCGAAAATTTTTCAGGGCAGTCAGTTTTATGGTAAAAATCATGCATAACTTTATTCTAAGGATACGTAGCCTTCCATTTTCTTTTGCAAAAATGTTTAATTTTTAATTACCTGAAAGGTTTTATACTTCATGGGATCATTTGAAGCTCCGTTTAAAAAATCGTATGGCCCACCTCGCGCAATAAAGGTCCCTATAGAAAATTCAGTTTAAGAGATACTACTTTTTGAGGTCGATTTTCGGATTCTACGTGAAAAGTTACTCCTAGAGCATTTTTTTCAGAATTTATTATTTTTCCTTGTACGTCCGTATGTCAATCCTCTCAGAGAGTGTCTCATATAGAGATCATGGTAAATGATAAATATCTACATTGCGAAGTAGTATAGGTATATTTTTTGAAATTTACTTGTAATTGTTTCATTGCTCAATCCGCTCGACAAGCACACACCCTGGGAAATGGTGGATAGAGGCTTGGATGAGATTGAACAATGTGGAATAAGCAAGTAATTTTCTTGACAATTGTCCGCATTCAAATAAATGAACCCCCTCGGGATGCAAGCCGCGTCCTTTTCAAACATCTCATGTCTACTAAGTAAGCGTGCTCATAATAATTGTTCCTTTTCACAATTAATTTCTGTTCTGCTTTCCACACATGCCAAATTCGTGCTGTGATCTACTGCGCAACGAGAGAAAGTTCAAGTGCTCGCCTTCAATCGATAGCAGGGTTAGCATTTCTACCCTTCATAATCGATATATTTTTCGATCAGGATCTACTCTCTAGCCTTCCTGTTGATTGCATAAACTCCGTGATCGAATTCTTGAATCAGTGAGAAAATGTTATTAAAATAATAAAAAAAGCGTGAAACCGATTCCAGTGATGATTTGGATGAATTGATGGTTGTGAGCCAGTGGATGGGAAGAATGGCAATAGAAAATCGGTCGAAAATCAAGCGAAAGCCGGCGGAATCATTAGAAATTCTGGTATGTTTGTAATCTGAAATCCAATAAATGTGTTGCGATGATTTTTTTATCACACTTCATTGCTTTTCTTGGCGATTACTACGGTTTTTTCCTATTTTCAGACCACTCCACGGAACATTAGTGTTGGTCTGCGCGTAAATGAAAAAGTGAATCGTGTTCCGAATATTTTATCCAAAACAAAAACTACAAAGAAACTTTGGATGGTGAATTTGTTTTTTTTTATCTTCATTTCATCACAATTTTTAATCGACACAATAATGGCATACACCATCTCACTTTTTTGTTATACAATTTCAGATCCCGAATTGTTTCAAAGGATTTGCAAGGTGTGAATTACCCTGTTCAGTCTATGAGCGCATTCGTTATATGAGTGACTAGAGTTCGAAATTCGGGTCGCCGTCTCTTCATTTCGCACACTCTCTCGCCTCTCTGACCGGTGAGAGAGTGTGGGAAATGAAGAGACGGCGACCCGTATTTCGAGCTCTATGAGTGACAGATTCGAGCCTTCGCACCTACATATATCAAATGTATCATGTTTATTCACTTTATTTTATAATATTGTTATATGTTTAGGTCCTCATTGGTGGGCAGTTTCTCGCACATTGTGAACAAGCTTTCAGTAACTATGCAGTTTTAAAGATCGAAAATATTAAATTCGTTGATATTTTTCAAATAAGTGAGCAGACAATGTGAGTGCGGGCGATAGCATTTGAAATGATGATGAATTATCGTAATTAAAGTCAGAATTCAGGTTCATAAATTGGATAATTTCGATAAGATCGAAATATTGTTTACTCAATTTCTCCCAACCTTGTTCGGATATGTTTAATTGTAAATTGCTTGAAAGCATTGTTCAAAATGGAGACATGCGAACGCTCAGTCTTCTATACGGAACACGTGACAAATCGATTCATTTAGTAAATACTTATTTTTATTTATGCGTTTCCTTCGTAAAACTAAACTTTAAGGATCACACGCCCCTCCTGCCACAACATTTTTATGATGCAATTTGCAAATTTGAAGCGCTTGATTTGACTTGCTTCGAAATATTCGCCGAAAGTTTTATGGATATTGTCTTTGTGAGTATAATAGTGATGCGTATTTTTTACTTTTTATAATTGCAGAAACGAATCAACCTGCAATCAAAAGGAACGTTATGCCTTAACACTACTTCAGTTGTTAATTTGGCACTCGTTCAGAAATCCATAAACTTAAACAAGGTAAACCTACTTTTACAAATGTTTGTGAAGTTTCAATTTTCGTAGACGCACCTACTCTCAACTAGTTTTGGAAAATTCGAGATAAAACACAAAATACTGAAGTGGAGAGCATTGATTTATCCTTGGTCTCATCGGCATGGAGCAAAAGTCAATTTTGACAAATATTCGTAATCACTATTTTGTCGTAGTATGTACGCACGCACTATAATCAAGATTTGTTAACAATATTTATAATTTTGTCCTGATTTTTTTGTTCCCGATTAGATATGCGACACTTTTTTCATAGAAATGATCTTTCGATTATATCGTGCTTTTTATATCTTCAATGATGACCGATACGGATCAAGAAATGATGCAAAAAAATCTAATTTTTTTTTCTTTGTCCGAACACTTTCCAAACCGCTCATTGAATCAATTTTGGAACGATAAAAATTTTGATCACGCTTGTTCGACCGTTCCGAAAGCCTAACCAAAGCAAAGATATCAGAGATGGGAAGATTTTTGTTCCGATATCTCGCACACACCACCATCTCAGGTTAGAGACAGCTGATCCTTTGTTGAATTTCAACCTGTATTCCATTGGTTCGCAATAAATCGTGCAATTCTGCATGTTCTGAAAATAATCACAAAGCGAAGCAACGTGCTCGCTCACTTATTTGACTGGTGAGGGCAGTATCCGAAATGAAGAGACCATTTTTGCGTAATCATCACTAGAGTCCGCAATTCGGGTCTTCTATTTCCACACTCTCTCGCCACACTGGCCGGTGAGAGAGTGTGCGAAATGCAGAGACCATTACCCGTATTTCGAACTCTTGTCATCACTACTAAACGCGACGCGTACGTTGACGCCTGCTCTTTCACGCCACGCTTATTTTTTTTCCTTATTATCTATTATTTTACTGGTTTGAATTTCACATCTAATGATGACGTCTTCTCCCTGCTGTGCTCTTTTGAGTGGGCCAAAATCCTTCCTGAACAAGCAGAACATTGGTGAACAGGTCAGTCATCAATCTGACATATTTTTTTATATTTTATTTTATATTCAATTACGCATCGGCAGGATCTTCTGTCGAACGTTGATGACGATTGCCTTCTAGCTATTTTCGATCAATTTAATCAGTAAGTTATTGCAACTCACAGTTTTATTCAATATAATTCGAACTTTCAGCAACGATTTGGATGTGTTGTCTCACGTAAGCCAGAAGTTGGGATCATTGGCCGCTATTGTACGACCAAGGAAAAAAGTTGCATCTAATTATCTGGAAGTCTTCCAGGTTGTACTAAAAAAATTATTTGCTATTTTCAATAAAAGTACTTTTTAAGACAGTATATGGCGACATTTGTGTAGATTTGTACAGAGAACATGAAACAAGCTACTTTATGTGTTTGAAAAACCAACGCGAGAAAGATGGAAAAGCCATCTGTACGACTTATACCTATACGGAACCAGAGCAGATCAAGGTATGTGAAAATAAGTGACCGTTCATAAACCAGAGAAGTTTTCAGGAGAGACGCGATTCTCGAACAGATGGTGAAGAGCTTCGAAAATTACCATGTTGGGTATACGGACGCATACGCTATTTGACTGACCGTTTCAGTGTCGCTGATTTTTATCTGAATGATGTGAGATATTGTATAACCTAATTGATTTATGTACATGAATTTAGACTCGCATTGATCGAAATTTTTTAAAACATTTCGACGTGGCTTTCAATTTCAAGATTATCAATTGTTTTGAAATAAGAGAAGTTGAATTCAAGGAAAATCTTCAACCCGATGAGCTAAGAGGGTGAGGGATCGTTTTAACCATATATTCTGCTAGAAAGGAGTACAAAAATGGAGAATCTAAGAATCATGAAATGAAATTAAGATTTCTGCAGTGGATTTTGTCTAAAGCAGCTATCGAATATGTGCTTGGAATAGAGCTTTTCCGTTATGGAGTTATGAATCGTGAATTCTTGGAGAGTCTCGTAACCAAAGGGAAATGCGAGAAACTGGATGTATATTACGATGAGGACACTACTAAAGTTAGCAGCTAATAAACGTTACGGAAATCATGAGCTGGTTGAAAATAACAATCCTATTCAATATTTATAGGAAGAAATGCAAGTGCTTCCGTCGTCCTGTTACCACCTTATTCCAAAGTTTAAAACAATCTTATTGGAAGTCTTTGTGGTGGATGCTGAACATTTGATTGGCATGATCATTGTGAGTAATCTATTTGTTAAAAATATAATGTGATGACGAATCAGAAACGTTTCGAACTGAACAAAGAAGGCAAGCTTTGTTTGAGTACTACAAATCCACTCGAATTCTCTGATATCGAATCCGCAATCGTGCAACTGGAGGTAATTTTCGCACTATTTGTGTATTTTTTTTCTGTAAATCTTCGGCTCTGGTCCGGGTGTCCCATCAATGTTTCCTGGGTCCAAAATAGTTTCCTGGTCCTTTAAAAGTTTCCTGGTTCCATAATCGGCCGATCAAGGCACGAAAAAGATTCCTGGTCCCATAAATAGTTTCCTGGTTCCAGAAATAGTTTCCGGTCCCAGAAATAGTTTCCTGGTCCCATAATGGGCCGATCAGGGCACGAAAAAGTTTCCTGGTCCCAGAAATAGTTTCCTGGTCCCATATTTTCCTGGTCCCATAGTTTTCTGGTCCCATAGTTTCCTGGATCCGGTATTAGTTTCCTGGGCCCATCCAAGTGGGTTGCCATTGAAAGGAATGTTCAATGTAGAAAAACGGTTCAATGTTTTTATGTGTATACGATGCAATTCATCTTTAGAATTCGTTTATTCTTTTCGTGAAGTTCGAAAGGAATTTGAGGGGTGGCGGAGAAAAGAAAATACCAGAAGGAGGCAAGTGAGGAAACTATTTCTGGGACCAGGAAACTATTCGGGGACCAGGAAACTTTTTAAGGACCAGGAAACTATTTTGGGACCAGGAATCTTTGATGGGACACCCAAAACGGACCAGAGCAAAATCTTCCATGCCTAAACCAATATTTTCTATCAGGGCTTCGAGTATTGGCAATATGGAGAAGTTTATAAGATAAAGAAACACAATTGGATTGCTACTATTGAAAAATGTGAAGAGGAACATTTCCACTTCTACTCCGTCATTTTCGGCGATTACGAATTTTATAGAGTTTTTTTTTAGTTACTTTGTTTATTAATTCAGCTGAATAAAGTTTTGATCCTGCGAAAGAAATAGATAAGGAAAGATGTGAAGAAATTATGAGAATGCTCTCCAAATGCGTCAAACAACAGGCAAGCCCAAGAGTAACGTGCACACTTTATCTTTCCGTAAGGACCCGAGAGCACGCTATGTCATAATTATTGAAATCTCGCAGCACAAAAGTACTATGGCCCACGACAGAAAACTTTTGGCTTCCCAACTTTCACTTGTCGTAGTCGTCTGAGCAGTTATTGTTGTGGGACTTGTAGAGGAATCTGAAAAGCTAGGCGTTTTTTTTTGAAATGGGATTGATTTAGGCCAAATTGTAACACCGAACATAACAACTCTATAATGCCTTACCACTGTTTGGCTTCCCTGCAGTTGTTCTTGTCTTCTGAGCAGCTGTAGACGTGTATCTCAGCAGAAATCCCTGATCCCCGCTGAGATCACTGAACGCGATCTCGACGTTCTGTCAAATATTATCTCAATTTTATCGATCTTTAAAAAAGGTACCTGGGTATTGGCGAAGTCGAGCCATTGCCTTCTGTTACTAGTGATTCTGAAGATTCGAAGTGTTTACAAAAATAATACTTCCGTGCAACAAACGGTCTCCTGAGTTCCAATAAGAGTATAATTTCAAAGTGTTCACTTTTGCGGGTCGGCATTTGTGATATCGTTCACGATAACTTTGTGATTAGGGTCCATATTGGGATCGATGTCGAATGAGACATTCATGTAACTGTAATATCGCAATTTTATTAAATTTCAAACAACATAAAAATGTTTAAATTATATCGTGACTTGAGAAAACGTTCCGAAATTTGACAAAATAAAAAAATGTAAAACTTACTCCTTGCTAGTCAACAAATACGATGCGGAACTGAGAAGAAGGCTGGACCGGAACGATTGAACACCGCCTGAATAATAATAAAAAAAATACCACGGGAAAAATGAAAGGTAGACAAAACTACTTTAAATCAACATGAGCGCAAATTTAATTTTATCACGCGTGATCACGTTTTTTTTTTAACTTGTGAGGTTACCTGATTTCGGCTTCTGGCAGCCATTGTAGCCGCCGGATGTGACAAAACCAGGAACGGCGAGATCAAAGATTGGAACTGAAATCATAATAATAACTTTCATGTTAGAGAGGGTTTGACAAAAAATGCCAAAAAAAATTCTGACCTCCAGAATCATCATTGAATTGCGTGCTCGCTTCAACAATCACCGAGTTTCGCTCATTCGTTAGAATAGAAATGATCGGTCCAGCTATGTGAAGGTTAAAGCCCGGGAAGTGCTCTTCAGTGCTAAAAATACACTTTTTCAAAGTCTTGAAACTAAATACTCACTCCAGACGGAAAGCTTGAGGACAAGCATCACCAACGGCATCTTTGATGTTTTCAAAGCCGGTCAGTCGTGCTGTGACACCGTTTTTCTGCAAATATCGTTAATAAACTCAAGGAAAGGAGGGAACAAGTGCTGAAAAAAATAAGGAAAGTTGAGTCTATTTTGCCCTCACCACTCCACTTTTCGGCGCAACGAGATTGAACGGTGAGGCGCTCATTATTGTCGATACATCGTTCGGATTTATGCTCACTCCTCTCATGTTTTGCGAATCGTAAACGTCGTAAGCGAATTCTTTGGCTGAAAACATTTCAGAATTTAAAAATATAAAAAACCAAAACAATATTGAGACCTAACCTTTGGTGATATCAACGACATAGATGACTATTGGCCATGTGTTTTCAGCGTTTACATTTGAATTGAGAACAGAAATCATCATCATCATCATCATCATCATTTTATCCAGGTCGAAAGAAAACAATAGGGGTCATACAAGAAAAAGAACAAAGAAACGAAAAGGGGATCAATAATCTTCTTAGTGTAGTCGTCTTATCGTAGTCGCTTCTCTCCACGCTAAGGGGCGGGGTCTGGATGTGCAGTACGCTGACTCCACAGTTCTCGATTAAGTGTGTGCCGTTCGGTCAATCTTTTGGTTGCAAAATCTTGCCGTATACATTTCATCCAGGTCATCTTTGGCCTTCCCACTGGCCTCCTTCCGATTGGTTCATACGTTAGAACCCTTCTGCACGGATGATCACGGTCCCTCCTCTTTATATGGCCATACCATCGTAATCTCTTCTCCCGTACTTTCTCCACAATCGGGGCAATACCGAGCATTTCTCTCACACGTTCATTCCGCAATCTATCTCTCATCCGCACACGGCAAATCCAACGGGCCATTTTCATCTCAGCCACACTCAATCGATCTTCCAATGCAACAGTCATTGCCCAGTTTTCACTTCCGTATATCATGGCTGGACGAACTATCGATCTGTATGCCTTTGCTTTCAAGCGCATTCTTACTCTTTTATCTTGCAGTATTCCCGCGCACGCTTGAAACTTCGCCCATCCACATCTTATTCTACTATTCACGTCTCTTTCCGAACCACCGTTTTCATCAATCAGAGATCCGAGATACCGAAACTGAGTTACTTGCTCAATCTTATCACCATTCACATCATTCATGGCTCCATTTCCACCTCCAATCATTAAGAACTCAGTCTTTCGAGTGTTCAACGTGAGCCCTCCTGCCTGCAACTGCCTTTGTATTTCATGCACTTTTCTCTCGAGTGTGGCTACATCTGTGTCTATGAGACAAATATCGTCAGCGTAAGCCAAGCACTTCGGTGCAGTCTCCATACAATCACCAAGCACGGACTCGAGTACAACAATGAACAACAAGGGGCTCAGAGCACTGCCTTGATGTACGCCGACTCTTATAGTAATATCGTCCGTCGGGCCGAAAGGTGTTCTGACAAAGGCGGTTGCCCCCTCATACATCTCCTGTATCAGCTCTACATATAATTCCGGTATCCCTTTCTCCCTCAAGCTTCTCCAAATCTGCCTTCTCGGGGTTCTATCATAGGCCTTTTCCAAATCTAGGAACACCGCCGCCAGACCCTGATTGAACTCTGTATGTCTCTCTACTAATTGGCTCAACAGAAACATTGGCTCTGAGGTAGAAGATCCACTGACGAATCCGAATTGGGAAGGGTTGAGATGCAGTAGACCTCTCAACCTTCTATCGATGCATCTCTCAAGGATCTTCATTGTATGGGAGATCAACTTGATACCACGGTAATTCCCACAGTCTCTGATGTCACCTTTCCCTTTGTACAGTGTGACTATCTCACTTCTTCGCCATTCCTCAGGCATTTTCATTTCTCTCAGTATTCTATTGAACAATCTCGTTAACCACCAAACTCCAGCCTCTCCCGCGGCTTTCCAAGCATCGACCGGAATCTTGTCGGGTCCATACGCTTTTCTCCATGGACATTTTGCAATGGCCCAACGTACTTCTTCTAATGACCATTCAAGTATCGGTTCATCTATCCGATCACCTTCATCTAGCCGAGTCTGGGGCTTTTCGACATTCAGAAGTTCGTCAAAGTAGTCCTTCCATCTTTCCCTCACTTCTGGCTCTGTCCGTAGCACCGAACCGTCTCGTGAATACACCATCTTCACTTCTTTCAAATCCTTTTTTAGTCTATCTCTCATTTTTGCTAGACGGTAGATGGCTGTCTCTCCTTCTGGTCTATCCAGCAAATCATACAATTCTTTGTATGCATTCGTCTTTGCTTCGTGGATCGCCCGTCTGCAAGCCAACTTCTTCATCACATACATATTTCTACTGTCCACACTCTTCCTCCTGAACCAATTCCGAAATGCTTCTCGCTTTTCCTTGGTCGCTATTCGCACCTTCTCATCTTTCCAGAACCAAGTGTCCATATCACTTCTGACTCTTCCTGTTGTGCGTCCAAGGATCTTTTCCGCGCATTTCAGCATCCCTTCTTTCATTTCCAACCAAACTTCATCAATGCCCATCTCATTATTCAGAGGATCTAATCCGAGCACTCCTTTCTCAATGATCTCTCTTTCGAGTTGATCTTTGATCTCTCCATCCTTCAACCTCCACCATTTCATCTTTCTTTCCCTCTCAATCATTTCAGGCTTGACTTTCTCTGCCTTCCCTTTCAGTTTGACATCACAAACTACTGGTTTGTGCTGGGGGGCTGTGTCTTCAGAGGGAATCACTTTTACATCTCTAATTCTCCATCTGTCCTCTTTCCTCATCAGGATATAGTCAATCTGCGTTTTCACAGCGCCTGAATAATAGGTCGCCAGATGACTTTCCCGTTTCTCGAACATGGTATTCAGCACAGCGAGATGGTGTTGCTGTGCGAAATCCAACAATCTCACTCCATCGACATTTTGCCGTCCAAATCCCTTTCCTCCATGCACAGTGCAGTCTCCGAAAATCTCGGGACTTTTTCCCACGTGCCCGTTCCAGTCTCCACCCAGGAGTACGGTGTCACCTTCCTTCAATTCTTCCAACAGGTCGCTTGCCTTTGAATAGAACTCCTCTTTCATTCTTTTATCTAATCCTGTCTGGGGCGCGTACGCAGAGATTATGCAAATAGTGTTTCCTTCGACATCCAATTTCACCTTCAGCAATCTCTCATTAATTCGCTCGACTTCGATCAGATACTTGGAATATCGAGGGGAGAGCACTACCGCTACTCCATTCCTCAATCCATCTCCTTCTCCACACACAATCTGATAGCCGTTAACCCATCTGCTCTCATCGCCTTTCCAGCGGATCTCTTGGAGACAGAGGATTTCAATTCTCCTTCTCATCATCATGTCTATCACTTCCATCATTCGTCCAGAAAGGGTTCCAATATTCAATGTCCCAATTCGAGTACATTCATCTCGCAATAATCTCATTGTGGGAGATCTCTCATTCAAATTGCAAAGTGCAGACTAGACTCGTCTCAAACTGATCGCTGATCACTCTTGCCAATTTAATTAACTCGGACAATGGCCAATTTGCCTGCCTAGTTCGTGTCTCTCTATCGACTGACTTATGCAAATTATTCCGTATCCGAGAGATTCGAGCAATCGGTTTGATCTTTGATCTCAGGAACTTGGCTGAGCAACGCAGAACCGTATGATCTCGCACAATCGGTCTGATCGTTTGATCTCTGGCGCTCGGACTCGCTCAGTCTACCGTTCAGTCTAATGCTGGAGGGATTCTGTACATGAATATATTTAATCGAGACTAAAACATAAGTTGTACCGTGAAATTCAATGACTGCTTTCGCGACTTCTCATCGTATTTACTAGACAGCGAAGTGATGCTAAATTATTTATGATATGATCAATCACTTTTTATTGAACATACCTATAGTCCTGATTATTGTTATTGTCATGAATGACCAAGTTGTCGTAGGGACTTGCTTCAGCTTTCTAGAGCATATTTATTATAATTTTTTAGATTATAAAGAATAGATTCAAACCTGGGAAGAATCGCTCATAGTAGAGGCGAAAATGATACAACCATTATCACATTTTGTGAGATGAACCTGTAATTGTCACATGCACACCTTCTCAAAATAATTACGGATGAGTCTGGCATGATTTTGCATTCACGTTATCACGAATAATCTCAACGCTCGAAGCACACACACACCTCTTTCTTTCCTGCAAAGTCTTGAAAATCGTAAAGAGTCGAGAACGAGAAATCGACAGACGCAGCTGGATAAAAATAAACAAGCATTTTAAAAAACATAAAGATGCTCACCACAAATACTGATTGCTAAACTGAAGATTATTAATTAACGATATCATCCTGAAATAATTCCTTATTTTTTAAATTTCCATACTTATAACGTGTTAATATTCGAAAAGTCATAATAAGCAAAGTGTTGCTGTCTGCTTTTAGAGAAACCAACCAATATTGAGTCAATGCCAAATGAAGCATGCAGCACTTGCACCGACAATTGATAACCATCGATGAAATAACACGCAAAAAACAAGAAATAATAAATTTTGATTACTACTGACGATCGATGGACGATTCATGGCCTAGCGAGATCGATTGCATGCAAAGGACAAACAGACAATGGGAAAGCGCTTTTAGCTCTTCCCTCGACAACTGATAACGCGGTCTGAATTCGTGTTGATAATGCACTCTCGCCGGTCAGGCAGCCGAGCGAGCATGCAAAGTGAGGAAAGCAGAGCGCCGTCGACACTAGTGTGATTCAGATCAGCGAGACATTGTCTGACACACACTAAGCACCCAGTTTTGTCTGTTTGATCTTGTTCCATTTGCTTCGCAAACCGCAAGTTTCGAACCATTCTACACATCATTTATCAGGTCAACATTTTGAATAGAACTGTTCAAACACAGCTCAGCTTCGGCACTATTGCTGTAGAGACCATTAAACCGAGCGGAAAGTTACCTGAAGTGTTATTAAATTATTAATTGTTGAAAGAAAAATCTCTAACGTCGAATAACCAATTGTGAAACTGAAAACAATTCACTTACCGTCATTCCCTTCACGTTCACTCCACCATTCGGCTGCCAGCTCAGTTTCATCGAGCTGGACAGACTGGAGTACGTAGCGTTGTAGATCGCCCCGGATAGCCTTTAATGTTGACATTTTTTTCATTACTTTAACAATATATTGTAACAGAACCAAATTTGTTCGGAAGGTTTGAGACTAGGGATGTCTAAACGGAATTTATTCCGTAGTTCCGAGTCGATTTCCATATTCCTCAGAACTATCTCGGAAATCGGAATTCCGTCACCCAAGAATTGAATTAAAAAGTGCTTTAACTCAATCATTTTCACAATTGTGAGTACTCTGAGAGGTGAGGCTGGTCTAGTTAAGGGAATTGAGACCTTACTGAGAGATCAAATGTACAACTCACATCACCAACTCCGTTTCGTGTCCGCGAGCAGAGATATCGTACAGGATGAGGTGATCACAGCACTCGTTCGCTTCGAGATCGAGCTGGACAAAGTATACAAAATTGAATACAAAATTGTAAAATTGAAAAAAAAACAAAAAAAAACAATACAAAATTTAATATTTTGTTGTAATATTATTTAGGCATTTTTTTTTTTATTTTTTTATTTAGGCATTTAAAAAACAAAAACATAAAAAAAGCGTTACTCACCCGGATCTCCACTCGCTTGCCCTCCTCAGCCTGCAGGACGAAATCGCACTCGGTCGAGGAGCTGTAGGGATAGCCGGGCGAGGTCAGCTGAAAGTGACTATTTTCTCGCATCGCTCTTTTCTTTCATTGTAGTTCACCTTTCCAGCACCCTTCCACGGTCCCTGCGGGCAGGTTGGCGCGATTCCTACTGCAATGGAAAATGATGTAAAAAAGGAAATTGTTTTTTTATTAAAAAACGAAAAAAATAAAAAATAAAAATACGTTTCGTACCTCGACGCATGCAGGCAGCGGAGAACTTGTGCGAGCAGTCCACATTCTTCCACTGTCCCGCAGTGTTAGAGGTGTCCATGATCACGCATTCGTTAGAGGCGTCGACCGGGTAGCCTGCAGAGTGCGTAGATTTCAAATGAACAATTATAACTAATTTTCTGTATAGTTCGAAATACGGATAATTATCTCTTCATTTCACACCCAAAGTGTTTCAAATGATGAGACGGCAATTTCTCTAGCTCTAGTAGCCTGCAGAAAACGCATTGATTTCAAATTGACAATTATAATTGATTTTCAGAGTCTATCGAGCTCGTACCGTCCTTGAAGTTGGTGTAGTCCCAGGCGGATCCGTCCAGCCACTCATAGTCAAAGTCGGACTTGCCTGAAGTACGGACACTACTACGTCACTTTTTTTTGTTTTGCCTTTCTCGCCGGGAGCCATTTCACAAAACAAAAGGGTTACTGGAACGTTACCTGTCAAGCCCACGCCGAGGTAAAGGCCGTTCACTGCTTCTACAGAGACGGAGAGACGGCGGATGAATGCGTTTTCCTGGTGAATAATCATTTACAACGAATTCCGTTTCTCCCACTCTTCATACATCCTTGATTTATTGAATTGTCAACCCTAATAGTAATTATAAACCTGCGAGTTATGGATCGACGCCAGCTCTCCTCCGAAATATTTGCACGCTTTCTGCGCATCTTGATAGTTTACTGTGCCGGTTTCGACCTGGATTTTTGATTAATTTTTGTAATTATAAATTTAAAAAATTCTCGATAAACTACCGAACCTGATAGCACACTTTGTAGTCAGCATCAAGGTCGAAGCCGTTGTCACATTGCTCATCAGCTGGAGTGGGAAGGGGCGGCAGTTGCTTGTAGCAGCCGACCGCAATGTTGGACGTCTTGGAGGGGTTGTCGAGGCCGTTCTGGGCTAAAATATAGACAAGATCATCATTCAGATAATAAACCGTTCGGCAGTCCAGTTATCAAGCGTTTTTGGACTGAAGTCATAGAACCTAAAGGAAAACCAAACGGTGAAAGCTATTTATTGGAAAAAACGCTGTGAAACGCACACGGAATCCAAATTCCCAGAGGATACGTAGCAATGACCCAGGCCATTCCATCCTCACAATCGTCGTCGAAACCTAGAATTTATTTTGAATTTTTAATAATATTTAAGTTTCCTTATTCCACGGTACTGTTTCTAAATCGAAAAAAAAGATTTAAAAAAGTGATAAAACAACGCCTCACTTTCCCACACATACTGCGGTCTGTACTCAACGGCTGATCCATCCGACCACTCCCACTTCTTCGAGACGAGATTGCAGACAAGTGCTAAAAGTGCTTTAAAAGTGACAAGTGCTTTTTCAATATCGTGATTTTTTCGTGCACATAAATTTGAAATTCTCACCAAGAACGATAGGATGGTCCCTGTTGAAGGAGGCCTCGCCGGTCCAGTAGGATTGGTGCTGGAAACAAATATTTGATGCCTTGATTCAAACCCACAAATTGCGTACCTCGCTATTCCTAATGATCACAGGGTGCGCATCTATCCCATCGCACGTCTCCAGGGCGACATTCAAAGCATCAGCAAGGGGCACATCATTGAGCGTAGCGTAGATGCCTCGGCACTCGCCCTCGCGCTCTGGCGCAAGGCCGGGTGGGCAGTTGGCCAGAGCAAGGGCTGTAACAAACTATATTTGTGATTATTTATGAAAAATTGAATGAAACGTGGAAGAGATAGTTCTTGCAAGAAAATTTGAAAAAAAAACTCACGAAGAAGACCAAACAAGAGTGCCAATACGATCATCCTGCGTGCAGCCTAGTGAAGGCTGTGAGACTGCGATGAGTAATACGTTTAATCCGAGCTTTAAATACATCTCAACGAGCGCTTTTGTCATTCCCGCTTCACCTTTGGGTGATGAGAAACAGAGGATTAGGGATGATACAGTTCATTTTTTGTTTCTATTTGCACGAACGCTAGGGAGTGGCTATTGCGTGAATTGTCATTCAGTGAATGTCGTATTCGATAATTCACTCACTGAATGTTCTCCTTTCAATTTCAGTCTTGTGATTTTGAATATCCGATTGTGAAACAATGATCAGTTTCCAGTATTATTAGCGTTGCAGTTACTAGCTTTTTCGTTGGGTGTGCTTAGTGATCAGCAATGAAACGGAGTAGAGCGAGCAACGAGTAGAGTCTAGGCTGACTTTGGCATGTTTCCTTCTTCTTATCTCTATCTTGGTGTGACATTGTGACATGAAAATGAGCTCCATGATCCCAGCCACACCCGATTTGTATACGCCTAGATCAAGAAGTTCAGTAGCATGTAGCGAATATGATGACTTGAACAGTCAGGGTGTGACGGAATTCCCAAATCATCAGTACAATATTGGTGAGTACCATTTTTCGTATTTTTCGTGTTTGTTCCATATTTAGTGTCTCGGTGAAAAAAAAATTATCGATCAATAATCAAAAGTGAATTATTTATTGTCCTTATCACATTCTTGCAACAACAAATACGACAAAGAAGGAGAGTAGAGTATCTGCAATTCGGGTTTAGAAGAGATGTCAATTGTTGATTTTTACTTTGCATGACTTGGCTACTGCTCGTTGTTGGGATCTCCGTGGCAGTCGTTACGGATGAAGTTGAAGATCCTGAGGTGAGAGCTGAAAATAACTCTAATTTCTAACGCAAATTCGACAAGGGAAGAATGTAGCAGACATAGAAATCGGGGATGCTGATATAGGGGTCTGTGAGGTTTTGGTAGGAAATTTTAGTGTCTATGGATTAACTATTGCTTATCTAATTCTCACCACTTGTTGTCGTGGTTCTCGGCAGCGCTTGCGTCGAGTATCTCAGCAGGAATCCCTGATCTCCAGTGAGCCCGTTGAAGACGATGTTTACATACTGCATATATTCGATTTTACAATGATTTTTCTTGAAAAATACGATTTACATCTGTTTTCTCGAATTGTATGTGCTCGGGAGCGTAGCCGCTGACTCTGCAACATATAATTTTTTTTTTAAATATTTTTTTGCACTGCCCGATCATAAAATACAACTTACGATATGGCCTGATTGGCAATCACATCATGTACAGTAACTTTGTGCTGTTCATCCAAGTTCGGAATAACATCAATCGATACGTTGTACAGGCTGGAATTGTCTAAATGGCATATCGGGCGTTTCAAATGCAAACTCAATGTGCTGGTTAGCGTATTGATTGTCTGGGAGAGAGAGGAAGGGAAGAGGTAGGGGGGAGGATAGCAGGTAGATCACTAGCCTCATCCCGGCCTCTTCCTCCCTCCACTCAGTTCGTCAAAGGTCAACTACGCGTGGAATGGAAAATAATCTCACGATAATGATGGCTTACTCCGTGTTAGAATCAAGCGTGTAAATGTCCGATGATTGGATGAATCCGGATCGGAATGTTTGAATGCCGCCTGACAAATTTACACATATATTTTTATTACATTTTGTCATGTAAATTCAATTTGTTGTGTTAAAAACATTTTAATACACTAACCCGATTTCGGTTTCTTGCATCCATTCCACCCACCGGAAGTGACGAAGCCATCAGTGTTCAGGTCAAAAGCAGGAACTGAAATTTAATATTTCTAAACTTCATCATGGTACGGGTTACTTCTGAAACGCAACAAAAGACTGACTAAAATCAATATTCGCTGTCAGTTTCGCGCCAGAGAATGCAATTGATATGATAGGGCCGGCGATATTGAACACGAAACCGGGGAAAGTGTCCAGAGGCCTGCGAAAAATCCGCGGTGAATGTAGTCACTCAAATTGTAATTTGATCGGATACTGAAACATTACGCTGTGCTATACGCGACGGGGCATTCATCGATATTGTCATTGAGCACATTGTCTGGACCGGCAAGACGAGCGGTCACGGCGTTGGGCTGAAGAAAAACTTCGACTAACTATTAGGAACTTCTCTGTGCTTGGCCCAGTCTTTGCTCTCAAAGTACTCTCTCCCTATCGTTCTCATTCCCTACCACATTCAGAACTGTCGTAGCTTGAGCAAAAATAAACAGAAAAGTTCCTAATAGTATACCTAATGAACAAACGCACTTCATAATCATCATGAAAAAAAAATTTAAGTGTAACTCACAAATGCGTTTGCTTTCGCCGACAACGAAAAGAGGTACGCGCTCATGACCGTGGTCGTTCCCGCATCGACCGTTACTCCTTCCATTGTGAGCGCATCATAGACGCGGTAGTTGTCGAAATCAACCTCTGAAAAGGCGAAACTTTGTGTCCGAGATAAAATTTCAGTTCAACGTAAAAATTCAACGAAAATTCATTAAAAATTTAAAATTCAACGTAACAAGGAAAGCTGAAAACCGCTCGCCTTCGTTTTTTTCTAGCACATACAAAACTATCGGCCATGCAGTGTCATCAGGCGAGTTCACATTTAGAACAGAAATGTTTGCTGGTCCCTGAGAAAATATTATGCATTATACAAAACTTAAAAAAAAGAAAAACCAATCACACCGTGAAGGAGAATGGAGACTTCTGCCCCGATGCTTCGTATTTACGAGAGAGATCGGTAATACTGAAGATTAGTCAATTACAAAAACCGGAACTTCTTCGGTTTTTGGCCCAGGCGACAACCGCTCCGAATGTGGAGGGGATGGGGAATGAGAATGGTAGGGAGGGAATACTCTGTGAGAAAAGGCTGGGCCAAAAATCGAAGATGTGCCTAAAAACCGCCGTAACCAAAGACGTTAAGAGGAATTCTTGGAAATGGTGGCATTTGGGGGAAGAAAGTCGGACTCAGGTGCACATTCGCCAATGACAGAACAAGCCTCGACTCACCTTGTGACGCTCTGATCTAGCGTATTATCGCGAATGATCAGGTTCTCCGCGTAGGGGTCATAGTCCGATGGGGATTCCTTAAATATTCACGTTTGAATGATAAAAAAACTTAACTTTGATTTACAATTAATTTTTTTCTAAAAACGAACCACGAAGCCATTGCCCATCGTAGAAGCGTAAATGACGCAACCATGGTCGCATTTTGTCAGAAAGATCTGCAAGTGCTTTTCTCGAGACGAATTTGAAAAGCATCGAGCGAATAGTTTTTCTGATGAGTAGTTTTCAGCCTTATCAACAAAAAAGCCATTATGTCAAGCATTTACATCAAACATCCTCAACAAAAAATACCAACTAGACCTCATCATTATCCTTAAAGTCTTTAATGTCATACAATGTAGAGTAGGTGAAATCAACGGATGCCACTGTAAACTCAAATATTCACAGCGATATTGATTGACCAAACTTACAGCAAGTGTGGATCGCCAGTGAAAGGATAGTCAAACATGCCATCATTCAGGAAATAGAGAAGGAAAGCGACAACAATTCAAAGCGCGCCTGCGAGTGTCGCGATGTGATCAATATGTCACCTTTTCACAATCGTCTGGCCCTCTGTTTCGCAATTTTCTCTCGTCTATCAGAGAAGCGAGGGAGCATGGAAAACGGAGAGAATCAGACAGCTTGTTCACTTTTCCTCTGCGCTTTCTTTGCGTCTTTATCACTTTATCGCATGAGTCAGTGCAAAGGCAGCGATCACTTTGTTCTCAATAGGTAGCGTTGAATAGTTGATATCATGTGATCCTTATGATAATTGTCAACAACTTGTATGCCATTTATCATTCAATTCTCAGTGTGTACAAGTAAAACGTTGCATTAGTTTTTCATTGACACACATTCAGATCAATCCATCCCCTGCAAGGGCGGCAACCAGTGTAAGCAACGTACCTGAAATATATTTCACATCGATGTTAGGTTTCTAATTAGACAAAGTGAGCGGGTAAGTAGTAAGTTCTCACTTTCCAATCCACAACTTGTGCTTGTCGTAGTCGTCGCCTGCGTGGTTGACGTCGACGTTTGAGCCGTGGCTAGAAAACGAAATTAGATGATCTAGCGTCCTACTCACTTCCCCAAGCAAAGGTGGAAACTACCCACTTGTCGGCGCTGAAGTCGTGGTCGGTCGCGGTAATGCAACAGCAGAGTATCTCAACAAAAAACCCTGGTCGCCTTTGAGGCCATTGAAGATTATGTTGAAGTTCTAAAATAATTTTTCAAAAAAATTGGAAAAAAACATAAAATATAAAAAGATAATTACACTAGTATTGTCAAACTGCAGCGTTTTCTTCTCGTAGCCATAAACTCTGAAAGATATAATTGTAATTTTTTTTGAAAAACAATCCTTACTCTTCATCCCGTCTATTTATCAGATCATAGACTGTAATTGCGTTTTTCGCATCCAGATTCGGCTCAATTTCCATTGAGACGTTGTACTTGCTGTAATAAATTTTTAATTGAAAAATATATTTGAAGTGATTCTGAAATACGCACTCTGTTTGAGAGGTGAGCAGGTAAATAGCATCGCTGTTAACGAAGAAGGATCGGAACGATTGTAGTCCGCCTGAAATATTGATCAATTTAAACGTAAAGTTTTACTATTTGATAAATACAGTAAATTGAAAAAATATGAGCTGAGCAATTCCGAAAAAGTTACCCGAAGCAGGCTTCTTGCAGCCATTCCAGCCACCGGAGGTGATGAATCCCGGATAGGCGAGGTCGAATGAGGGGACTGCGAAATTTGCGATAATTATTTCTACGTACACCATTTATACTTCTTCTCTCAGAAATAAACGGAAATAAAATCTCACCGAATTGCATTCTCGCGGATACTTGCACTTTCTCCGTGAAAGACAGGGAGACGATAGGGCCGTCAACGCAGATAGTGAAGCCGGCGAAGGGGTCTTGTCTCCTGTAAATTAACAAACATTTCAGCGAAAAACAAAAAAATAGCGATTTTGGCGAAAAATTAAGGATCTCACGTAGTACTATACACCACCGGGCACTCATCCACATTGCCATCAAGCGCATTATCGTAACCGACCAAGCGAGCGGTTACGCTGTTGGGCTGCAAGTTTTGTTCACATTGTTGTTAGGACACTAAAAATTCGAGAACGATAATGACACAGCGTACCGATCCATTGCTATTAGCGGTCAGCCTGAAGGGTTCAGCACACATTACGGTTGTTATTCCGCCATTCACGGTTACCTAGAAATCGTTGTTTCTGTTTTCATTTTTTCGTATTAAATTTAAATAATAAACACAACCTCAGGGTTCAGGTTGATCACATCATAGATGGAGTACGTGATTTTGTCAGCTAAAATGAAATATCAAATAATGAGATCAATTATTAGTTTCGTGTATCTTTGACTTACCTGTGGCTTTCTGCACAACATAAACTGCAATTGGCGAAGACTGTAGTTTGTCGTTCAAGTTTATAAATGATATGCTGGCGGGACCCTGAAAATATGTCAACTGATGTTTTCCGTAAGGTTATCACTCGCCGTAATAAGTAGAGGCGTCTTCTGGAGAGATTTATCGTTGTAAAGTCGAGATAGATCGGTAATACTAAAAAGCAACGTTTTGCAAACATTTGTGTTTAGTAAAAGCTCTAACCTCGTCAGGTGTTCACCCCTCACATTGTCATGGATAACCAAGTTCTCGGAGTATGGATCCCACCCAGAAGGGGATTGCTGAATACAATATTTTGTTAATTTTTTTAAATAAAAAAGTTTATATTTTAGAATTTTTTTACATCAAATCCCGATCCCATAGTGGATGCGTAGATAAGGCAGCCATTGTCGCATTTCGGAATTGGAACCTGGAATCATTTATGATCACGACAAGCAAGCGTGCAAGCGAGCGTTGCGCGCATTTAATGTTGCGAAAAAACGTGCTCGGTTTAGCACCTCTCAAATATGAGAAAATATGCTTATAGGCTGAGAAAATGAGAAAAAACCTCGTTCTTGTGCAGAAAGTCGTTGATATCGTACATTGTGGAATAAGTGAAATCGATTGACGCCTCTGAACGATTCAAAGAAAACTTGAAGAGAAATAAACAAGACTTACCGCAAAAGCTGGAAACTGAAACAAGCAGGACAAGGATAGTCTTCATTGTGCTAAAAAGCAGCAAATAATTCGAAAAAAACAATAAAAAATAGAGCGAATCGAGAGAAAATGTGAATAGCATGTATGTCACCATTTTGATAGGCCCACTGAGTGTCTTTTATCGCGCAAGCTGTATGTGCATTGTGCAATGCGCAATGACTAAGTGCACACGTACGTAATACGTCGGGATCTGTGATCTCTATGATCTTGTTTTTCAATTGAATAAAAAAAATGTATAGTCACTGTGAAGTAAACGATCATCTGTCGGGTATGAATATAAATGCGAAAAAATGCGAGCGATGAGCGTTCGATCTGTTTAATAACAGTGTTTGCAAGGTGTACAAGTTGATTCTATGATGCCTAACAGTTGGCTTCGCGATGTTTGACGGTGATATGAGAGTGAGTCAAAACTTTTTATTGCCGGATCAAGATCGGAGAGATTGAATCATTTCATTGTCACCCGCCTTATCAAAAACCATTAAATAATTTAATTTCATCTCGAAAATAATAACAGATTCGTTTAATGGGATCGGGCGCTCTTTTGTTGATCTCAAACAGAGAACCATGAGGCAAAAATGTGTTACAAATCAAATTACCTCGGAATCAAGAATATGATTCAACCGATTCCGTTCTTCTTTCTGACTTGTGAACCATCTACGACCAGGAAATCCTCGAATCGCTCAAAAGAACAAACACAAAAGACAACACGCTGATAGGCAGCCCCACAAACGCATCTCTGACTGAAGAGAGAAATCGCGAATTGAAGAGACGACAGCTCATATTTCACGCTAAACTGATAACGAAATGATGTCGACAAATGGTTAGCGCGCTGGAATAAAAGGGCCGTGCTGGATTGCTCTTTCTCCTCCTGCAATGAAGCTCTTCGTTTTCCTTCTTACAGTCGTGGTTGTCTGGCAGAGTCGTAAGTATTGTCTTCCACTATGCAGCTTTAGACATAACTAATTTCAGAGGCCGCTGTGCAGTTCTCCAAATCTGCGCTATATGATATCTACGATTTTGTTGGAATTGATGAAGTGAGTGCTTGTTATTCCAATTCATTTCTAATATAAATAAAAATAAAAATTTTTTTGTTTTTGTTTCAAACGCTCAGGTGCCTCTACCTCATTGCGACAATGGTTGCTACATTTTTGCTTCGACTATTGGCAAAGGAACTGTAAGAATATTAAGAATGGACTAAGAATAGAGCACGAGAAAATACGGTTCAGAACCCCATCACACGCCTTGATCTATTCGCCAACAGTCTGATCATTTCGCAAGATGGAGGGAGGACAGGAACGAGGTTTCTATTCTGCATTGAAGAAAATAATGCAAATAAAACTTCTCCCAGCATCGCATTGCTCTCGCAGGCTTTCGAGCAGGACACACGAAAAAAGCCGTTGATCATAACGGTGTGTTCGTATCTCTCTATGTTGCAAAAAATCTCCATGATTCACTGTCCTTTTGCTTTTTGGGCTAAAGTGATAAGATAAGTAGCATTTCAGGGCGGATCGAAAGTGTCGGTATACAATCAGAACGTTGAGCAGGACACATTCTGGTCCATTGTGCTCTACGTGGTCGACGCTCAAGTTGGTGAGGACACTATATTTATTTTGTGAATTGATCGTGGGTTTTACAGCCGAATCAACCGACTTCGCAGTCTACGATTCTGTGAACTTGAATAGTGTAAGATCGTGAAGGGACAGTTAATTTTGAAAATTTTTCTGATTTAGGGCATCGCTATTCCCGCAAATGTGACAACAATCATGAGCGCTGTGCCGTTCACCGCCACTGCGAAGGGCGATAAGGGTGTGGTAAGTTGTTTTATATTTTTTTACATTTGTATATTTTAGGTTTAATAAAAAGAAAATATGTTCTTTTAGAAGAATTCCGTTGCCACTCGCTTGACGGGTTTCGACAATGCTCTCGATCAGTATGGAGATGAATGCCCCGTTGCGTTCCAGACGTCGTAAGCTCATATTTTTCTTTTATAACAAATCTTTATCGTTCAGTACCACTACCAATTCTTTCCCCGGAGTGGAACTCTACGTCAACGGGCCTATTATTTCACTCGCTTTCTCTGCTGCGGAAAGGGTTCAGATTGGCGCGAATACTCAGTTTTGTAAGCATCCACTTATTTGATTTTGATAATTTTAGTTTGATCACTGGCAAATAAAAAAAAGAATAAAAAAAATTCAGACAACAACGTCGAATTCTACCAGGACGGTTTCATCACATCAGCCGGGTGGAATGGGTGCAGAAAGCAGAAGAGTGGAGGATATCAGGTGATCTGAATGGGGATGATGTCAAAATATTTTTAATTTCAGAGTTTCCGCTCTCCAAATTACGTTACGAGCAACGCGTACATGATAATGACTAATGATGAGTGAGTTTACGTTTCAATTTTCTTCTTGCTGATTCCTCTTCTAAATAATGCCATTTTTTGAAGAATAATGAGGTGAATCACTAGATATAATTTATAAAAAGTAGATACTAGAACGAAGAATATTTCAGTTACTTCACAGTTCATTTGGAGGCAGAAATGCACACTGACGAGGCGCATCCTCTGCTTGTAAGGGATCTCACGAACTGGAAGGATGTCAAGTGAGAATTGATGTTTGATCTATAATTTCCATTTTTTTCTCACAATCAAAAATTCAGTTGGTACGGATCCTACGAGCAAGGCACGGCTCTGAAGGAGCTGACTATTGACAAGACTTATGTGAGCGACATTTCGATTCTATGGTAGTATCTTATTATTTTCTTCTTCCATTTCACTATATATTAAAATCTTTAAAAATCGAAAATGTTAACCAACTCATGAACGAAGTGAGTTTCGATTTTTAGAGTTGGCATTATCATGAATCTAAAAAGATTTCTGTTTCAGTTCTGCGAGCTCAAATCGCGTGAGATGGAGGGCGATCAGGGCTTCCTTGTTCGACATTACGGGAAGATCTTCGTGGACGGAGTGGAAACTACTTCCAAGACGACGCCGAAAGCACCAGCGACGACTCCTTCGACATCAGATGCTAGTGAGAAATTTCGATTGTAGCAATAAGACAAAAATGTGCTGGATTAGAACTCGTTGAAATAATCGGTCCGTGCGATAACATTTTAGTTGGCTTGTGCGCTAATTTGTGTGGGATGGTTTCGCCTCCTTTTCGTTCGATTCAGGCGATTGTAAAAAAAAAGAGGAAAGTAACTCTAAAAATGTGTAATATTTCCAGGTCTCTACTGCAGGTGCGACGTGGATAAATACGGCATGCCTATGGATTGGAAGTCAACCGACATCTGGCTTGATGTAGTCATCGTTGTTGACACATCGGAAGCGCTCAGTGAAAAGGCGCTTCAAGAAGTAAGCCTATGTCGCATGATTACAAATAGCATCAATCTCTCAAAAAGGTTGATGATTGTCCAAAAAAATTTGTTTGGCACAAACTCATTATCCAGGCTGCAACCTTCATCGAATCCCTCCTCGGAGATGACAATGCTGACGTGCTCACAACCGATCAATCGGCGCCTTTCTATACGAGGGTCGGTGTGATCGCGATGGGGGATGGTCCTCAGGTAATTGATTCAGAATCTTGTTTCTCTCTTTTCGAATATTCTTTTGTGAAATGAACAGACGATTGTTTTTTGTGCACTCATCTGTTGGCTCTAAAAGATCTTTCAGATTCTCTACAACCTCAACATGACCAAGCAGGACTCAATGAGGGACAAAATAAGCACCACCAAGGGTGTCAAGGAAATCGATCTTGTTAGGTACACATTTAAATGATTTTCGAAAAACTTCTGTGGTTCTTTTCGACAAATTTCATTTATTATTAACTTTGAAGCGCCCTCGCTGCGGCTCAAGAGATGCTTGCACAAGGATTGATCGGCAATGCCGAGAGGGCATCCACCAGAGGAGTGATCCATTTCATCACCGATTCTAGCTTGTAAGAACAGATTGTGTACCTCAAGACTGATATCAATTGTAGGAACCATGAAAAGACCTTGTTCGCCGATTTCAAGAACGCGGGAGGAGTCATAATCGTGAATAGTAATCACGATATCCCCATGGAACTGTAGAAATTTGTCGTTTCAGATGTGCTCGACGTGAGCGAGACTCCGAAAACCGAATTGAAATCGATTGCATCGGACGGATTTTTCTTCACTGAAGTCGCAAATTACATGATCAATGTGGAAGCACTTTGTAAAGGTAAACAATAGCACAAACAACCATAATAATAAAAAATATAAATCTTTAGCAAACTGCTACTGCCCGACCAACCTTGAACCGTACTCCGGAGGATCTACAGACCCAGCTCTCTCTGCAGCAGGTATCATAAACTAAGTTGTATATTCCTAGCCAACAATTCGTGAAAACAACAGGGGGATACTCAAAAGCAATTATTTGGATCGATTTCTGATTTCTCAGGCGGATGCTACAGCGTCTGGCCCGTCGGTGTGCCCTACAGCAAGGCGAATCAGGTTGGTGATTAAGTGATAATTAACATATTAATTGATTAATTAATTTAGGCATGTGCCGATCATCAACCAGGTGAGCAGGGCGGTTTCATTGCGACGGTGCATAGCGAGGATAAGGGCGTATTCCTTCACCAATGTGAGCTTGCAAACTGTATTTCGGAAAAAAACTTATTTATTATTTTCATCATATCATGTAGGCATATCTTTTCAGTGATCTACAATGCCACTCATCGTGAGTACTTCAACTGGATAGGATACACGAAAGGAGTCGATGGAGTGTGGACGTGGGAGGATGAGGTTTGTCAAATCTCCCTCTATTCTCATTGTCAGCACAACTTTTACTATATTTGGCGTGAAATGAAAGAGAGTTCAACCTCATGAGAAGAAGCTTTCAGTCCATCGACGCCTACACGAACTGGGCCGTCGATGAGCCCAGCAGCGCTGCAGCATCGTCGTGCGCCTACGTGGATCAGAGCTCACCATCATTGTCTTGGTAATCTTTTCTTTTTAGAACTGATTTCTAAAAAATATATATTTTGTAAATCAAACGATTGCATTGCAGGGGCGCGGGTAACTGTCAGATCGGATTCCCCTATGCCTGTGAGTACACGCCTTGCTCGGCGGGCAATAAGTGCTGATGCGATTGCATTGTTATTATCATATTATACATGCCATTACTGGTCGTTGCGTAATGTTAGGATTTCCCATAAATTTTAATCATGCAATGTACAATGAACACGATAAAATATTAGCTTTATCGTTTTCTACCACCCATCGACCAAAAATCGCTCGCTGCAGTCGAGCTGAGGGGCGATGGTTACTCGCCACCCGTCTTCTTTTGACGGTCCCTTCCACGGTTTGAGGTACCGCCCATCGAGAGTCATCGCCGAAAAAGTCTTGTGAGCTCATATCGATGATTGATGCATGACTTTTTTTTGCATTTTTATGCATCCATTTTCCAGAGATTAGTAATTCGTTCTGATAATAGCAACTCTATGCACAGTGAGAAATACAAGGATTGGTTAGTAATTCATCCACCAATCTTTTCGCCGTTTAGGTATGCGTATGAGTAGCAATCGATGATTAGTTGCTAATAAAATTATTTGTCAGTTACCTCATTAACTACAGAAATATCTAATTTTTATGAATATATTTATTGATATAAAAACATGCGCATAATTTGCAGACGATAGCGTAAGGGAACTCTCTCTCTCTATTTCTCATCTCTTCTCTCTCGATCATTGCTACTAATGGAAAGTGATCAGGCGATCACACTTTCTGTTTAAACTAATATAAATGCGAATAATCGCACTGTTTCATCTATTTTCTTGCATCCGTGCATACGACATAACTCTATACTCGCTGCCAAACTGGGATGGTCAGTTTGCGGAATTATTATTTCGCATTTATGTGTTTTCTGGTAACGCGCTCTTGTGAACGATCGATCTTTTAATATTTTTTAGCGAAAAGCCACACGCTGGAAATCAGAAATCAGTCCTGCGTTAACATTTCCGATGCATTTCTCGCTCATGATCATGGAGTTTCGGGCGTCTGGTCAAAAACAAGCTGCGTTCGCCTCTATGCGGTTTAAATCCTTATTTTTTTCTCTACTTGTAGTTACGAATTGTTTTAGGAAAACAACTGCGAAGGGGACTACCTCATTGTCTGGCCAGGTCCGTGCTTTTTTCATCTGGAACATATACAATTTCCCCAGGAGCACTGTTGAACGGGCAGTTGTCATCAATTGACTTTGACAAACGCGCAAAGTCGAGCGGTCCCTGCGAGCTCGCTCCAATTAGAACTGTCACGGAAACTGTCTGTGTGGACTACGTAAGGCTAAAGATAGCCATTAAAAAAGAAGAAGAAAAAAGTGATATTATTCTTCAGAACACACTAATCTGTGTTCTCTTTGGCGTTGTGAATGCTGGCCTGTTAATGTTTGTGGCAATCGATATACGAATAGAAAAGGTGCGATTTTTTGTGAATATGCGAATGATAATTCATAACTTCAGAGAATAAGCAGGTCTGGAAAACAGCCGGAAAAGTTGGTATCCGATCGGGACTTGAACGATCGCTACGAAATTGTCAGAGGCGATCTAAAACAGGACACAGCTTACCTCTGATTGAATATTCTGAACAGAATAAGAATAATGGCTACCAATAAATAATATACTTTCCCTCGTGTACCGAGAGATCTTATCTCTGCCAACTAACCAAGGTCACTGAGCGGAATGAACGGCTACATTCGTCTCTCTCTATCAGTGAAAAGACAGTGCAAGATGGCGAGAGAATCACAGGGAAAGGGTAAATTCGCTTTCGATGCATTGCACACTAAGATGCTTGCAATCTTCCTTTCAATCTTTGCTGCTCACCTTGCCAATGGGTTCAACGTTACATTATACACGCTTCCCAACCGAAAAGGTACGAACCTCATCAGGAGATTTCTGCAATGATGGCATTCAGGCAAGTTGATAGACCTCGCTGCCGATTCTTGCTTCCATTTGCCGCAATGGTTTCTGGATAGTGATGGTGGGCTTGCCGGCGTCTGGATGAAGCCAACATCTATCGGGACGGACTGCATGGTTATACATGCGGTTTGTGAAATAAATATTTTATAATCGAATGATTTAGACTGATTTCAGTATAAAAATTGTCAAGGATACTCGCTTCTGCTGAGACCAGGAATTTTTTTATTGTTGGAGCTTTCGCAAAACAATTTTTTTTAGATAATCTGATGTATCATTCGAACTTGTCTCGTATTGGATTTAACAACTTTGCGAAATCAGTCGGACCGTGCGAGCTAATAAGAGTTGAGCGAGCACCGGGTCTGCTAATTAGCACTGTAGTATGTGTATAGTATATTTTTTTGAAAAAAACATTCACGTTCAGTGCTCACTGCCCTTCGCTATCTGTTGCGCTATTACAGCGATCAATGCAAGCGTTGTCTTTTCCTACTTGAGAACAAGGCGGAAGGATAGAGTGAGGCAAATTGTAGGTGAAGATCAAATTTGAAAGCATTTTTAGAAACTGCAAGAGCTATTGCGGTGCCCACTACCGCACCTACCGGATAGCAACGATGTACCGCTAAAACATCACAATTCCTGAAATAAATCGAGAATGACGTGTTCTCAGTTCTAAGCGTCGTTGCGAACCGATTTTTTTCCGAGATAGCATCTCGCGCAATAAATTCGTTCTTCCCTTGCTTTCTATCGTCAGCTCAACATCGCTAATTGCAATTGACAAGGTCGTAAGCTCAATGCGATTCTTGTGTGCAACCTACTGCTTTCTCGAATCCATAAAGTTTATCAAGTTTAACGCCATCCTCTGAATACTTGCCTTTTAGGATAAAACGCATATGAGAGCTCCTTTATCATGACTTTTTGTAATATTCTCCTCGTATCTTGCATTTTAAAAATCGCTAATGGGCACAACGTCACACTATACTCTCTGTTTAACGGTATGGCCCTACTTATTTCGATTGTCTTCTCAAATTGCAGCTCAGACAACAATCAAACGCTGGATATCGACGTTCGCAATTCGTGCGTGAATATTCCTGGGTCGTTTCTTGCGCTCAATGGCGGCGTATCGGGTGTGAAAACGCAAGGCATCTGTACGGTTGTGTACTCGGTTTGCCCATTGTTCAATTTTTGAAAAACAATCACTATGATTCAGTTGGCCGACTGCAAAGGCCATGTCTTCGTTTTGAAACTCGGTGAAATAATTTAATTTTTTTTGTCTATTTTTATCATTTTTCAGGAATAGATGAAGATTATAACCTGAAAAGGTTTGAATGGGACAATCTACCTCAATCGATCGGTCCCTGCGTTATGCGGCGAGTAGAAAAAGAAGTGATAGTTGAACGTCATGACTCAGTGAGAATTCACTAAGCACGAAAAACAAATTTTATATGGTTTTCGATTAATTTCTTCTCCTTTAGCTACATCTGACAATTATTATCTGTACTCTGATTACCGTCATTAACGCTGGCATGTACGTTAATTATTTGCGAATGAGAAGCGTGGAGAAAGTGAGAATATTATTTAAATTTCTGACGAAATTGTATATTGTCAGAAACGTGACATGTTGAATCGTTCCCTTCCACCAGCTTCAAACTCCGAAGGATTGTCCAGAGGAACTTATATCTACGATATTGGATGTGACAGAGTCGGCAATGAACGCGCTTTCTCAAGAAGTACTGTTTTTGTATGTTTTATTTTGTTATTTTTTATAATTTCAGTGTCCGAAGCAACAATTCTTCAGGGGAAGGTTCTCCAGGACTCCACAATTTCTGATCCGGAGGAGCTGAATGACGGTGTTTCTCTTTTTGATTAATTCAGATAAACGTGAATCACAGAAAGTATAACGCCAATTGTAAATTTGGATACGGAAGAAGACAAATAATGACTATTGTCGTTCACAACCAACCATTCACATTTTTTTTTCGTCATTTATATAAAAAATATATAATGCAAATAGTTATGTACACATGACTCGGAGGAGATCGAATAATAATAATAATAATAATAGTAAAGGAGGTCAGAAAGAGTTGAATCGGCCTTCCATCCTTGGTGATTCGAGCGCTTCCTCAAATTGGGAATATAATTTATTTAAAAAATAAAAATAAAATACCTGATAGTACTTAGCAGCCGCATCCAGCTTCAAGTAGTAATCATCACTTGAGCTCTGGAACGGTTGAAAAACCATTACAATTTGTTCAACCAACCACTATAGTCCACTATCCACTATTTATAAAGAGAAATTTGAGATTTGAAAAGCGATAACTATACCTCCTCCAACTCGTGCGCAAGCTTTCTTCTGATCTTCTCGAACGCAGGTCTCTGCATCGGTACAGACCGCCAGCAATCGAGCATGATTTCGTAGCTAAACATCATTGTTTTGGCTGTTTCAGTCTCTATTCTGATAGCAGAGACTCAAAGTTAGTGCAGCTGCTATAAAAAGGGCTGCCCAATATGTTGAATGATTGATATTTGAAAAAAAATGACTAAAAAAATGACTTACTATCCACTACTGCACCCGTCCGGTCTGGTCATTCGCTCGCCCGTTTTCAGTCTGTGGAGTAACTGCAACATAAATTTCACTGTTTCTTTTTTTTGCAAAAATATGTTCCACGTAACGGATTACTGTGAAAATTAAAAAAATTCTTTTTTTTTTTTTCAAAGCAGTGTTACGTTTCCGGCGATGAAATAAAGAATAAAATGTATTTAAATTAACCTCGACCGCCGGCCATTCCGGATAGGGGTTGCCGCCGAGTGTGATGATCTCGAAGAGGAGCACGCCGAATGACCAACTGAATTATTACAATAATTTCACCGATCCCACTTTGAAAAACAACGAGAACGTACTGCTAATTTGCCATGTGTGCGAATGAGAATTGAAAACGTACACATCACTCTCCACGGAGAAGTAGAACCGCTCGAGAGCTTCCGGAGCCATCCATTTCCAGGGGAGACGACCGCCCTAAACATCATCATGAGAAAAAACATTCGCATCGCCTTATTTTTTGAACTATTCCGGAGATAAAAACCATGCATCGCTTAGACGATTACAAAACGTTGAAACATTTAAAAATCACCAATTGTCAGATCAGATCGGGATAATGAACGCGCAATCTTACCCTGGAAATGTACTGTTCGCTCTCCCCGCTGATCTGTCGACACAGACCGAAATCGCCGATCTTACACGTCTCGTTCTGGAATATCAGCTCTGATCTGGTCATGCAACGATGAATTACCGCATCAACCAGTATGTTCCTTGCTGCGAGGTCACGATGAACGAATCCGCGTTGCGAGAGGTATTCCTGTGAAAAAATCGTTCTTTCAAATCACAAATATCCCGTTCAATTGTGTTTCACATCTCACGAATAAGGGTCTATGAATAAGGGACAGTATGCAGTTTGAAAAATCTCAAGAATATATAAAAATATTCTAACCATTCCGTACGCAATCTGGATTCCGAACATCAGTTGCTGCCTGCAATAACCATCGTATTTTTAGATTTTCTTAATTTCAGAAATTTTATTGCTTTGTTGGGCAGACAGTGAACGTAAATTGTTCATTTTTAACTCTCACTTTTGCGTGATGACCGAGTGTCTTCCCGCAATAACATGACCAACAGTATCCTTGAGCTTGAGCATGAACATTCTCCTGAATATTTATTATAATTCAAACGTTCACCTTATTTTCAATGTGTGTTGTCATCATCAACGAGTAAAATGGCTACAAAATACCTTTCCCTCATGAACTTGAGCAGATCTCCATTCGAACAGTATTCAACTACGAGCAGAAGAGGTTCCGTTTCGGTCACACAGGCGAGAAGATTTACTAAAAAAATAAAAAATAATGAAAAAAATATTAAGTCAATTAAAATTTAATGAATGCTCACCTAATCGCTCATGAAATCCAATCTTCTTCATGATGTTGATTTCGTCCAAAAATTCGCTCGCGGCTTGGCGATCGGCTGTTTCTGTAAATATTTAAGTCATTTTTCTCTGAATTACACAAGTGATGGCAAATCGGCACGTGCCCTTCCTCGATTTGAAAACTATAGATAGTATTGCTAGGAAGCTCGCGCGGAATTGTCACTGATATTCAAAACTGTCATACCATGAAGAGTCTTGACCGCAACGAAGTCGTCTTCTTTCTTCAAAGTATTTAGTTGCAGCAACGTCTTGACGGCCATCTCGGGAATGTTGCCCGAGAACACGCGACCTTCAATTGATGAACGCATTTAGTAATCAGAAATAGAATCTGAATCATACCTAAATACACACTCCCGAACGCGCCTCTGCCAAGTTGTCGACTGTAATCAATGCCTACAAACTGCCTCTTGACCTCCCACTCGTCTGTTCTATAAATGTTGCTATTGCAATTTAAATAAAAATATTTATAACAATTTTAAAAAAAACTCACCGCACAATCGCATTCGTATTCGAGCGCGAGAATCGCTTTTGTACCAGAAATAAATTATATTAAAATATTTTTTTTGTGAAACTTACATTATTAAAAATCTCCTGAACTTTCTCTCTTCGGCACCTTTTGATGAAATACACGACGATTATCACTAAGGCCGATATTAGAATTACGGCTAAAATAATGATCAATATGAGCTCCAGGATTGTTAGTCCGCGCCTGAATCACATTATTATCTTTTTTTCTGTTTTTGTCTCACCGTTTATCCGGACTTCCACTTGTCGTTGGCGCGAGTGTAGTCGTGGGCTCAGCTAAAATATTTCGATAAATTAAAAAAACAAAAAAAATCGTACGTTTTTCATGTTCATCCGACGATGTCACACCATCATCCGTCGTATCTTCAGGGGTGTTCGTCGTCTCAGCTGGTGGCTCTGGAACGATTCATATCTTCGCTTCCGATAGATCTAAGACACGTTCCCCGTAATGAAAATTGCGAGCATTAAAAATGGGGAAAAATCAACTTACTTGTTCTCCTGGTCGTCGTTGTCCTGGTCGTTGCTGTGCTGGTGCTCGGCATCGGTTCCGGGTCACTGGAATGGCTGTAATTGGTTAGCAGTCAGGCTCCTCGGATGGAATTCTTCGAATTTTAATCAAAAATACCCACGGTCTTGAGCACATTATCGTGTCGAGTAACTGAGTGTAGTTCTCTTTCTGCCATTTACCTCAAATAAGCATTTATTTATGTTTAACATTTTAAATATTTAAACATTTTTAATATTTTGAAATACTTAAAAGATCGTATCTAAAATGGAATAAACAACAAACTGAATTTAAAAAAAAATTCGAAAATTCCGACACCTTTCAACGCTCCATTGTACAGAAAAGTGTCCACAACAGCGACGTTGCAAGTAACAGTGTCTGAAAATAGGAGGATTAGAAAAGATGGTGGGTGCGAAATACTGTCATCATTTTTTTCGCGTTTTGTAATTTCGCATAAAAAAAACGAAATTTTGTACTCAAGAACCATACCATCGCTCTCCTCGAGAAAATTGGTGAAATCGCTGTTATACGGAGTCCCATCAATCCAGGCTCTCACACCAGTGCCTCCCGGCATGTAGTCTTCTGCAAAAAAAAAAAAAAAAAAAAAAGTCGAAAAATAATAATAATGAACGCACTTTAGTTAACATAATACAAACCTCCGAAATTGCAGTACAATCCTATCCAGAATTGACTGTTCTGCTTGCCCTTACCGGTGAGGTAGGCTTGGATGAGGTTCGATTGCTGAATTGTTGTTAGGTTGGATAGCTGACATTGTGCCTTCAAAATCAGTGAATATGTAGCCTCAAGTTAAATTGTTTCAGATAAGTTACTGTTTGCAGAATGATGAGCCCGCGACAGTTATACTATACGTTTTTATATCTGTGGGGATATAACGGGGTCTTGATTTCTAAAATGCTGATCTTACATCTTGACTCCTAATCGCCGGTAGGTGGCCTCCCATGCTCCGGCAGCTCATTTCCGCATCGTAAACGTCGAGACCCGTATCCGGATATTGGATTGTGTACTGAACGAGCGAACAACTATCGGAAGAATTCGTTCGTATTTTTTCGCAATTGTCCACTTTGATTTCATGAAGTATTTTTTGATTGTATGGACTCTGAACAGGATAAACAGTATCGAAATATGAGAGTATTTGAAAAGAACATACGGCGGCCAAAATATGCGCAACCCACCAGTCGGTAGCACATTCCGCCCGGAAGCTGCGTCCACGAATCGGTGCACGGCGCGTCTATGGGGTTAGGCGGCGAATAGCCTTTTGGCCTGAAATTATGTGTTTTTCGTTTTTTTTTGTTTTTTTTTTATTGTGTTTTTCATCCTCGAGTGATTGAAAATTGTTATAGGGCGTGAATTTTTCGTGATTATAGAAGAAAATTCACTATATGAATGGAAGAATTTAGTGTTTGAAATACGGGCAATCGTCACTTCATTTCGCACAGTCTTACACCGACCAGAGAGGAATGTGAGATAGTGTGAAGAATGAGTAGACGATTGCCCGTATTTCAAGCTAAAAGAAGGAGAATTACCTTGTTGCGCACACTACTAGCGACACCCGGCTGGTCATTCGGGTGGATAGACTCCACGTGCCAAACTGATCGAATTGGTACGGCTGATCCCAATAAACGCAATATTTGGGGTCTAAAAGACCTTGATCACTGTCATCCATATCCGTTTGCTAGATCAGCGAACTTTCAGAATTCGTAGCGATATTTAGACACATATTTTCATTTTAAAGCTCTTGTTTTTTTTATATTTTTTTCTGTTTCACTTACTCGTGCTCGCTCGGGCAAAAAACGTCATGCTAGAGTCGTATTCGACGTCGCCCATCCACTCCCAGCGATGCTCTGGAATGGTAATTTTTCTCTCCATGCTCACAAATGTTTGATGTTCTGAGCATCACAGTATTCTGTACTGGAATGAGTTTCACACTTTATCGAAATAGCCAGCTTTGCGTGCAAGAGCAATCAAGTTGTGCCCAGTAAAAAGATAAAAAAAATTGGAAAGTTTATCATGATGAACTCGCTTATCGTATCGCACGCCAGACCGATGTAGAAAGCCTCGAATGGTGAAAGGCCCAGCACTGTGGTCCGCTCGAGCATAAGAGCTGTTGTGACCTAAATTGCACAAACTGCACCACTTCAGTGCCATTTTCCTAAAAAAAACGTTGTTTTTTAACGTTTTTTTCTTTTTTTTAAAAATATTTTACTTTGAAAGTCTTCTGACCTCTTCTGATGTGATCGCCGGTAGGAAGGCATCTTTCGCCGAGCAGTAGTTCAGCGACTCCTTCAATTATTTTCCTTTATTTTGTAAATACGAATTAATCAAACGTAGAAGTCCAGCTTTATGTCCATGTTATAGCGGAAATGGAAACACCAGTCGATCGTCAGTTGAAGGAATCCATCGGGGCAAGCATATCGCTCGATTCCGTCCTCAGTTGTGGCGAATTCGGTTGTAAGGGCTGTCGTGTCGATTTCTGAAATAAAAATTCACTATTACGCTCTTACTAACTTAGAGAAAATAGTGATTGCACATTAATCAAAAATAGATTTCATGTGGGAAAGTCGATAATCATCCATGCCTTGTTTGATTGTTTGTTCGCATCGAGATTTAATATTACCGTTCGGCCCAGGCCGTATATTCGGTTCAAATGGCTGATCTGTGTTGTCATCCACATGAGATTGCGTTGAGTAATCCGATCGATCGGTTGACGCCGGCTCATCGGCCGTGGTATATTGTGAAATTTCTGTCGTTGGAGCGCCATGAGAAATATGCATCATCAACAGAAGAAGGAAGACGAGATCAGGCCTACCGAAGTGAGGAGGGAGCGGCATTCATGGATCTGAACGCGAGATTTATGGAAAGTAATCATGTGCAAAATCGGTTATAGATTCACAAGTGCGGATTATAATATTGTATTGTGATGAAATGTTCAAATGTGGTTCATAATAGCTCAAAATATCGAGAAATTTTTTTTAATTGAGGCAAAACAATAACTGGAATAATAAGCGCAGAAATTCAGAAATGTCCATCACTAAAAATAAGTGAAATCAATTACAACGGTTTAGTGGGACGGAGGAAAAAAATTCAAAATTGTATGGAATCAAAACTGGAACACTGGCCAAAATATTGAATAATAAAGAAAAGAGAAAATGCAGGAAAAACAGTTCGTCTCGATAGCCTAGAATCGTCCAAGATGTGTAACCCCAAATGGAATCAATTGTCGTTAGAAGGGAGAGGCGACGAAAAGCGGATCACGGCCTCCATTCTTATCGAGAGTTGAGCCGATTATCCATTGATTGCATAAAGGAAAGAGAATGGAATCTCGTGCCGTTGAGAACCGAGGGGACGTGTTTATTTCAGGCTCATGAGCTTGCATTGATCAGCTGAATATCGATGACCGTAGATCAGTGTTGCAAAACTCGATCGAAATATAGCTAGCTGAATATTTATGATCGGGTTATCAGTGATTAAGCGCAGTTCATGTGTGACTCATCCCCAGAAACTGCTTGAAATTGATGACGTCATTAGCACAATCATCAGATGCAACATTTCCTTAATCATCGAAGCTGTCAATGTGCTTCAAAGACTTCCGTAGAACAGAAGTCTCTAGCATTTTCCATTACCAGAAAAGAATCGTGATTGATGGCACTCAGTTTAACTCATAATTTCAAGAAGATTATTTTGTTCTTGATCTTATCATCGTCGAAATTTTTCACGTTGATTGATAACATTTTCTCCAAAAAATGGAAAAATGTTCAACAAAAAATATAAACAAAATAAAAATGCTTCGCAAATAACTAAACGTCTTCTTTCCAGCACAGCTGCTGAATTCAGCAGTATCTACATCACGTGGGAAAATTCATCGCTATAAAAAGCATTTGGTTTGAGAACGTCAGCATTTCAAAATGAAGCTGCTTCCCCTTCTTGTCCTTCTCCTTCTGTCCATGGCAGCCTTCGCGGATGCTTCGTCCAAGGTTTAATTTATTTTCTTTTTATTCTTCATGGTTCGGTACGTCTGATATTGTCCCAATAAATCATTAAAAAAAATTCAGAGTCCTATCCGAGAGAAGAGAGGTCCTGCATGGGAGCTGACCACTCCCAAGGCCGCTCCGTCTAAGCCGCCGAGGGGCGTGCCCAGATCCACTCCTGCTCCTGGCCAAGGTCGTTGAGGGCCTCTGCTCATTGCCCATAGCCATTCTATCCATTCTAATATTCAGCAGTGCTTAAAAAACTTAAATTTGTCGCAAATGTGTTAAGATACATGGTAATTATTTCGTGTTGAGAGGAATGTAGTGTAGTACATCCAGCCGTTATGAACAGTCATCACATGACCAATTGTTGACGAAAGCAGTTGACCTTTTCACACAAAAAAGTACAAATCTAAAACGCCCTGATGAATCATCTTCGTGGTATTCAGACCAGCTTTTCCTCATTACTGAGTACACCAGTTTCGGTCCCTTGAGAGCTAATTAGCATCATCATCCCATCTGTGTAACGGTTTTAGTGTCTGTCAGAAGCATTCGATAATGCACGACTTTTTCAATACGGTCCCGGTCTTTCCGACAGTTATACTGTGCATTAGCTGCATAGGTTTTGTCCCAGCACTAACCTTGATCTATGTTTCCACCAAGGCTCCTTTGCACACCAACTGCAGGTGATACATATAGAAATGAATATTAAATAAAAAAATATAATTTGACAGATTTCTGCTGTTTGGCTGGGTACTCGGTCTTTGCGCCACGTTCAGTACAGTGATTGGAATATGTGCGTTAAATTTGGTGGAACCTGATGGTTTCTTAGCAACCGCAGTTAGAAAGCCAAGTAAGTTGCACTGTTTGACTCTGAATACCAAATTGAAAAGCAGGTGATTTTTGAAACTTTTTTCAGCACAACTTTTTGAGTTGTTCTGTTATAACGAATACTGTAAATGTAGTGAAAAAAATTCAGTAATGCGATTCAACCTTTACGGAGTATTAACAAGTGTTTCCGTATTCTCTTCTTGCTTCGAGCTTTCAATCGCGCTAGAGCGAATTATTTCTTCAATCCAGCCACAGGTATAAAAATAATTTTTTTCAATAATGAAAAAGTGAAATAGATTCAATTTTTCAGCGATATCAAAGCTCTTCTATAGCGATGCGCACATTAATGGCTGTGACAATTGCATTTGTAAGTTTACCTTCATTTTAGATTTTTTTTAAATATTAATTGTATATTTAGATTGGCCTAACTTTTGCGCAATTCAAGATACACAAAGGTACTCGGATCCATTTTTTGTAATTGATTGTGTAATATTTAAGCCGGCCTATACACCGTGTGTGGGCTCGTAATGCAAGGAGCGGACCTATCCACTGTTGTTGTGAGAACTAGTCTTGCTATTTCCGCACGTTTGAAATCTTCATCAGGTTAACACCATAGCTGTGCGATATCTCAGAAAACGTCAACTGAATCTGCATGGGTGGTTGAGCTTGAATGCACGGTATCAGGTACGGAAACTATGAACGGTTTAAAATAGATTCAAATATCGTGAGATTATTTTCCGTTCCACTCGTAGTTGACCTTTGACTACCGTTCAATGGGCGGAGAAAGGAAGAGACCGGGAGGAGGCGGTAGATCAAGTGTCCTCCTCTCCCCTTCCTTCCCCTTGCTTCTCTCCCAGACAATCAATGCGCTAACTAGCACATTGAGTTTGCTGAGCATTTGAAACGCACGATACAGCAAATACAACATAATTTTCAGATCAAAGAAGCATACGAAATGTCCAGAGCGATGCAACCCGTGCTGATAACAGTGCTCATCTTCAAGTTCTCAATAATCATTTCGACTGACATCGTTTTCTATATTTCAATGTTCGGTAACTACGCGGTTGGATACAATGAGGCGGTATATTTAAAGAAGGCGTAAACTCCAAATTCGGGGAAGCACTTCCCTGTGCAATCAGGGGGAAGTACTGTAGGAGGGTGAGAGTGACAGACGCGAGAGTTTTTCGCTCCTCTCCTGTCTCTTCCCATCTCCTCTGCGTCTTGACCTAGCTCCCTTCCCTTTGCACCGCGCATCTTGATTTTGCCTGTGCCCTGTAGAAACTTTGCGCGCGTGTAACTCGGTTCAAAGTTGAGCTAACGAGTTCTAATTTTCGAATTCGGAATGTGGTTTACGGAAACTATCGACCTATGACGTCAGATAACCCCGGAAAATATTGAGTTTACGCCTTCTTTAATGGTCAGTCACCTTGATTCATTCCCCATACACAGCATTCTTCTCCGACAGAGAAGGGGGAGATCTTTACATATGTACTTGTGCACTTTGCATGAATCGAACTACAAGGCCTGGGCGGAGGGAGCGGCAGCTCTCCCCACTCATTTTGAATTTTTGCAGTCCGATTACGGTGTGGCGGGAAAATTCAAAACTTAATCCCCTTGTTAACCCTTTTCTGGAGAGAACAATGGGGGTCAGAATGCTGTGCATGGTCACATCCAAGCAAGAATTACAAAGTGTTCTGAAATATATATCCCAGGGAATAAATGTTTGCACGTCATTCTAAGTATTTGCACTTGAAGGTCACAGCAATTTACGGAAACTGCGTTACCGTAATGTTAATGCGGTCTCATCCCGCGCTGCGAAAGCAGGCCGTGAAGATATTGTGAGTAATCGCGAAATAACGCATCAACTGTGTTTTTTTTAAACTTTTTGCAGATGCAAATCAGGAAATACATCCTACATCGTACCGGAAACAGAGACAGAATCGCATTTTGAATATTTGAGAAATGAATGGCATGTTTGAAGAGGCCTGTGTAATGAGATGAGGCACATCAATTACATGATGAAATTGTGTGACGTTTGATATTCAACAGTTATTAATAAATAATTTATTGAGCATCACATTAACCTCTTCAATACCACATGTAAAACTGCACTTTTCCTCCATCCTGAACCATTCCCTGGTACCAAGTATTCCACTCGAGATTTTCACCGTACATCATATCTGTAACCAATTATTGATTACTTTTTGGAATGACTGAATGGTTTCCAATACCATCGGTGTATCTCGACTTCCACCTCTTGATCGGGAGCGTGGCTCCGCAAGAATTGTAAGTGGTTGAGACCCACCCCTGTTTGAGGCCGCTCTGAAGTAATACAGCCATCGATGCAATGGAAATGTTCACCTTACTCCATTCAGGTTGTGAAGGTACTTGTTTCCGGATTTGGTAAATCCGAGATTTCTCAGATTTGCGGATCCTGTTTGACACATAGATCTAATTGTGCCAATTTGCGACTCGGAAATGGCTCTTCCAAGCAGGCCTAAATTATCTCCTATTTTTCGGAAACAAGACGTTGTTTCACCTTTTCCGTTAGTCATATCGTATCCAATTCCGTTCTTTTGAATAGCACTAATGCATCCAGAATCAGCGCAATATGCGTGCACTCCCACGCCGTAATTGTAGTAGTAACTGAAATATGTTCTCTTATAACCGCGTTTTCGTGAGTTTAACGAATGAAAGTATTTCACTTGACATTCCACAACTGTGCATTATTGGCATTTGCGTCGGCCTAAATGTAGTTGTTCCATTAATGTGAAGTAAACGAATTATCCTTGCCTTGACGACGCATTTGACAGAGAATCCGGGAGGGTCGACCACTTGAGTGGTCACCTTTGTTCCGTCCGTTTTGGTGAGCGTGTAAGTGCTTGTTTTCACGCCAGGGGGATTTTCTATAAACAATAGTAAATTAGTATATAATTAGAGAATTTTCAATTTTAACTAACCAATTTCAGCACCGCAATCGACTTGCGTAAAAAGAGTCCCATCAGCAAGTTGGCCCACTTTGTTCGATGGACACAGGGAAGCAATGGGCTTTGCAGCGTAGACTCTCGCGCTACCTTGGTCGTTTTTCAGGTCAAGCGAGCAGACGTCTGAAATTATTAGAGATATCATACACTATTTATTATAGCACTAGAACATATCGATTCGAACTGACCCGGAAAGGTGGCTGATGACACGCAAGACATCTGGAAAATTTTGTATTTATTAAAAGTAAAGTTAAATATACGCTTGGAACCCAAAAGAATTTAAGAAAAATTATTTACAGCCACTGGAAGCCGTGTATCGGTGTTGTACTCGGGTCCTGGTGAACTGAAAAAAATAATATTTGTTTTTTTTTTATAATACAAGAGGTGTAGTGTAGACTTTGAAAAGGAACTAGGAACTAGTTCCTTACTAGTCAAATCGAGAGTGGACTCTCCTCATTCCACTCACTCTTTCTCGAATGAAACAGTGAATTTGACTAGTAAAGAACTAGTTCCCTAGTTCCTATTCAAAGTCTAGTGTAATGGTCTATGGCGCGCCCTCCCATTCCATTCTACGTGGGTTCGATTCCCGGTCACCGTCTCCGCCCCACCAAGGCGCCTACCCTCGGGGAAGGGGGATTGGTAGTGACTTGATCACGCGGTAAAGTAGGTCCGAAGAAGAGATTAGGCTCTCCGGATTGAATTGGCCTCATAATCACTGGCCTAGCAGTGATCTCCAGCAGGACGCAAGTGCCTTGATCAACGGGATGACCTTTACCTTTTACCTTATAATTATTTTCAAACTCTATTTGCTTACAGAGTTTTGCTAGCAGTATTGCACTTGATTGCTGGCATAGTGAACAGTTGAGGTCCATTAGCCTCGAATTGCTGAAATTGTATTCATTTCAGTGTTTTCTGAGGGTCCTGCAAATACCATATTTCTAAAAAAAAAACAGTAATATATAAATGAATTCACCGCAAGAGCAATTCCAGGACATGAGAGAACAATATCTGAAAAATATTAAAATAACTAACTTTCCTGGAAAAAATTAACCCTTTTCTCGCATCCATCTTATTAAACAATTAAATTATATCAAATTTTGATTTAATTTTATTATTAATGCAAATCAACGTTTTCAAATACCTCCGGTCGAAATAGGGAGCTCTTCAATCTGCTCTACTACGTATCCTGCGGGAACCGGAGAAATGGCAGGAAGAGGAGTGCATGTCATCGACACTGAAATTATCCGATTCAAAGAATTATCTTTTTTTGCTATAAAAACTTTGATTAAAATAACTGACGACAGGAGGTGAAGACTGAGCACAGGGAGATGAGGAGAAGAAGGCAAGCCATCTTGAATGATGCTACTTCTTCCACGGACGGGTATTTTATACTGATTTCTTGATGACAGTTATGCGCTCTTTTTCTCTGTGTTTCCTGTACTGCCTATGCATCTCGTCCTTCTCCAAAAGATCGATCACATTTTGAGAATCGAAAGATGAAAGTGCCATCGAGTTTCGATTTCCAACGCTTCCCCTTTCCGTTTTCTTCCCCTAATATCGAAGATGAATTGTATGGTGAAGAAAAAATATCAACCAAATTATTTGCAATTATGATTAGAGATGAGAGAGGTAGAAGGAAGAGTGCCCAGTGTGACGCGGAATGAAATGAACTCTTCCAGAAGAGAGAGAGGGGGGATTAACTCTTCCGGAAGAGTGGGAAGAGTAGGAAGAGCGGAAGAGTGGGAATGTGGATTTCGATCTTTTGACGTCTAGATACTGTCTCTATGGACTTGACATTTGCATATTTGTCACTAATTAGCGTGTGATACTAGTTGCGCAGTGTTTCGACCCAAAAACATTCGTATTTGAAGATGTTGCGAGGTCAATTCATACTACTTTATGTTTTGAACTTACTCTAGGGAATTTTTCAAGGTATGGGATTTTTTTGGGGTCAGTAACTTTATCATCCGCCCCTCTCAGGCTATATTTAACTTAATAATGTTCTAGCAAATTATTGTGTGTTCCCCATTCATTCCCGTTATATTTCGCTCCCGTAAATTCGGTGTTTAAAAGTGGCAATGTGAATCAAATATTATTTATCCCGTGTGAATAATTGCATCAGCCCCTGTCCGTCTTCATATTCGGTATCTTTGAATTTAAGTTGATGAAAAAATACATTTCTCTACCGTTGTATTTGATTCAGATCAATGCCAAAATATGTGAATAAAATATTATTTATCGGGGTGAATAGTTGCATCATCAGCCTCTCTCGGGCGTCGTAACCGTTAGCGCGCCCATAGATCTCTCGTGCCCACAGCGGCCCCCGTTGCACAGCGATCCTAAAATCAGCTTTTTTTAAATGTTTTTTTTTCATTTTCAAAAGATCTGGTACAATATTCGTGTTGAAATGTGCACAAGAAGCGGAAGAAATACAGCATTCGAAATTTTGATGACAACTCGATGACACTTTACACAATCGATTCGCAATTCTGCTCTTTTAGTATTTTTCACTGAATCTCGAAGCTGCGTGAAGCTTTGAAAGTAAGTTTGAGCGAACGTCGACAAACTATCGGTCCAGAAAACGTGAATAACTAGTGTAGGAGCGGCGTTGTTAACAAACATGCGCGCTCGCTCTTTTTTGATGTTGCACACTCCCTTTGTCAACATTACAAAACTATAGTTCGAAATAACGGTCGCCGTCTCTTCATTTCGCACAGTCTCTCACGGGTCAGAGTAAGGAGAAAATGTGTGAAATGAAGAGACGGCGACCCGTATTTCGAACTCTATTACAAATCGAACCATCGCAAGTGAGCCCCTTCATCGTTCCCTTCTCGTTCCTGAAGCCGAATACGCAGTCGAGATTGTAGTTGGCCTGAATATTTTTCTTAGGTCAGAGATCAGAGATCAGAGATCATCGGACACTTTGTTGATTTTGCCCCGGCCTTTCCACATTCGGAGCGGTTGCTGCTTGGGCCAAATACAACATAGAGGTCACCAAAAATCAAAGAACGAAGATCAATGATCAAAGACCAAAGACCAAAGATCAGAGATCAAAGATCAAAGATCAGTTACCTTCACATTCTCCTCCCCATCCGGATTGTACTCGAAGAGGTGCGTGAACCACGCATCGCCGAACCTCACGTACTTACCGCCCGAGATCTCTTGAGGAGCGCATCTGGGAATTATTATCTATATCAATATTTTTTTAAAGTTGAATTTTAAAAAATTTTTTAAACCGCTCAAAATCAACTGAAGATTTTTTGAGTAGGGAACAATACGGATAGACTAAATCTAAAATACGAGCGAGATCTCTTGAGGGGCGCATCTGAGAGTGGAATAAAAGGTAAATTGTATCCACGTGAAGCAACAAACCGAAACATCCAACCGCATTATTCTAGGAAGTCTTTCTCCATTCTTTGCCTCAGTTAGCAGTTTTTCCTCTATTCTTCTTCACTTATAAACCAAGATTCTTTTTAATTTACAGTCATATGACATCGCTAGATGGGACCCAGTGGTAAGGCCAGCTGTTATCTCTTATCTCTAAGGCGGGAATGGACGTAATCTTGATGTTTGAACACCACAAACGGTGTTATATCCTTTTGAATGCAGCATTGCGTCATGGTATCACAAAATTAAAGTCTATTTCGTGAAAAATAATCAGCACTAGAGTTCGAAATATATTTCGCCGTCTCTTCATTTCACACACTCTCTCGCCTCTCTGACCGGTCAGATAGTGTGCGAAATGAAAAGACGATTACCCGTATTTTGAACTCTTAGTTGTAGTCAGCACAGCGGTCGGCGAGCTCCGCATCCGCGCCTTGATCACACTCACCGCGCCTTGAGCTCCTCATCGGCGCACGGGCCGCCGCCCCACGCGCCCACCCTCACGCCGTTGCACAGCACCTGAGAAAATGGATTTATCAATTTCAGAATATCGGTTTATCAAGGGAACAATCAAGATGTCTAGACTTCCTCTCACTTTGACCACTTTCTGAAGAAGAGAAAGGGGGGGGGGGGGTCGGCTTAGTTTTAGTCAAAATGTCTGCACTTCTCGCAGCGTAGCACACTAGAGGTCGAAATACATGTAATCGTCTCTTCATTGCGCCCACTCTCCAGCCTCTCTGACAGCTGAGAATGTGTGATGAATGAGAAGAGACGACGACCCGTATTTTAGAATGCGCAATTCGGGTCGCCGTCTCTTCATTTCACACACTCTCTAGGCCGGTCGATTTGCGAGAGAGTGTGTGAAATGAAGAGACTGCGACCCGAATTGCGCACTCTACCGTATTTCTCGCTATGTAACGCACCTGAGTGGAGATGAAGAAGCGCACGGCGCCGCTCTGAAAAGAAAAAAATATATTTAAAAAAAGTATATGAAAACATAATAATATATTTTTCAATATAAATCGGCCGAAAATTTAAACGAATTTTCAGAAAGCTGAAACGCGCACTTCACTGTGGGATCCGCTCAGCCTGAACGTGCCATTCGCATCCACAATCGTCTTTGCGATCTCGTCGTGGCTCTCCCCTTCAATAGTGTATTTTAGTGATACCTGATCTCGCCTCATCACGATTTTTATGATCTCTTGACTGTCTCATCCATAAGGAAGCATTGAGAAAAGAGAGAGAGGCGCGTGCGCGACAAATTGTCATCACAAATGACTACTTTGCTCATCGATTTGTTGGCGAATTTGCGCTGTGATTCGATCAAACAATGGCATTTATAATCGTTGCGAGACCATCCGTTCAACCCACAGAATCCGTAGTCCTCCTCCCACAGCGTGACGATGGCCTCGGGCATCGGGATCCACGCGCCCGCCTCGTTCATGCAGCCGAGACGACCCGTTATGGCGACCTGAACAACCAGAGTAGCGTAACATTTTTTTTTACATTTAAACAACTTTATCAGCTGATTCAAGGGATGGTACGCAGCTGGGTTGCCATTTAGCTCGATCATATCATGCGGTTTGCATGAATTGTGGACCAGCTGATTTGGCGTAACTTACTCGGTATAATCATTAATTCGAATGAAATAGTGGAGTTGACGAGACTTAGTACGTTTTCTATAGAGCGTCAGTGGTTTAAGATTGTATCAAAAAGCTCTTACAATTCGCGAAATGACAGTCGATTTTGACGATCTACCCGGCCCCGATAATTCACCATGAGCTTACATTGCGATCCTCAGCAATCACAAGCGAGAAGAGAGCGAGAAGGAGGAAGAGGAGAGCCATTCCCCACTCGACCGCTTGAGACGAAGGATGAGGGGTGAAGTGGGGGAAGGAGGACGTGAAAAATGAGAGAATGAGTGATGCCGAATTATGTAAAATGTCAATAACAAAATAATTCAATTACTTTCTCTTTTGTTTTCTTTTGTTGAAATTGGAGTCATTCTCATCTTGTTTGCATGTTTAGTTGTCATATTCTACGGAACAAGACGATGCAATCGAACAGTATATCAACTCTTATGAGAAAGGAAAAACGACTGAAGGTGTCGCACAAGTAGTGCAGGAAACCCTCTGACAGTTTCTGCAGTTTCTCTAATCTATTGTAATTCAATGTTTTATCCATGATTAAGCCATGAATCAAATAATTTATCTACGTTCAGAGTACAATCATTCATTTCCAGCACTCCTTCAACGCTTCAAAGTGGTTCTCTGTATCAGCCAACGTGTCAGACTGCACAGACACGGTTGATGTCTTCATTCCGCTGAAAATTGGAAAATTAAACGTTTAATTATTGATGATCGCACAGCCATAGTCGAGTATGCCTCTTCAGTAACGGGTGCTTGCGAATGAGCATTATACACACTATGGATGCGCAGATTGCATTTGCCTGAAATCCGTTCTCAATAAGGCAACAAAATCAACAAGGGAAAACACTGTCGTCATTTTGAATTTTCTTTACACCGATTTATTATTCTGACATGCTGACTTGACGTAATCCATTTTGTTATCTCTTAGTATTCAATCTCACCGTGCTGTAAAACATGTCATTATAACCAATTGCGTATGGATTGCCAGTTGACAGACAAATCATTGACGACGTACCAATAACGCACTGAACACGAAAGTGGTGATCAAACAACGAAGTAGCAACCTTTACGACGAAAATGGCGATGAATACCGGCTTCATTGCTACTGACATTTGGTAAGACTCTTTCACCTTAGAGCGGTATTTATAAGTCCTTTCCGTGAAAATATTTTTCAAAAATTATGAGCTTTTTGAGAGATGAGAAGAACGGATTGTGTGGTCATACAAGAACGGATTGTGTGGTCATATTATCATACAAGGAAGTTTTTTTTGTGAAAAAAAGGAAAAGTAAAATGTTATGATGGCAGTAGATACCTGGTATTTTGCATTCAGATTTACAAACGGAGCTTCGAATCGTTCTTTTGTATACCTTACTGACAGAGTGTTAGTCTGAAATTTGAAAGTATTTATGAATTATAAAAAAAATGGCAAATAGTACCACTAGCGTTAGAATGTCGCAGCTAAGTAGGATGGTTCCGGCTATGAAATATAAGTCGTCTGAATTCCTCTTTTGTTTATTTGTTTATTTTTTTTTGTTTATTTAACATTTCATACTAATAATGCTTACACTCAAAGGTTATTCTTCCGAACAGATATGTGAACACTATCTGAAGGTTTGAGTTTTATTTTGTTCAAATGAGGCTCATACCAAAGAAACAACGAATGTAATCAGAACCCGTGACGCTAGAGGCGCATTGTAATATTGTTCCGCGTCAGTGGTGGATACAATTCGTTCCACAGCAATTGCAATCTGAAATCATATCGTTCTGTGTGTCCGACCGTTACCACATGATGATTTATGGACCTTTTTTGCCTGTCCAACAATTAAAATGCTTTGGTATCATAGAATAATAAACTTTATTTGCGGTATCCCCGATAGTTTACCTCGCAGACAGTGCAGAACAGTGAACAAGAAGTGCAGATTTCGTACAGCAGTAATCGATGAGCTGGAAAATGGTGTGAAAAAAATTAAATTAAATGAAAAGATGCTCACGAGGGTTCTTCATTGACTGCGCTAGGTAACCATGCTCATCGACTAAGCTAGCAAGCCAGAGGGCTATGCTCGCATTGAACAGTGCGAGATAACCGAATAACCAGGTGTTGAAGAGAAATCTACAATCAAATATGTCATTAAAAATATAAAAAAATAACCTGCAGTTGCTATGTAGCGGTGTCTTTTTGACGATAAATAGCAAAAACAAGATTGGTGCACATGCGCTGAGATTGCATGCAATTGCTATTGGCGGGAGAACGGGATAGCGGTTGAAGAAGTCGTTCATAATGTGGGTAGTGAAGCCGTAATGACCGTGTGAATGGTGATGACTTCAGCGCTAAATATCACTTCGATATTTTGCAGGAAAATACTAAGAAGCACAGAATCATCGAACATTAAGTGGCATTATTATTGGCGAAAACAGGTGAAAAAAATCGAAAAATTCTTAAGGCAATATGTGATTGTTTTGAGAAAGCATTTGATGTGATGAAGAAAAGTTATCAGGTAATGTGATATACAACTCTTATTCATGCGAGAGGAAATGAGCACAATACCACGTGGAAAGACACCACGTCTATGAGATCAACTTGCTCCATATTTTTTCTCATGACAGTTTTTATCAATCGCACTATTTCTCTTAAGACTTTTCTGTTCCACAATCATCAAATGGCATGCTATTGCATCAAATGGCATACTATTGCGTATTGTGCAATCCATTTAGCAAGTGGCACAATATTCGTAAACTTTGTTATTCGAAGAATTTATACATTTCGCAATAACTCAATGATTATCAGTTGACTTTGTCGTTCAGTCATTGAATCTTAACCAGTATTGTTGCCGCAAACAAAATTCCCTCGAGCACATTTGTTCATTACTTGTATCTCATTTTGTAAATTGGTCGATTCAGGCATTCTCAGTCTTCAGGAGACAATGCATTCGTCGGAACCCGATGAAAATTTCGAAAATGCACTCGTTTACCTGCAGCATCTGAATGGTAAATGCTTTATGATTATTAGGTTTTGAAAAAAAAATGTGTTTACAGGTGCGATTATGCTTGTTCTCAATGGTTCCATCGTGGTCCTAATTATACGAGATAACGATCATCGGAATAAGCATTATCGCAAGTATTTGTGCTGCTTGCAGGTTCATACTTTTTTTAGCTCAAAGATAATGCCCACTTAAAAATGCCTTAAATTTCTGAGCAAAAAAAAGAATATCTCAAAAAAAAGTGTTTTTTTAAATTTTAAACAATGCCTATAATTATCTACATTTCTAGATATCGTCACTCATTGTTGACACATTCTCCGATTTCTACGCACCCATCGTGCAATTTCACAAGGGAATATTCTACTCAAATTCATTCTTATCCAATTTCGTCGGCGCAGGAAAATTTATGGTAATAACATAAAGAAAATACATTCATTAGCACAGGTGGTACGATTGTGGGGGAGGTGTGGATTGTCTGCCTCCAGGTACAAACGAGTAAGGGCGCTTGTCAATTGAAATCTTTGGACTCTTCGTTTTTCATTGCATTCATAATTGCAAAATCGCATTTTTCAGGCATCCGAGCTGTTCCTTTTTGCCGAAGTAATTCTGATTTACTTTGCGTGCATTTATTACAGGAGAGGAGTGAGTTTCAATTTGCAGAATCAGTCGAAATTTATAATTTATGTTAGTTGGTTCTGGGCCGTGATCGCTTTTTTAATTACTTTGGATGGAATCGAAGAGCGTTATACATATTCCATCAAATTTACGCATTTGTTGCTATTGGGACAATGGAATACTACATGAATAAATCCGTGAAGGCTGCAGAGGTGATTTTCCCAAATCGGAACGACTAAATGAGTAAATAAAAACGATTATAGAACTCGCTGCCTCGTGAGCTGCTCTGGGTCAAGAATAGAACTAGTCACGTATTCATTAAACCGGATGCAAATATGATTCACGCTAATTACAGTAAGATCATCATGGAAAAATCGTTAAAAATTTCAATATTTTTAGTCGGAGCATCAGCAGCCATTTATCCGGCTATCGTAATCTCTTTTATGTTATGGCAACTAATTTCCGAGGTCAAGAAAGGAATGCCCAATGCGAGTTCTGCCACAAAAAGGTCAGAGTATGAGCTCAATAGAAGCTAAAAATTTTTTTTCAGATATCAACGTCTTGCTGTGCGGTCTTTGCTTCTTCAGGTGGTTATTCAATTTTTCATACGAGACTTATGATTTCACATTGTCATTGTTGTCGTAACACAATATTCTCAGGGCGCCGTTCCCAGTCTTGTCTACATGATTCCGTCTTTTGCGAATACGGGCCTACAAATATCGACATCGTTTTTCGAACTGGGAGAGAGGTTCGATAAAATTGGTGAGAACTTAGAATATTCTTTAATTTGTTATTATAAATTTCTAGCAATGATACTATCGCCAATTCTCTACATTATCATGACAAAGCACACGCTCGCGAATTCGCTGACTCTACTATACTGCTCCCCTACGAACAGACGAAAAATATTTGCTGCAATCACAGGGTCTAGCGACGAGGTTCACAAGCTCAGTGTGATATCAAAACAAAGTGTTCTTAAGAAAGAACATGGGACAGTTTGACGTTTAAATGAAATAATATCATCATTTTGCATTGTATAAAAAATATCCATTCAATTTATTTGCATATTTCAACAATATCATGTTACAATTTAGAAAAAAGATAATGGTATTTACTGGAATGCATATAATTTCTTCGCTCTTATGCATATTCATGCCATACAAGTATAAAACTTGATAAAAATGCACACATTCTTATACAAAGATACTGAATGAAACACATCTGTCATCCCTGGAGCGGAGCATATTTTTCTTTTCATGGGAAAAATAGCTTGGGCGTGTTATGTCTATTCCCCAGACACATTGTGATTCTCCCAAAACCGATGTTTCCCTTGGCCATTTTTATAAATCAACATGGATTATGAAAATATAAAATTATCAATTTCTCATATGTTTTCAAATTTAATAATATTCTGTTCAGCCACGATCGTCTCCCCGATCCTCTGGATCACCAATCACCAAGCACACGTTCGCTTGCTCGCTCACCATTTTGTATTGCTCGCCGTCGTATCGTCGCAAAATTGTCGCGACAATCACGAGGCGAAGGGATTTGATTCCCCAGACTGAGACCACGAAAGACAGTGAGAAAACGCGATAAATGTTGCTCGAAAACTGTATAGTTGTCAAAGAAGAATAACAAAAAATACAATTTATGGAAGGAAGAATCATAAATCACACTGAACCCGCCTACAACTTCCTTCTAATTTTCTTATTTTTCTTTTGAAATAACTACTATGAATTACTCTTCTGAACCAGACGCCGATTTCGAACGTGTATTTGTAACTGCGCAGCATGTTTGCGGTAATAATTGCATTCAATAGATAGTATAATAACATAGCATTGCGAGATGTGAAATACTTGAGGTCTAACATTGTTTGCATTCAATAGTTTCGTGATATTGCTGATCATTTTCGATGATGATTCTCGAAACAAGCACTATCGCAAGTACCTGTGTTTCGTTCAGGTATCATTTATTGAATTTGTTATAAACTTAAAATATAATTTTGTTTATCGCTTAGATTTCAACAATGGCATTTGACACAATTTTTGATTTTTATTCACCAATTGTACTGATTCACAAAGGGCTCGTATATTCAGACTCGTATTTCTCAAGTTGGATAAGTATTGGAGTGTTTTCGGTTACTTTAACGCGGAAAAAAAATAAATATCGATCGTCTTTCAGAGCGTTGAACTCGTGCTCTTTACGCAAGTTGTATACTCTTACTTTGCTTGCGTCTACTATCGAAGAAGTGTAATTTGAAACGATAATTTTCGTTTGATTAATCTTAAATATTATAGCTCTTTTTGGACCTTTCTCGAGGGTGCAACTATCGCGGAAAGCAACGCATTGCTCTACTAGCGTTCGTTCAAGTCTATGCCATTCTTATTGCTACAGGAACGATATATTTCATGGGCAAATCCACGCACTCTGCTGAGGTTTAGCACTTTATTTTTGTGTTCAAATCAAGCATGAATCTCTCAGAATGCGTTCCCAATCGAGCTCAACTGGGCTCGACACCGGACTGTTTATTTGTACATGCACATGGATGAAAACGTTCGCTACTCAGCGCTCGGTGAGCTCCTTGCTTACACTCAAATTCTGGAATACATACTATGTATTTCATACAAAGAGAAAGTATAACTCATTCCGTGTGATTTTTCACTAATTAGCTCGACGAGAGACTACCCAGAAAAATTATAGTTTTTCATTCATGGTCGTCCTAAAACATCATTCAGTCTCTTATCCTGCTGGTATACTATTCACCATTCTCATAACCGTCATGCTCAAGCAATTACTACGTGAAGTGAAGATAGGTGTGCGCAAATCTAGCACAGCTACGAGACGGTGAGGAAATAACATAATTTTAAACATACATTTTTATGTAATCATTAAGATACCAATTACTTGCAGTGCGTTCACTGATTCTACAGGTACGTCTTTTTGTGTGTGCAAATAATCAAACGCAGTTTAGGCAGCGGTTCCTAGCCTCGTCTATGAGCTGCCGTCGCAAGGCAATTCATTCATCCAATTTGCACCATCCGTGCTCGAATGTGGCGAGAATTTCGACCGTATTGGTATGCTTGGCCAATATTTGAGAACGCAAGGTAGAGAGGTTTCAGCATCTTACATATCGCCGATTTTGTGGTTTATAATGACCAAACACACATTCGTCTGCTCACTCACAATTCTCTACTGTTCTCCGTCGTACAGAAGGAGGATCAGGATGATTTTCAGAGGGAACGAGAGAGTGATTGCCAGGAGATTGAGTCCTTCCACGAACACCAATGATATAGCATAAGAGGTTGTTGTTCGATGATCATTTGATATTGGACTGCATGAACTTGAAACCGGGTTTAAATCCAACGATTGTTGTTCGTTTTGATTTTTGATTCCGTAATCGTCCCGAGCAATAAACATTAATTTCAGCAACTGTAATCTCGCCCATTAACTGGGTTACCATAACGAAGCACACATTCGCTAGCTCGTTGACAATTCTCTATTGGTCCCCGACGTATCGTATCGGATCGGAGATTGTTATGATTGTTACGAGATCGAAATACCGTGTTGTGCCTACAGAGATAACAAGAGAATGCGATTCGAAGATTGAAATTCTATTTGCGAAAATAAAGTATCAACTATTACCGTGTTTTAAAAGTTCAAACATCATGTTGGAGCAACAAAGAATAGAGAGAGAGAGGAAATGGTCGAACAGAAATATTGGCGTAATAAACATATTTTACACCAGTGCAATATTAAACTAGCGTAGAAATGAGCGCTACACACCGCGGAACGTCATCTGAAGACCAAAATGTAATCATTTGTTCGAAATAGCCACTAACCATCACTCCTCGCACATTGACACCTCCATTCGGCAACCACGAAACTCGCATAAAGTTAGAGGATGTGGTAGTGAACATCTTATTGGATATTTCACCAGTCAAACTGCCAAATTTAATGCATCTCCGCGTTTTGTAGTTGGAAAGCGCTCACTTGGCAACAATATTTCCTCCCATCATCTTATCTTCGAGTATCAAGAAGTCGCAGCATGTATTGGCTTCGAGTAGTTTAATCTGGTATTATAATATTATATAGTTCGAAGTTGAGGAAGCATCACACCTCCATTTGCACCTTCTTTCCCGCGGCGACGGTGAATTGGTAGTCGCAAGGCTCAGATGCGTCATAAGGATATCCAGGCGAGTAGATCTGGAAAAAAGTAGACTGCATATAAAATAATGTTGATGAATATAACTTACCGTATCTCCCTCTTTCCACGGTCCACCAGTGCATGTGGGTCGGGGCAGGGCTGTAATTTTCGCGTTAAAGAAGGGGTGGCACGAATATCTGGCAAGCTTAGTTCTCAATGTCCGACGATGTGGCATGATTACCCCATAACGCTTTCGAAATTCCCATGTTTTAAATTTTCGTTTGAACTGAGATATGAGCATTTGGCTGCGTTCCAAGTGACCCTGCGCGCAGGCAACGAGCGAGAGAGCGTGCGAAATGAGGAGAGCGCGCCCTCTCACTCCTCACTTTGCATAATCGCCCGCGCGATTCGTGGGACGCCTTCTTTAACTGTATCTACGGTCCCTCCGGAAGTACGGCGGAAAGTCACCCTTTTTCGCACAGGCCACAGCCATTTTCGAATTGCAATCCATGTTCAACCATTCTCCAGTAGGCGCGAAAGTATCCATTGCCAGGCAGTCGCCTTTTCCATTTATCGGGAAACCTGAAACGACTCATTTATCGATCCGGAAACTTTCATATTCACCGGGATAGAAGTTCTTGTAGTCCCAAGGCGATCCGTCAATCCAACTGAATTGATTTCCTACGCCTTTCGAGCCAAGAAAAACGCCGTTCATGGCGCCATTTGCAACGGCCAGATTCCGAATGAACGTGTTCTCCTAGAACAATATTTTAATTAATAAAACGAAATAAATTGTGCAAATAACCTGCTTATTGTGGACCGACGCTACGGTAGCTCCCTGATTTTGGCAGGCGACCTGGGCGTCTTGCCAGTTATGTGAGGTAGCGCTGACCTAAAACACATACCAATTATTTCAAATGTTGGCCGCCAAAAAAACGAACATGATAGCACATTCCATCGTCGCTATCGTCTCCGAAACTGTCGCAGCCGTCCCCGACTGGCTGCTGCAGTTGCACGGTGCAGAACACTTGGACAGTGAATGTACTGTTCGAGTTGCCTGAAATTAAAGTGAAACATGGTTTATGAGACGAAAAGATTGGAGAAACTGCTAGGAAGAGGCTAGATAATACAGACTTCCTAAAGAAATGCGGTTGGATGTTTCGGTAATGTTCAGTTCATTCATTTCCAACCGTAACTTGGAAAATGAATCACCTAGATCCCAATAGCCAAAATTGTCAATGTACCAGCTCCAGTTCGCCTTGCATACGTCGTCCAGTGCTAAAAAAAATTCATAATATTGTTTGCGATTTTCTTTCAGGGAAGTCAGAAAACTAAAAAAGAAAAAAAAATATACCTGGATGATATCCATCCGAGGGTCTATAATCATCAGCCGTTCCGTCAGCCCATTCCCAACGTTTCGTGTTCGCATTGCACATCAAACCTAGATAAATAATGGAGTGAGTACCAGCGCAAAATATACAAAAAAAGTTACCGAGAATAAAGTAACCCTTGTTCGATGGAGGCGCTTTCTTCCTCCAGTATTGTTGATGCTGAAAGAAATATTAGTTCATTTAAAAAAATATAAATTACCTCGTCATCGTGAATGATGACCGGCTGTCCGCCAATTGTTTTGCATTTATCCACCACTTTCGATGATGCTTGCGAAAACGATGAGGAAATCGTTCCCTGCTGTCCTCTACATTCACCATCTCGTACGAGGTCGAAACCGGATGGACATGAGGAATAAGCAAAATCTGGAAAGGCTTCTTCTTATTTGCGTCAATTAAAAAAAAAAAGCTTACGCAACAACGAAACTGCAAGAAGAAGAAGAAACTTCATGTCAACAGCAACGTGCAAAAGAAACAAATCAAAGACGAGAGACTGTGCTCTTATCAGAGCTTTGTGTTTGTCATGAAATGGTTATCAGCAAACGACGATGCAGAATTTCTACTTTGTGCGCAGCATCATCCTCGAAAGAAGAACTATTGCGTTTTTATGGAAGTGTGTTATCGAGGTGAAATATTCGTTTAGAGACTATTTGTGTAAGTGACGTTGGCAGTCTGCACAAATCTCATCATGTGCAATTCTAATGCGTCAGTGAAAAGTCAGAAAGGATACACATTGCTTCTGTAATGGCAAGATCATACACGGTGTCTTTTGAATGAGTATCGACAGCGCTCGACAGGCATTGCAAATGTGTTCCCTCCTAAATGTAGTTGCCCTTGATAATTTTCTTAAATAAACAAAAAAATAAAAATAAAGACAAAAAGAAAATGATGTTTTGTACTGGACTTTCGAAAATGACACCCAAACAAGTCGTACAGGAGAAATTGCTTTATATGTATTACTTGTGCAACAATATCAGACTTTGAAAATATAACAAATTGTTTATTCAATTGTGCACACAAACAAACAACGATTATTTTTCAGTAATTCGTACAGCGCCAGGCCAGATTATACACCGCGGAAGGACATCTAAAGTTATCCTTCTTAATTTGCGGTTATCATTTCACTAACCATCACTCCTCGCACATTAACACCACCATTCGGCTCCCATGAAACTCTCGCGAAATTCGATGACATTGTAATGTATTTCTTGTTAGATATTTCTCCGGTGAGGCTGCATGATTTGCATTAGCATTTGGCAACTATTAATAATAAACTTTGCGATAATATTCCCTCCCAGCAATTGGTCTTCAATAACAAGGTAGTCGCAACACGAGTTCGCCTCCAGCACTTGGATCTTAAAGCACAAACATACTTGTGCATTTTTTGAATATAAGATACCTCTATTTGCACATTCTTTCCCCTCTCCACGGAGAGCACATAATCACATGGTTCAGACGAATCATACGGGTATCCAGGCGTATAGATCTGAATGGTGATCGTTCAATAATATTTTACGGGAAAAAAACTACCGTTTCTCCTTCCATCCAAGGTCCTCCGGAGCATGTCGGCCTCGGAATAGCTGCAATTTTGCGTATATCGATACAATATTGAGAGATTATGAGACTACGACTGTCAGGATGTGTACTTTCAGGATGTGTGTTATGAATCGTTACTCTGTAAGGTACGAATAGGATTGTAACTTGTCGTGAGTGGTCCTATTTGACGAGGAAGCAGGCGGCGCGAAAACCCACCTCGCCGCTGACACGCAACCGCCAGCTTCGAGTTGCAATCTATGTTCATCCACTCTCCGGTGGGCGCAAATGTGTCCATTGCAAGGCAGTCTCCGCGTCCGTTAATCGGGAATCCTACAAATAACTTAGAAACAAGAAGGCTTAGATCATTCCTACCGGGATAGAAGTTCTTGTAGTCCCACTCTGATCCGTCCATCCATGAATACTGATTTCCGTTTCCCTTTGCGCCTATGTACACGCCATTCATTGCACCGTTGGAGACGGCGAGTTTGCGAATGAACGAGTTTTCCTGAACATCTTTAACTTATGCTTGACAGACTTGCTTCAGCTAACCTGAGAATTATGGATGGAAGCAATACTTGACGCAATATTTTGGCATGTTGCTACCGCGTCTTGCCAGGTTTGAGTAGTTGGGATAACCTGAGCAATAGAGTTAATTTGTTTTTAAATAACATAATTCAACTAACCTGATAACAGAAGCCATCTGCACCATCATCAGCGAAGCTGTCACACCCATCCCCAGCTGGTTGTTGTAGTTGAGTAGTGCAGTAGGCTTGGATATTAGTGAACATGTTCTTCGAGTTTCCTTATATTGTTCTTTTATTTCAGCTTTGAATAAAAATGCTTACCTTTCTTCCAATAGCCAGTGTTGTCCATGTACCAGCTCCATCCGGGGTCGCAATACTGATCGAACACTGTAAAAATACACGTATAATCGATATTTGAGGATTAAATAGGCACCATCATCATATCCATCGGTGGGACGGAAGTCCGCTGTAAAGATAAGCACACACTTTTAATCACACAATGCCAAGCAGCGCGGGAAACGGACTGCTGGATGGGATCAAAGAGGGCTTATCCCAACAAATAAACAGCCAAAGTCACTAGACGCAATTCAAAAATCGGGCAGAGCCTTCGGCCGACCGAATGAAAAACGTCCAGTAAATAAAGCTATTTACCTTTAGAATCTGCCCAGTTCCTCACTGGATTCCACTCTATTCAACCAACGTGTTGCCAGAATAGACGAGTTCCTCACTCGTCTCAGTCCTCCTCAGACTGGTATTCACCGCAGCAAATACTTTCAACCAATACTAGCTCAAACAAGGTTTGCCGGCAAAGGAAAGCACCGACAAACCCTAGAAGGTAATAACGGAATCGACAACGCACCAAGAAGAAGTCGGAACAACCTTGTGCCAAGAAGAATAATCGACGAATCAATTGCCAAAGTCTTGTGGAAAGTGTGCCAATTAAATAGCCACTTGATGCGCCCTTTGACGACGAAGATATTCGAATTCTTTATAAAAGAATGGCCACAGTTGTCAAAACAACAGACGAACTGACGTGAAAAAACAAAGACTTGCCAAGAACAACTGAATATAACTAAAAATTCACAGGAAAAACGAGAAAAAGAAAGTTCTAGAACGAAACTACAGTAATTTGGTGTGGTGCGAAATGTCGCCCAACCACACCACGAAGCATAAACTGATTTAATTAGCAATAATTATTAAAAATAACGAATTTAATTATAAATTTGGCAGGTTAACTACATGCCCCGCTCCTCCGAAACGAATGTCCTCATTCGGGCTTCTGAGTACACATCCAGCTGCCATGTCCTTTCTCCTCGCAGATACGACAGATCATTTCTTCCAAGTTGTTGCCATGAGTCTTGAAGTGATGCTTTCTTGGAAAGGAAGAATATCTCTTGGTGCTGGGGCCAGCTTCGCCCTCTCCAATTCTCTTGCCAACAATGATCTTCTTCTCGATAGTCTGCTCCATGGGGAAAGAAACTCCATAAACAATATGCTTGACTGCCTTCTCGAATATCTCCTTCGTCTCATTCTTGCCAATCACGTAAAGACTTGTGAGTGGATGGATTGTCCATATAAGAGCCGACATGACTGTGCACAGGATTAGATTCTTCGGAACTCCTTCCAATCTCCATAGGTTCAGCCAGCTGAGGTTCACTTTCACCGATTCATTCTCCACATCCGTAGCCGTTGAAGGAAGGATATCGGATCCTATGTATACTGCGACGTCGATCTTCTTTACAATTTCTTCCATGTATGCTCGGAACGAATTCAGAGTCTTCAGATCCAGTGCCATCTTCAGTAGTATCATCATTGATTTTGGAAAATTCTTTGCCATATCAAGAGCCATCATCTTCTTCTTCAGGTCATCTTCACTCTCGTACGTGACCACTTCCATCTCCTTCCATTCTCCACTGCTTCTCGCAATGACACTATTCATCGGAATGAAAATGACAAGGGGTCTCCTCGACACCCTCGCTCCTCCTAGCACCTCTGTCAGTGCATCCGATACTCTCATCTCTTCCCATTTAACAGTAACTCCATACTTGGCTGTCTCTTTCATGTCAACCTTCTCCATGATGTGCTCACAGAGTCCTTTCTTATATGCCATCTTCAATGATTGGGATGAGACATCTCTACTGCCCACCATCTCGCTCAGTCTCTCTCTCACTTCCAGTGGAGCCAAACTCTTTCCATCTGCCTTCATATCTAACAGAGCTGCCAGTTCTCTCAATGTATCGAATCTCTGCTTAACGATCCATCCTTTCTCATTCGGAAAACATTTTGCCATCTCTCTGCGACCGCAGTCGGTGCAATTGTAGTCAGGATGAAGTGGATGGCCAACGGTTATCTCCTTTCTGAAATTAATTCTATTAATCTCATGTATCTCATCTTTGACCACTACTCCACCCACTCGAGCACTACACTTTTCTCTCTCTTTTGGTACCAACCGGATCCTATCCCATTGTACAACTCTCTTATCTTTGGCTCTCCCATTATCGATTCCCTCATCAATTCTGACAACAGTCACTGTTGTATTACTTTTATCGACTACTCTATATGGACCCTCATACTGAGTCATCATCTTCTTTATATCTCCAAGTTTCGGTTCAACCTTCACATAGACTCTGTCACCTATCATCGGCTCAGAATGCATATTGTTCTCATTATTGGAATCATATGTCGCCTTCATCCTCTTTCTCTCCTCCTCCAGCTTACCAAGCACAACATGTCTAGTCTTTTCCATCATCCAACTCAATCTCCGCTTATAATCATCAACATCGAGATCAACAGTAGTGGCCATTGAACGAGGGATCTGACTACTCGGCAGTCTCTCTTCTCTTCCATAGATCAGATATGAGGGACTCTCTCCAGTCACACCATGTGGACTTGCATTGTAAGCAAACACTGCAAACGGAAGGGCTTCTTCCCACTCCTCATCTCTCATTTTGATCCTTCTCAATATTTCCACAATCGTTCGATTAAACCTTTCAGTCATGCCATTCGCTCTGCTATGGTAAGGCAGAGTCAACCTTCTATCTATCTGAAATCTGTTAGCAATCTCGCCCATGATCTGATTTACAAGCTCAGTGCCATTATCCGATACCAGAGTATTCGGAGTTCTGCATCCTTCCATCATCCATCTCGAGAGGAACACTCTAGCCACTGTCTCAGCCTTCTTATCCTTGCAAGCATAAGCACCAGCAAATTTGGTGAAATGATCAATCACAGTAACAATATACTTTCCTCCATGGATTCCTCTGCCCATTTCTATTAAATCAATGCCAACAACATCCATTGGCCCGTTAGAAATCAAAGGCTGTAATGGAGGAATCATCCTCTTCTGTGAATTTGCCAACAAACATCTCTCACATCTTCTGATTACACCCTGCACATCTTTCGCCATCGTGCCCCAAAACACTTCCTGCATCAATTTCTGTACTAGTTTCTTAGTACCCAAGTGTCCCGACAATGGAGAGTCGTGAATCTCTCGTACAAACCGTTCTCTTCTGCCATCAGGAATGTACATCTTCTTCTCATGATCAGTTCCAAGCAAATATAGTATGCCATCATGAACAATCCAGTCAGCCATGCACGTTCTCTTTGTGCTACCAGGGATAATAACCTCTTCAGATACATCTCTCTTTTTATTCTCAACATCCTTCAACTTCTGAATCATTTCCACAACCCATTCATCTTTGCTCTGATCATTTCTCCATTCATCAAGGTTCTCAGAATCATACGCATCCTGTTCCAACTTCCTTTGCTTCTCTTCCTCCATTCTCTGTTCCAATGTTCTACTCCTTGTTATTGCATTAATAACAATACCAACATTATCACTCATTCCATTGTTCTCTCCAGGCAACTCTTTCCTTGGATTTCTGCTCAATGCATCTGCCACCACATTAGTCTTTCCTTTTATATGATGTATTTCCAAGTTGTACTCTTGCAGCTCTGCAGCCCATCTCAGTAATCGGGAAGCTACATGCTTTCTCTTCAGCAGCGTCACTAACGGTTGATGATCTGTACGAACGATGGTCTTTGTTCCATACAACAAGTGCTTCCATCGAATCACCGCCTCATATACTGCCAAGGCCTCCGTATCAACAACTGACATATTTCTTTCAGCATCTCTCAATCCACGTGAAAAGAATCCCAATGGTCTCTCTTTTCCATCATCTCCATTCTGACTCAATACTGCACCAATACCACAGCCACTGGCATCGGTAGTCAAGATAAATGGCCGTGATCCGTCCATCGCACCGGAATAATCTGGTTGCTGCAGCACCGGAGCTGATGAAATTCTCTCTTTCAGCAGTTGGAATGCCATATTTGCCTCATCAGTCCATAGAAGCTTTCTTCCGGCAGTCACCACTAACCTGCTCAAAGGATTCACAATCTGTGCATATCCCTCCACAAATCGACGATAATAACCAGTGAGGCCAAGGAAAGATTGCAATTGTGTCATTGTCTCTGGTCTCGAGTATTCCTTGATGGACTGAACTTTCTTATCATCCATATGCACACCCTTTTTACTCAAACGATGACCCAGATACTCAATTTCATCAACCATCACTTTGCATTTCTTCATGTTAAGGAGGAGGCCATTCAATCTCAATTTGTCGAGAACTCGAGCAAGTACTTGTTCATGTTCTTCTTCCGACTCAGTTGCGATCAAGACATCATCAATGTAGCAAAATACCACTCGGTCTCTACCCTCCATACTCAATTCTTCCTTCAACACCTCACGCATTGCCCTTTGAAATATCGCCGGGCTAATGTTCAGGCCAAACGGTAGCACGGTGAATTCATAGAGTTCACCCATGGTTGCAAATGCCGTCACTTCTGCACTCTTGCTGTTCAATGGTAATTGCCAAAACCCAGCTGCCAAATCCATAACACTGAAAACCTTCTTTCCCTGCAACGATTGCAGTATACTTTCAATGTATGGAAGAGGGAAAGCATCTTCCTTAGTGACTTCGTTCACTCTACGGAAATCGATACAGATTCGGATACTTCCATCTTTCTTCCGTACCAGTACCACAGGAGATAGCCATGGAGAATTAGATCTCTTGATCACTCCTTGTGCAATCATTTTATCCAACAGCTTTCTCAGAGCAGGTTTCATTGAAAACGGCACAGGCCTTTCTTTCTGTCTGATGGGTTTGCAATTATCCTCCAATCTAATATCACACTCCATTCCCTTCAAACGTCCAAGATCTTCATCCTTCACGGCAAACACATCAGCACGTGTTCTCAAGATCTCCTCAACTCTTTTATTGAAAGGTATTTGCCGACAACTCTCGAGATTCATCTTAATCTCCATCCAATCATCCATACTCTTAACTCCAACCTGATTCACCCGAACAACATCAGTATCAGTCAATTCAGCCGTTGGGAAGCTTCTTCTGTCTATCGTATTCACTCGATTCCACTGTCCAATCACCTCATGTTTTCCAAACACAATATCAGCCTCAGTACCATTCCAAACAGGCACTCGCACAATCACAGATCCTTCATTGATTCCCTCAACTACTTCAGTTCTCTCTGTAGTGAGCACCTTAGCTCCTTCAATGGAATTGCCACCTCCAACAAATACAATTCCCAATTCTCCAGGAGCAATATATTTGGTTCTTAGCACTATTGCATCATCCGACTTCGCCATCGAATTCAAATCTCTTGATGACTCCAGCTCATTCTTCATCCTCAATTCGAGTCCCATCGACTCTAATGCACCTGTTCCCAGCAAAATTGTGTCAATATCACATTCTGCCACTAGGAATCCAACTTTGCAAGGAAAACCAATGTCCATTTTGACATCCACAACGATCGAACCCACAGTCTTGATCGATTTCTTCTGAGCATCACGAATACTATATCGGACCTCCGGCTTGATAAGCACTCCTTTCATCATATCAACCGTTCTCTTATCAATGAGATTCACTTCTGCACCTGAATCTAGAACTGCGCTCACTTGCAGTCCACCAATAGTGCCATTCACATATTGCGACTTCTTGAAGAACAATGGATCCCTTCCATCATTGCCATCAGAGTCTTCGATGAGTGATTGATCGGGCTCTTCCTCGGCAACGACCTCACTACTTACTTCATCACACTCCACTGCGAGCATCATCGCTCCAGCAGGGGTGTAGCTATTCACAACAGCTTCATTTCCATTACGCTCCACTGCGAGCATCATCGCTCCAGCAGGGGTGTAACTATTCACAACAGATTCACTTCCATTACGGTCCACTGTGAGCATCCTCGCTCCAACAGGGGTGTAATTATTCTTAGTAGCGCCATTATCACCATACTTTGCACCATTGTATCTTGAATTTCCAGCTAGTGGAGAATTCACTGCATTATGCTGCACAGATTGTTGAACATCTCTTCTGCCATCAACACCATTCTGATTCCTCGGGCAATCTTGCTGGAAGTGTCCTCTCTCTTGACACGTGTAGCATTCCACATTTGCCTTCCAGCCCATTGAAAAGTTATTGCCAGCTCGTCCTTTAGTGTAACCATTTTTCATTCGGCCACCAGCATACGGAACACTTGGAACACTTCTCTCTGGTCTCTGATTTCCTTCTAGTCTACTCATGTATTCTGACAATTGCAAATGCCTCTTCATTTCAGAATACGGCTTTTCCTCATAAAGCATCTTCAAAAGATCTCTGCATTCACTGGTCTTCTCGTACAGGATAGTCATCTGGATTCGCTTGACCTCTTCCTGCTTCCTTATATCATACGGATGCAATTTAGAGACCATATGTTCAAGCTCGAAACATACATCATTGACCGACTTTCCTCTTATCGTCATAGCTCGGAACTGCTTCTCAATGTCGCGCGATTCATAAAGTGAATTGCCAAAACAACGATCTTTTAGCCATTCCAAACAATCTCTGATCGACTTGTTCTTATAGTCATCAGGGAGGCTCCTGTATTCAATCTTAGCTTTGCCAGTCAGCATTTCCATCAGAACTTGCTTGGCCGTGAGATCACCCATATGCTCGTATCTCAGTAAGAACCCTGCTTTGAATAACTCCCACGACCCCTTCGAGCCATCGAACAATTCTAGAGCCGGTAATTTCGATGGGTCAACTCCAACAACCTCATTCTGACCTGGGAATCTCGGGTTCGTCCCGCTCCTTCCTCCATTTCCGAATGCCAGCAACGTCTGTTCCTCGATAGGAGGCTGCGAGAGCGAGCCGAGCGGCCTTTGCTTGTTTCTCTGCATTAGCAGCCTCTGAAGTTGGCAATCGATATCATCTCCCTTCTCATCAGGTCCAGACTTACTTGTCTCAATTGCCATTGCCATTCCTTTCAGCTTCTCAACTTCAGCGTTCGCCTCGTTTCTCTCTCTCATGAGCTTCTCCGTCAAATCTGTTGCCACTGCCAACTGCATTCTTATCTCTTGATACTTCTTCTCGAGCTGCTCACGTTGGAGAGAAGAAAGCTGAATTGATTCGATTATTGAATTCACGTGCTGAACCTGCACCGCCTTCATAATCTCTGTCAACAAATCACACATTTGTTCATTGTTTTCTCGTAATTCAGTCATTTCGCTCACAACTTCAACTAGATCATCATGACCAAGGACATTGAGGGTTTCTGTAACCATATTGCACAGTTTCGTTCCCGTATTCTCCGATCTAACAGTTCGAACATGTTGTGCCATCTCTTCTAGCGAACTAAAAAGTGTTCCCTTCAGCATATTGGAATCTCTTTCTTCTCCGACTCGCTTCTCTTCGCACAGCTTGTCATACTGAGCGCGAAGCTCCTCGAGATTTCCAAAAGTTGTGCCATCAACAGCCTTCTCAAATGCCTCATTCATCAGATCAACTTTCTTCTTTTCTTCTTTATAGTTCCTTTCTAGGTTGCTATTGTTCTTAACTTCGGTGTTCTGGATCACCAGCATGCCATCAATCAACGTCAAATCAGCACTAATACCCTCCTTTTCTTCGTCAAAATAGCGCTCAAACTCGGCAATCTCGCTACGAGTCGATGACTTATCGATCTCTCTTTTCATCAGCTTCTCTCTAAGTGCCACCAATCTCGTAATAGCACGCTTCAACACGTCTCTTGGCTCATTACTCATTTCCAGCACCTTTTGCTTACTGCGGGTCACACGAAGAATGCCATTACTAACCTCCTCATTCTCCAGAAGTTGTGCCTCAGTAGGATCCATCGGCATTCCCAGCAATCCATTGCCACCGAACTCATTCTGATCCATCTCTTCTACCAGCTCGCTCCTCGCTTGCTCCGGATTGATCTCGTTCACGTTTGCCATTGTGACTCTGATATGATATTCTTATCACAATTCTCTTTCTAGTCTTGGTTCAACTTAGGCTCAGCCCCCATGTAAAGATAAGCACACACTTTTAATCACACAATGCCAAGCAGCGCGGGAAACGGACTGCTGGATGGGATCAAAGAGGGCTTATCCCAACAAATAAACAGCCAAAGTCACTAGACGCAATTCAAAAATCGGGCAGAGCCTTCGGCCGACCGAATGAAAAACGTCCAGTAAATAAAGCTATTTACCTTTAGAATCTGCCCAGTTCCTCACTGGATTCCACTCTATTCAACCAACGTGTTGCCAGAATAGACGAGTTCCTCACTCGTCTCAGTCCTCCTCAGACTGGTATTCACCGCAGCAAATACTTTCAACCAATACTAGCTCAAACAAGGTTTGCCGGCAAAGGAAAGCACCGACAAACCCTAGAAGGTAATAACGGAATCGACAACGCACCAAGAAGAAGTCGGAACAACCTTGTGCCAAGAAGAATAATCGACGAATCAATTGCCAAAGTCTTGTGGAAAGTGTGCCAATTAAATAGCCACTTGATGCGCCCTTTGACGACGAAGATATTCGAATTCTTTATAAAAGAATGGCCACAGTTGTCAAAACAACAGACGAACTGACGTGAAAAAACAAAGACTTGCCAAGAACAACTGAATATAACTAAAAATTCACAGGAAAAACGAGAAAAAGAAAGTTCTAGAACGAAACTACAGTAATTTGGTGTGGTGCGAAATGTCGCCCAACCACACCACGAAGCATAAACTGATTTAATTAGCAATAATTATTAAAAATAACGAATTTAATTATAAATTTGGCAGGTTAACTACACCGCCGATGAAGCTAGTGATCCATCTGCCCAGTCCCATCGTTTCGTGGTGCTGTTGCACACCAGACCTTCAAGAAAGTGTTCATTATAATGGTGTTCGGTTTACAGATTCGGATAATCATATCAAAAGCGTAGGAAACGTTCCTCATCTCACCAATGATAAGGTATCCTTTGTCCGTGGGTGTGGCTAGCTTCTTCCAGTATGATTGGTGCTATAAAAACACGATCAACTAAAAAACTTAAACTAAAAACTAAAAAACTCACTTAAAAAAAATAAAAAATAAAATAAATAAATAAATAAACCAACCTCATCATTGCGTATGATCACTGGCTTCCCTTGGATCGCCGTGCAAATATCAGTGACATTGAGCACAGCCTGTGCGAAAGTAGCCGAAATTGTCCCTTGGAATCCTCTACATTCTCCATCGCGAATCAGCTCGTAACCAGCTGGGCAAGAAGAGAAGGCGAATGCTGAAAATGAATACTCCATGGCGTATAATGGAACGCCTAATACTCACCAAAAAGAGCGACAACAAAGAAGAGTAGAGCAAACTTCATCTCAATAGTTCAGCGAGACAGCGACTGCTTGGAAACGCTGTGAGCCTTAACTGTGTTTCGCATTGTCACGTCTGAGTGAGCGCAAGGGCTTTCTATTTTGTGTCGAGTATCATCCTCTATAGAGAAGATCAGAATTAAAAGATAAACACACGGTGGTTGAGCTGGGATTTTAATCTTGATGATTTTTTGCACAGACTAGAAACATATTGTCTGGAATATTCCTACTGGTTGTTATTGGAACTCTACTGATATCCCCAGAATCATTCCTTTACGTTATTTTACTAATGAAAGAGAGCAGTCGAAATTGTGGGGTCACCTTTTTTGAAATACTGACATTATTCCAAAAGTTTGTAATCCATCGCGATCGTAAAATTTATTAAACGCATCTTCATAAAAGTTTGTTGATGAAACGATCTGATTTGTATTCATTCTATTTTGAAGACGGATTCAACATGTATCTTTTGTCGAGATTGAACTTGTAATTCAGGTAATTGTAATTTCAAAAGCTCAACGAACAGGTACTTCCTATTTAAAAGAGCGAGCGAGTGAATAAGATGCAAAATCACATGGAAATAATAAAAATCATTTATTTGTTAAATTTTACAAGGTTAGGAAAATATTCAAGTGAATGGGCGAGAGATTTTAGTTGCTCACACTCCACGGAATGTCATCTGAAATACGATACAAGTGATTTTTCCATTTGAACACTCCATCTACCATCATCCCTCGCACATTCACTCCTCCATTCGGTTGCCAGGAAACTCTCATCAAATTGGATTTGTTAGTTGTGAAAATCGTATTCGATACTTCACCGGTCAAACTGGAAAGGCAATATTGCTATGAACGACAGGAAAAAACAACTAACTTTGCGACTATATTGCCTCCGAGCACATCATCTTCCATTAGGAGATGATCACAACATGTATTTGCCTCAAGCAGTATGACCTCAATATTCGTACTTATTTTCGAAAATTTATTGTAGAAATAATGAACCTCGACTTCCACTCGCTTTCCCGCATCAGCAATGAGAAAATAATCGCAGCCGAGAGAGGCATCGAATGGATATCCGGGGGAGTAAATCTGAAGATTCATTGTGAAATATTTGTAAAATAAAGAAATATTCACCACTTCGTCCTCCTTCCACGGACCAGGGTGGCAGGTTGGACGAGGGTTCGCTGTAGTGAGATTTATGTTGTAATATATGGTCTGAAAGATATGTAAAGTACCTTCCCGAGCGCATGCGACAGCCAACGAAGAGGAACATTCCACATTCATCCACTGCCCAGCAGACGAAAGAGTGTCCATTGCCAGACAATCGCCACCACCATTAACGGGGTATCCTTAAATATGAAACACTAGGTGAAGACCTACAGTGTATGGATAAGGTTGCATACCAGGATACCAATTCTCATAATCCCATTCCGATCCGTCAATCCATCCGAACTGGTTGCCCTTTCCCGCAGGGGTTCCGCCAATGTACATGCCGTTAACTGCGCCTTTCGATACTGCTAAGCGACGAATGAACGAGTTTTCCTGAAAAATTTCGTTATTATAAAATATTATTGTCTACCTTGAAAAGTTTCTTAAGACTGCAATGAAATCGTCAAGTAAGATCGAAAGTTATTCTCGTTTCAAGTTTGGGTCGAAAGCTCCAAGTCACCTGTAGACTGTGAATGGAAGCAACGTTTGCACCAAGATTTCGACATGTCGTCTGAGCTTGTTTCCAAGTTTGGGCTCTTTCCGATACCTGGAATACAATTCAGATTCGAAAAAACAACAAAATGATTTACTTGATAGCACTCTCCATCCTCAGCATCATCATCAAAGCTCTCACAACCGTCTCCCTTCGGCTGTTCGAGTTGCGTGGTGCAGTAAATGTAAATGGTCGAGGTGCCCATCCAATGATCACCTAAATTTGCAGTATGGTCTTGCTAGCTGCAAGCTCAAATAAGAAATAAACACTAAAGAAACAAAATAATATCTCACCATAACCCCAATAGCCATCGTCTGTCAGCATCCACGTCTCTCCCTGTTGGCACTCCTTGTCCAAGGCTGAAAAATCGTGATTTCATTTTTTTTTATTTTTGTTTTAAAAAAAAAATTCCTTACCTTGATTATGGCCTTCCGCAGGCTTTCTGTAATCGATAAGCGAGCCATCCGCCCATATCCATCGCTTTGACGTGTAGTTGCACACCAATCCTGAAATTGTTTGAAATAAAATGGAGACACATGAAATCCCTCACCGAGAATCAAATAGTTGTAATCTTGATATTTTGGCATTCGATCAGCATAGTAATCTTGGTGCTAAATTTCGTAAATTACGAGACTTTAACTTTTTTAAAAGCTTACTTCCTCGTTGTGGATGATGGCGGGCTTTCCGTGAATCTCTGCGCATTTTGCGATTGCCTGAAAACAATATTTTCCATTCGAATTGCCAAACGTTCATTGAAAAGGAAAGTGACTTACAACGGCCGGCGCTTGCGAAAAGTCATCGATGGACAGGGTTGCGTACAGTCCTCGGCACTCTCCATCTCGCACTAGTTCGAGGCCCGCGGGACAGGAGGCATGGGCTAGATCTTAAATTATAATCTCAAATAAATCAAACAACATCGAACATTCTGAGTAACTCACTCAAAATAGCAACGAAGATAATATGCTTCTCCATCGCTATTGGAACGTGCGCAAAATATGGTCAGACAATGTGTATCCTTATCAGCACTCGATATTGTCATGCAATCACAAACAGTACATGGAGTGTGGACGTAATCTCTGCTCGGAGATAAAGCCTCGCGTCCCTGGACAGAGACTAGAAAGTCTGAGCGTGACAATTTTTTCAGGTTGGATCAAACGATATTGAGGGCAAAGTCATTGAGGGACTCATGCGTTCTCTTCGTTTGTATGTACACTATACATGTATACATGTAGCTTGTGAGCTTACGATTAGGCACTAATATAACAAAATACAATTCACAATTCTTGTCAGAATACGTCAGCGCTGATCACTCGAGCTAGGAGGGAATCAGAGTAAATCAATTCTTTGTGGAGGAGGAAAATAGGCGCATAGAGGTCAGAGAAGGAATCGAGCATGAGTGAGGATATCTAAACAACTGTATAATAATTAATTTAAATTCAAAAAATAAAATATATGTATTTTTAAAAATATCATTATTATAACCTGCATGCCGCAGAGATATTTGCGATATCCTTCGCTCGTGAATCATCATCTATTACTATCAGAAGAAGAACGAAACTGTTAAACAGGAAAGTGATGACTCCTTTGTTCACATATTTAATAAATAATAAAACCAGTCGCAAACCACAAAAGTGTTGAAATGCAAAGAGTAAGCTATCCATTGAGATATCGTTTACGACTAAAACAAAGTCAATCTATATCACTAGCCTGCAAACGGTGTCAATTGTTGTTGCTGATATTACCGAAACCAAAAACCAAGTAAAAACTGAAATAAAAAGTTTAGAAAAAACAATGATTAATTTGGAAGATACTTCCAAATTGAACTCGTCGGTAATGCATATTATTCTTATTCAATTTTTCCATATTCGACAACGAAAATTTCAATTTTCCGCGTATTGCATGATTTTTGTATCCCCAGTGTACAATGTTTTCCTGGCAACATATTTTATCGCTGTTTGGTGCGACCATATCTCTTTGTTTTTCATCTGCTGTGATCATTAGTGTTTCTGTTAATTTTATTGTGTAAACGATTTAATTATGATTATTGTGATATAGGCATGAGTTCAGCCGAGCTCGAACTCCTTTTCGAACGCGGACTTTTTGCCATGCAACACATTGGAGGTGAATTACTATCTAATCATTTAAATTTGTCTCAAGCTGTATAATTCTAGGAGGAGTCAGGCTAGCCTTTAGCAGTTTTGTCATTATTCTGATTATTTGTGATAATGATTTACGAAACAGGGGCTATCGTAAGTACCTGTGTTCAATGCAGGCAAGTGCAAAAAAAAATAATTAAGAAAATATTTAACGTTAATGCAGATTGTCTCGCTTCTTGTCGATACTTTATTCGATGTTTATTCTCCGATAATTCTGATCCACAAAGGCCTATTTTATTCCGATTCCGGTCTGGCAACTCTAGTGAACATGGAAACGTTTCTCGTGAGAGCTCATTCATTTACATAATCATGTTTTTTTTTGAATCCTAGGTATTCGAAACATTATTTCTGGCCGAAGTTGTTCTCTCTTATTTCCTCTGTGTCTACTATCGCAGATGTGTTAGTGTTCCGGCTTCTCTCCGGACCATTTTACATTTACAATGATATTTAGCTTGTAATGGGTCCCGAGAGTCGTTTTTATTTTCGCGGCAATCAAAGAATACTTTTCTACATATTTCTTCAAGTATACGTATTCTCAGCAATTGCCGGATTTGCATATTTTGCTCGTAAATCCGTCGAAGACGCTATGGTATTTCTCAAATAAAAAAAAAAGTTTATTTCTAAATATTAAGAGTTCTCTACCGCCGGATATCGAATGGGTGAGAAATCGAACAACTTTCGTTTATTTTCTGCATGATGCGAACATGCAATACGCCTCCTACTGTAAACCTGCTCGAAACCAAATAAAAAATAATTCGCAAATATTTCAGGTACATATCCAGCGACTGCTATTTTAGCCACAACGATAGTATGGATGCTAGCTCAACTTGTCAGGGAAGTGAAAAGCGTGCGCAAGACCAGCATTGCAACTCAGAGGCAGGAAAATCTTCAAAATGGTCTCATGAAAATGTTTTTTTTCAGATATCAAAGACTCGCCGTTAGATCGCTGGTTTTGCAGGTTGAATATTTTTTTAAATCGTAATCGCATTGACGAATCATTACCAGGGAGCAGTCCCAAGTCTTGTCTACATCATACCTTCCTGTACAAATACAGTACTACAATTCTCGCCAACGATTTTCGAATGTGGAGAACAATTCGACCGATTTGGTCAGTGTTTTTGTCAAACCAAATACTAGAGTTCGAAATACGGGTAATAGTCCGTCCCTTCATGTCAAGTGCTCTCTCACCGGTCAGAGAGGCGAGAGAGATTGTGGGAAATGAAGAGACCCGTATCTCAAATTCTGCGTAATACAACCAAATGTTTTTCAACCAATGTTTTTCAGCATCAGTTGTATCGCCAATTGTCTGGTTGATAATGGCAAAACACACATTCGTGTGCTCACTGACCATTCTTTATTGCTCCCCGTCGTATCGGCAGAGAATTATAGCATTAGTAATTAGACCGCACAAGACTCGTGACAATAATCCCTTGCGAATGAGCGAGATATCCTCGAGAACTAATTGACATGATGTGATTGTTATTTGTGTTAGAAAATTCCTATGTATGTACAATCGTTTATCAGATTTCGACTCAATTCCAGTAGCTTTCGAGTGACTTGAAATGGTCTTGGGTGTAACAAATGTTTCTTGACTGCAGCGGAGCGACTGAGATTCGGATGCCTCTGAAATTATATTGTTGCACTCGGGATGAATAGCACTTTTTCCGAGGAGGTAATGACCAGAAGAACATACAAAATCAGTCGGGCCTGCTTCAAGAGCTGAGGATGGTTCTTGATCAGCATTATCGCGATAATGGATGCGTAGATTGCAGTGACCTTAAATACGTATTGAATAGAGACACTGTGATCCAAAATATCAAAAAAAAATATATCCAAAAATCGCAACCGTGGTGTAAAAGGCCTCATTGTATCCATTGAAGAAAGGGTCGTTCATTCCGAGACAAATGACTGCCGAAATTACGATCACAAACTTAATTAAATTAATTATACGTTTTTTTAAAATAATTATATTATACCTTCATGCAGAAAATGACAATGTAAATTGGTTGCATCGCTGATGATAGCTGGAACGCTTCTTTTGCTTGATATTTCGCGTTCAAGTTGTCGAACGCTTCTTTGAATCGTTGTCTGTTATATTTGACTGAGAGTGCATTAGTCTAAAAAACAACAACGAAATTTCTAATAATGCATTTGAATGTGATCACCACAATAGTCATCACATCACAGAATAGCAAAAATGTTCCAGCAATTTCAAACTCGTTCCCTGAAATTATTATGATTAAATTTTAATTGTTTTTACTGCTCACATTGATAAGCCAGTCGCCCTATCAGGAAGCTGAAATCGATCTGAAAATTGATCTTTACTTTTTTGTGTGATTTGCATCATACCAAAAAGATGGTTAGCGGAATAAGAACGCGCTTGGCGAGTTTTCTTCTGTGGTAAACTTCCGGGTCCGCGGTGGCAATTATTCTCTCGACTGCGAGGGATATCTAAATGTTGTTCAATGCTCTTTTGTTCTGATATTCTCGTAATTTTCCCATTTTGTGTTCACCTCAGATATTGAACAATAAATAGAGCACGATGCGCATAGGCCGTACAAAATTTCGCGCTGTGCTGAAATATCATAGTTCACTTTCTTTGTATTCGTCCCTATGCGGAAGTAGAAAGCATATCGGAACTTTCAAGTCATCTCGCTAAAGGCGAGCAAATATCGGGTCGTCATGGAGATAAAGAAAAATACAGTCACTAACGGGGATTGCGTATTGACTGCGCCAGGTATCCATGCTCATCTTTCAACGCCACCAGCGCCATCAAAATATTTATCGTGAAAAGAACCACATAGCCACAGAGCCAGGCAGTGAAGAGGTATCTCGAAATTTAGATCAAATTTATGAAGAAAGAATGCCAAAAACACTCACTTGCAATTGCTGTGTAGCGGCGTTTTTTGAACAACAATTATGAGGAAAACAACAGGAAAATATGCGGTCGAATTGAAGAAAATGACAGCAAACGGCAGGATTGGGTGTGTATTGAAGAACTCGTGCATAGTAGTAATGACAAGGGAAAGTCAATCAGTCGGGGGGGGGGGAATGTGCGAATGATGATAATGATGCCTACTACCTAAGCTTATGAGCGGCGCACTTTCTTTGACCTTTTGTAGGCCTTTCGAGGTTGTTCCACGAAACAGGAGACTAATTTTATATGATATTTATCTCAAGTCAATATCGCCCTGCGTTTCGTACGGAGACACTTGTGATTTGCAAAACTTTCCCGTTGTCGAAAGAATGACTTCGACAACTCTTCTTCGATATGAAGAAGAACAGTATAACATAGTTAGCGAATTGGCCAGCGTGTGCATTGTCATAATGATCCAGAGAATCGGCGATAGATGGGATGCTGCAACATTCATATCACGCTTTTCATGTCTTTTGTGACCAAAAATATCGAAAGAATCTCCTAATGCAAATGTTGATGGTTCCCATTGAAGAAACACATTTGAATAGTACGGAATTGCGTAAACGAGGCTCGGCATAATACCCTAAACATTTTTTTTGATATTTCGAATATTATTTAGGCACCTGAAGCAAAAGCGATCGCACGGCGAGTTTTTGATATCTGAAAATTTGTCATATTTTTTTATGAATCTGTCCTGCTTACCGTAACGTAGTCAGACTGGCTTTGGGTATATTTCTTCGCACATCGACAATCATTTGAGTGAGCATTGCTAACACAACAAATGCAAGGAAAGCCGACGCAGGGTCTGCAAACGTTGCTCAAATTTGCTATAATTCATTGTAAAGTAAACTCACCAACGCTCACATAGAACGAGCTGGAATCTGTTCGTAAATGCAAGAATGTATTTCTGGTTTTGACCCACGATAGCTCGCAAGGGAGACTATGCTAAAATATCACACCAAAATCTGATACCAATTTTAATGAAAAATGTGTACCTCGGGAGAACAAAGAGATTCGTTTGCAATAATTAGCTTGAATCAAAACATACATGGCTGTTCGTTTCCAGCCGCCGTAGTTAAACCAACGATCAGGCGTCAATATGACCTCAAGTAATAACATACTTTGGATTCACATTTGAGCCTTCTTACCCCTCGTCGATAGTAAACACACAAAAAATAGGCAAATATGACTTCCGTGAAGAGCGCCATTTCACCTGCCTGAAAGTAGATATAATTCCCGCTCTACACTTTCCTTGCCATAAATTGTGATGCTGTGGCTCCTCGGGAAAGAAAGGAATTTGAGTAGACTAATCCTTTGTTGAACAATACTATCGGCGCGTATACATGTGATAATGTATCAAATGCGAGTGAAAATATCTAGACGAATTTCTGACAATGAGATTCGAAAACCAAACACGTAAATACTTGCAAAATACACAAATATTTGCGGTATTGCTTGTTTCGGTCGTCATTGTCGTATATTATGAGGAATAAGATGAGAACGTTGAAAGGGATAAATAACGCACCTGAATATTGCTTAACAACAGTTGCTGCTAAATATTTTTACATACCGCAGAAATGCTGAGTAATTGAAATAGCAAATTCGAAACTGGTCGTCAGCTCCGAAGAATTCATCATTTATCATCACGTGAAAAGTGGGGTAGCTAACTAGCGAAGAGTTGATTATCGCGGCAAAAAGCACCTGCTCCACGGGGATTTGGCATTGCGATTAAATTAGCGGGGTGAAAAATGAAATAGCTTCCCTTGCTGCCCTTGTAATGACAAAAAAGTACTTTATTTCGAATTGTGCACGATGTTTCTCTTCGCCGACATTGCTCCCGAAACTGTGGTTGCGTTTGAGCTCTTGTTAGTGAAGGGCGTAGTCTCGCAAAGTGCTTGAACTAATGAATCCAGCTTCTTCCGATATGAAGGGGAGCAATAGAGCATAGTGAGAGAATGCACGAAAGTGTGCTTGGTCATGAAGATCCAGATGCATGGCGAAATTATCGTTGCTAAAATACAAGGGGATATTACGTTTTTCACAAAACTTGACAAATAAATTGTACGCGCGCGTATGGGGAAATTGACGAGTGTCGGGAAAAGGCGCCTGACCACACCAAATGCTTCAAATAGAGCTTCGTGGCTCCAAAATGGTGTTTAACACTTTCAAACCGAGGTTTATAGTCAGCTACAATAAAAAAACATTTTAAGAATGTTGTTTAAATGCATAGAAATAAAACATAAACGATTTGAGCACGCGGAATTTCATTATGTCCGGACTAATTTTTTTTTAAAAAACGTAGTACCGAGCCGATCAAACTCCGCATCTTGACCGAACAACTTCAACTCGAATGACGTATTTATCAAAATCGGAATGAGGAACGTAATACTTGGCACTACTCCCTGCAAATAATTTGTGTTATTTGAATTTGTCTTTCACTATTGTACCTGTAGTATAAGGGAGCGAACAGCGATTTGTTGATACCTGCAAACTTATATTTATATTTATAATTAATTATAATTAATTATATTTATTATATTTAATTATATTTATAATTAAAATTACGTTTATCGACAGAGCCAAAATAATATTCACCGTCGCGTTGCCGCACTAGAATTGTGCATTCCTTTTTTCACCTCGGACACTAACTGTCGAAGCATCGCAAATATGAGAAAGGCAAACACTCCCACGATAGGATTAGCAACTGACATTATTATTTTCGATAAATAAATTCAAATTTTTTGAAACCGTAATTTGCGTACTCCACATTTGGGTCGTCTTGCAGCAGGAAAACGTAGCTTCTTCTTTCTTTCACCCATTCTAGATCGGAAGGGAGGAAATTCTTAGAAAATATTTTTATCTTTGATAACAATTGATTTCGACACGCCTCTGAAGCTTTCGCCGCTTTCTCATAGAAATATAGACCTCCTCCAATCGCGATAAACCCAGCAAATTGAAGGCACACGTACATTACATTTCGCTTCCACCCGAACCAGTTGAACCTTCGATCGGCTGCTAGAACAACCTCAAATTGAAATTTAAAAAAAAAACCCTTCATTCAATGTACATGGATGGACCTTCTCAAAAAGCCCATTGGTCGAAAAAACTATTGCAAAAAAAAATATCAACTCTTGCGAAACTGTCGAAGTTATGGATAAAAACTCAAAGGTAAATGTAAAGGTGTATCCGCGTCAAGCGATTTTACCGTCATTTTACAGTCAGATGTTTTAAAAAAAAACTCACGCTTCTCCGATAAAAGACGCACGCAAAGTACGCCAAAATAACCTCCGCGAGACCGGCCAAAATAATCGCCTAAGAGATCCTATTGTTGAGGTTCTTACACGGGCCATACAAAAAACGCTGCCGCACTGAGCACACGGGCCAACGCGGAATCGGAATAGATCAATCCCTTGTTGAACAGAACTATTGGAGAGTAGATGTCGGAAAAGGCTTCCACCGACAGTGAAGAAATCTAATCGAAGCATTAAGTTTCAAGTAGAGCAAACGGCGAACATTGCCTACCACCAGGGAGCATAGATACTTGCGAAAGTGCTTGCTCCGAACATCATCATCCGATATAATCAGATATAACACGAGTAAGTTGAATACGAGTGAGAATGCTCCTACAAATAAGCCATTTGAATATTGTTAATTCTTGAAATAATTGCAAAAGTAATGAACTTACCGCTCGCATGTTGAACAAGCAAGATCTTTCTTTCTACTTCCACATTCATTAAATATGAAGTGTCGAGCCTCGTTCACTTCAATTACCATTCGAGTTCCGAATAAGACATAAAGAAACGCACCTGCTATCTAGATTATTTCCAAGTATTTAGTATTATTGTGGGCAGCAGAAAAATGTTATTGTAGAGCAAAACGTATTCATAATTGTTGTGTATCTTGTTGCCTTGTGGTAAACAATTACCAGTTGTAGCCAATAGAAGTCACGAAGCGTAGAGAAGAAAATTTTTGAAAGGGAAATGCCAACAATCATTTAACAGCCCCTAGAATCCACTAGACAATGTATTTTATTCCAGGGGAAATATAGGGAAAGTGGAAGGTTACGGTATATTGCACTTTCTGGGTAGTCCGTGTGAGATCCAAACGTTATTTATAGAAGGGTCATACTTCTAGTCTCATATGCAGCAATAATACAAATGCATGTCATGCTTTATCGCATTCATTGCGCTTTTTTGATTAGTTCCATTATATTCGCGTCGGCAAATTGGTAGCAACCTCGGTTGCGAAAGGTAAGGATACCCGAGAAAGCATTGGACAGCTGGCCTTACCAGTGGCTCCCACCTAGCGTTGTCTTATGACTGTAAAATCGCTTGACGTGGATACACCTTTTACCTTTACCTATTATCAGCATTAAAACCATTTCCAGACAAACCTTTATTCGCGTCTTGGGAAAATAAATAAACAATCAAGTGCTAAATTTGATTAGCCGATCCAGTGGTGAAGGAACTCGTGTTGTGCACTCGAGTCTCGCTGACTCCGCACAATTTTCGAATCATGGTGACAACTCCAAAATTAATTTTCGTCCTGTATGAAGGCGAGCAAGCGAGGAGCGTCAGCGAATTAACGAGGGTGTGCTTAGTGAGAATCAGCACTGATATGGGCGATAGATGGGTGGCTAAAATATTATTTTTATTGAAATAAAAATAATAAAAGTAACTTAACCGAGTCGATCAATCTGCTCATTGTCCCCGAAAAGTTGCAACTCGAAAACGGTATTAGCGCAGAAGGGTATGACGTAGGTCAGACTTGGAACAACGCCCTACAAATATAAAATTTTATTTATTTTGAAAAAAGTATTGCAACTACATCATACCTGTAGTACAAGCGAGCGAACAGCTAGTTTCTGATATCTACAATGGAATTATCTGAGAAAAATAGCAAACTCGAGCTCACCGTCGCGTTGACGTACTTGAATGGCGCATGCCTCGCTTCACTTCGTAAATCAGTTGACATAACATCACGGCAATTACGAGAACGACGAATGCACCGGCCAGATTTCCAACTGAAAAATGGGCTGTCGTCAATGCGATATTGTGGTATCATTCGATTGAAATGCTCAGCAAATGAGATGGGCTGGTTAGCGAGCTATCGATTGTCTGGGAGAGAGGCAGGGGGGAGGACACTTGATCTGCCCCCTCCTCTCTGTCTCCTCCATTCTCCGCCCCCTCGAACGTTCGTCAAAGATCAGCTACGAGCGGAGTGGAAAATATTTTTAAAAAATACCGTAGTTGGCACGCGTCACGTTATCATCCGGGAGCAGAAATGCGAAGGTTGTCCTTGTCTTCACCCATTGTAGTTCAGCTGGTAGCCACGGCTGAGATACTCAGGTTAATTTGGAGAACTACAAATGTATGGCTTTGCCTCAGAAGCAATAACCGCGAGCCGATAGAAGTAGAGCTCTGCGCCAATGGCGCTCAGCGAGAATACTTCAACGAATATGTAGAGAACATTTCTTTTCCATGCGTGAAAGGTGAACCATCGATCGCTCGAAAGCACTACCTGGAACGAAAAGGTTCATTGTAGAGTTCGAAATACGGGTCGCCGTCTCTTCATTTCGCACACTCTCTCACCGGTCAGAGAGGCGAGAGAGTGTGCGAAATGAAGAGACGGCGACCCGTATTTCGAACTCTAGTTCATTGAGAATACCCTGCTCACGAAATACTCACACTTCTTCTATAGTAGACACAGGCGAAATAGGAAGTTACAACTTGAGCGAAAGACAATTCGACAATCGCCTAAAGTCCCATCATTTCTTTCTGGAGTCAACTGTGCTGATCATCACTGATCATCGCCATACGTAAAAAAGTGATGCACTCATTACTCTAGAGATAAGAGAGTCAGAGTAGACGAGACCCTTGTTGAATTGATATATTGGCACGTAGACGTCGGAGAAGCCATCGAAAGATATGGAAGAGAGCTGGAAAATAGGTAATACAAGTGCTTGGGAAAAATGATAAAAAATACCAACAAACAGCAGAGATATTTGCGATAACTCTTGCTTCGTTTGTCATTATCAGTGATAATCATCACCATAATCAATGCGGTAAACGAGAATGTCACGGCACCTGATAATAAGAAAAATCATAAATATTGAAAAAAATGCATACCGCTAAGATGTTGCGCTAGTATGATCCTCCTCTCAAAGCTTGAGTCGAATTCGGAGGACATACCAGCACAACTTTAGTAGACGGAAATGAGAGCATGAACAGGATCTTGTCCAAAATCAACCAACTTCACCTGCAGACATAATTCACCTGCATCGCATGGAGTGAGGGAGACAGGAATGGTTGCCATGTAAATTATAAATACCGTGTTGAGTGTTTGATTTGATTGATTTTTTTTATCACTATTCATTTACTGAGAGCGCAGACTGAATAATTGTTGGTGCGGAAGCCACTGGTTATCCTTGAGAAGCAAAACAAAAAGAAGGTAAGTCTCTTGTTTTGATTATTAGTTTTTGCGCCAATTTGCCAACACTGAGAATTGTAGATGACACTTGTTGAGATCTTGAATGCTTCACAGAAGCGAGGACACTTTTCGTGTCCAAACTCGAATCCTTCTGCAAAAACCGCAGGATGCCGTAGGCGTTTTGAGATGCAGCGGGGAAATCCTCAAAAGTGTCATCACTCTATTTCCTTGTCAGTATAAATTATCCGATCATGGACGAATTCGCATCCACGAGGATGCAGCGCCTTCTACTCTTTTCTCTTTGTTCTCTGCTCCCTTTAAGCGGTATGTTTGTAGCTTCTTCATTTTGATTCGAATATCGCAATATCTTTCAGTGAGTGCAATCTGCACTCTCCTTCCGGGCATCGCAATCCCATCGGGATACACCGTTTCCGCATTTGAAGAATATACCTCCCAAGATGGCAAATGTTAGTCATCATAAATGGTCAAACTCATGTAATTATGCAAATTAGCAAATTAAGAACATCTTATTAACAGAAATCGATGTAGGTCACCTAGACCTACCAAACTATAGCAAAAAAACCATACGGTCATATTGTGCTGTACCGAAAATCTCGGCAATCGTGCGATTCTTAGGCGAACGCACTGATATATATGACATATATGTGCAGGAAGCCATCGCATTGTTTGGCTTTTTTTGAAAATGACAAAATGGTCGTTTTAAACATATTTGTAAACATAAACGATTACGTTTCAGCTTACGTGCTCGCGTGCTCAATCGGAGCTGCTCTTGCGGTATGTTGGTTTATAACCGTCCGTTTTTAAAAATTGCTCAAATAGACAATTCTTCTTTATCGTATGAAGAAATAATCATGCTTACAGCAATTCGAATCGGGAGGTCAACTGTATTGGGTTGAGCCAATGCTCGGCTGTGATCTATCGACCAAAGTGTTGTGAGTTGCATGGCGTTGTTTATTGAATCTCAAGATGCGTGAGCTTAAATCATGGTTAAGGTCGATGAGAGAAGATAACCCGAACGCTCAGTACGACACAAGAATGCCGATAGCGGTGAGACAATTCAGATATCGTGCGTTTGAAATGCTCAGCAAACTCAATGTGCTGGTTAGCGAGCCATTGATTGTCTGGGAGAGAGGAAGGGAAGTGGTAGGGGGAGGAGAGCAGGTAGATCACTAGCCTTCTCCCGGCCTCTTCCTAACTCCGCCCCTCGAAAGGTAGTAAAAGGTCAGCGACGAGTGGAACGGAAAATAATCTCACGATTATGTTGAGATATCGAGAAAACAATGCCCCCGAAACACTGGCAATACAAATTAGACAAACATTTAAACCATCAAGAATTATAGTTCAAATCAGTTGTTTTCAGATATCCTGTGGCAAGCCCAATGCCGCTTTCCCAGGTGATTTTCATCAACAAAGACAAAACAAACGTAACAAACTGAGGCTTTGTTTAGAGTTCTGCCCTGTTGTTCTGTCCACGGACAGGGGCAGTTCAGTCGTCTATGCTGAGAAGTCGAACAACGGTTTATGCCCTGCGACTGATATGATGCAATTATCGGATGGTAGTTTGATTAGACAGTTCACATGTGGAAAGTGGGACGGTAAGTGAATGACTACTCAGAATCCGTTCACAATTAACGTTTGCAGTGAACAAAAATGTCACGTTCAACGTAGAATATCTCAACGGGACAACAACTGACATAATTGTCGATGCCAACAGCGATCCTTTGATCGTAAAATGCGTTGTTGGTGTGTCATTTTTCTAATAATGATACAAAGATAGTGATTGGGCGAGAGAGTGAAAGAGAGCTAGTTATGACAAAATGTATGTGTCTATGTTTTTGTTGATGTTTTCGTTGATTGCAAAGAAGATTGATGACTATAAGCACGTATTTCGGAATACCCTGAAATTTTATACGATTTACTACGATATGCAACACCCGAGATAAGAAATCTAATGTGGTATGTTCATCTTATTTTTTCGATTATTTAAAATACTAAATTTTACAACATTCACATCCGGTCCACTTCAAGGATATACAAGTTCAGATGAATAAAGATTAAATCAAGAAAATCTCAGCGGAATGAATAATTCACGATGAAGGAAAACTGTCGTCAACCGAACAATTACGCATATTTTTCTCATCGATAATAAATATAGTATTGACCCAGAGTTGCATTTGTAATCGAAATTCAGCTGATATCTAATTTATTGATGGCATTTCTTCTAATCAGCAAAAATATCAATTTTTCGTCAATTTGAGTAAGAACGAATTGATGGCAAGCGTATGTAAAAGATGGCACAATGTCCAAGTTGCACCTGGATATAGCGTGAGTTCGGAAATGTGTAGTGTGCTGTGATACTTGCAGTGAAGATCACTTGTCGTAATGAGAATTAGATAGTGCATGTAAATCTCAGTCTGTTTTTTTTTCAAATTTCAGGGTCGAAATACAAGGTAAAAAAAATTTGTTGATTTGTCGAGCAAAGGAAGCTGCGGAATTCGAAACTTGATGACACTTTCAACATTCGATCCTCCCTACTCAATCGATTCAGCAGAGAAGGAGATATGTGGGCACTGTTTGAGACGCAGGGAAACAGAGGCAGAGAATATGTGTCAAACTGGATCGACAAATCTAAGAAACCTTGGGTTTACCAAGTCCGGATTCAGATACCTTCACAACCTCGACGGAGTCAGTATGCCAGATTTCCAATTTTCCGAAATTTCAATCTTCTTCAATGACTTTGCCGTTCCAGAACGGTCTGAAGCAGGGCTGGGTCTCAACCGTCTACGGAGCTTGCGGAGCCACACTACCGATCAAGAGATGGAAGTCGAGAATCAACGATGGTAACGGAAACCTTACAGTAGTTCCATAAATCAATGGCTGATTTCAGATATGATGTACGGTGAGAATCTCGAGAAGAATGACTGGAACAAGGGAATGGTGCAGGACGGAGGACAAGTGCAGTTCTACATGTGGTACTGAGCACTGTGAAATGTTTGAGAATACATAAATATTCTACTCGAATTTTCCTTGTAATACTACACAAAAAGCAAACATGAACAACGTACTGTCAAGCATTTACTCGAGGAGTTGTTCTTGAGATGCAACTGAACGAACTAAGCCCACATATTTGCTGCGAATGGGCAGTAACAACAAAAGTATGATTGTTTGAAGCGCTCACCTGGTCTGAATCACCCCTGTCACCTGTAAGATGGTGTGAAAATCTCCTAGAAGATTAGTGCGTCATAAAAACGATAACGGCAAGTAGCTGCTTAGCGAAGAGTGAGAGATCATATCTCTTCATATTGCACACTATCTAACTGATCTGAGAACCGAGATAGGAAGTGAAGTGATGATGCTGTTTCTCGCTCCACACTCTCTCAAAATCCCTTTTCCCAGTCACTGGCCACTATGATTCGACCATGCCTCCTCCTAGCTACGCTCGCTACTTCCTATGCTCAAGGTTAGAAACAATTTATGGGAAAACAAAATCGATGTCAAGGGTTCGGCGTAATCTGTTTGTAGAAATTTCATAAATTAGCTTTTTGATTCTCTCAATTCCACAGAACTCTCTGACCGGGAAGAGAACATGTGAAATGAAAAAAAGGATTACAAGTACATCAAACTCGACTGTTCAGGTGAGGAGTGTCCTTATTGGTCCGACTACACGCAAACTGAAGATGGTGGTTGCTTCCAGTTGGCCTCCCTCGAGGAGAGCCTGAATTTCACACAGGTCAAAGACTTCTTTCGCGATCTGCACTAATCGATGGTATTCCAGGCACAGGAATATTGCAAAAATAATAACGGCTACCTGGTTACGATTTTGAGCTATGAGGTCAGTTTTTGGGAAATATATTTTTATTTTCAAATTTACGCGAACAGCTGTAACGATCTGGGGAGGAGGCTAGTGGCCTATATACCTTGAATCCTCGCGTGGAATCAATAGTTGTCGTTAATCATCGGTGAAATATTTCAGGAAGTTCGTTACATCACGGCAACGGCAACAGAATTAGGATGGGGCAGCGACCCATACTGGCTCGGACTGCACTGCAGAGATGGTAAAGAATCAGAATCTTTATCAGTATCATGCGGGTAGGGTGTTATAAAGCATGCTGATCTCTTCTAGCGCGATATTCTTCCCGTGGGATAGACCACCAATCCTCTCCGATAGAGATGATTGGTGGTCTATTGAGAGATGGTAAAACGCATATATTTTAATATGAAAACTATCTTGAATTCAGGCAACCTACTGTGGACCGAACACTGCTGGTATTCCTTCAATGAGTTCGACAGTAGTGAGTACCTGCATTTAAAAAAAAATATTTTTCTAATTTTTAACACATTTCAGACGACAGTACTTGCACTGACGGTGATGATTCAACCCACTTCATCACCAGTGCAAGCGATCCATACTGGAGAAAGGCGCCCGATAATTTGGTTACGAATAAGGTCGTATGCTCTAAGAGGTTAGATATGGTTTGGAATGGCTTTTTTTCTCATTCTGCCTACCCAGCTCAATAATCATGTGAATCGAATGTGTAACTTTCATGTCACGCTTTTTATGCCTTTCAAATTATCATTTATAAAATTTTGAGCTCGATCTGGAATGGATGCCTGCCTTCGGATCCTGAGTATGTAAATTTATTTTTAAAGCCTTCAATAAGGTTATTATATTTCTAAATATTACTTTAGTAACCTGGGCCGAATGTTCGCAACGGAGGGCATCATCCTGGGCGTAACCGCCTTGACAGTATTTGTGCTGACCTGTGCAGGTTTGTTATTATTATTATTATTATTGTTATTGTTGTATTTGTTGTTGTTTTTGAATATTTTGAAAATTGTTTTCAGTCTGTGGCTGCGTCTGCATGCTGGGTCGACGTTATCGCAAGAAGAAGGCAAAGGAGGAGGAGGAGAGGCAGTGGAGGGTAAATATTATATTTCAGCTTCTTATTATTTACTATATTTTCAGCAAGCCCAGCTCGAAGCGGCTCAGCTCAACATACAAGTGGGTTAATAATAACGGATTTTTTGCTTTTCATTTGAAAATAATTTGGATAATTACAGACGAATGGAGAAGCCGTTACGCCTAAGGCACTCGAGCGAACAGCCAGCATGCGGTACACGCCCTTCCCGCGGGCTGAAGGCGCCGGCAAGGAGTGGGTTGTTTGAACATGAGGCCGTTCGCGATAGAGTCGAGCAGATCAGGCTGGAACTGGCACAGCTCAAAAATGTCGATTATACTACGAATCACGCAAAAAATGTGATGCGTGCACACCGATCAAATGAAACCTACGCATGTTCCGTGAAAAATATGCTGAAGACGGAACTGCTTTTACCTTTACCTTTTTTACTACGAATCAATACTCTAATTCTAAAATTATTTGTATGACATTTGAAACACATCTGATTTTGAAAACAATTGGATCTACAATTATATTCAGATTCGACGAGTGGGAAATCGACCGGCGACACGTGAGCATTGACTACACGACCAAGCTGGGACAGGGCGCGTTCGGGAGCGTTTATTTGGGTGAGACCATTCAAATCGATGCACGGCAATACACAAATTCTCATAAGAAAATATGGTGGATCATCACGGTTCGAATTGAGTCTCGATTGTTTTAAACGTTTAGTTTTGCTTTCAAAACCACGCGTGTGGCTATCTGCCAAGGTTTGGTTTGCGAATTTATCATGTTCGCTCAACGTCCTCCTCGATTATCGTTAGCGTTTGCGGGCTCGAAGATCACTTCACGCGGCGGATATGCAGAGGTCTTGTCCGTGGACAACTTTGGCGCACGACGTTTCATGCGAATACCCTAAATGTTAATCAATTATAAGCAATAAGAATAGCGTTGGCCTGTATATTTTGAATGATTCGAAAGGACTTTGGTTCATTTAAAAAAAATAACCTTAGTAGTGAAAGCGAACGCATCGACAACAGCGAGCGAGAGGGCGAGCAGAATGAGAAGGGGCAGAATGAGCTTCATTGTGAAGTGTAGGGAGGAATAATCGAGAGTGATTTATAGCGCTCGATTCTCCCACACTATGGAAACTTAATGGATGTTTGATTTTCTGCTAAGATATTGCAGAAGGATAAGATGAAACGCTTTTTTATTGTTTTGAGAAAAAAATGTTCAGGTATTGTCGACAACTCGAACATCCCCACTACCACGGGAAAATCAATAATCGAACAGTCAGCGCTGAAGAAAGACAACAACGCAGTAGCGATCAAGATGCTGCACGGTATTTCAAGTGAATTTCTTAAATTTTGAGAAATAAACTCACAGAATCAGCCGACAAAATGCAGCAAATGCAGTTCTTCGAGGAGATCGATCTAATGAAGAGGCTGGGATATCATGAGCGACTTGGTAAGTATACATTTATTAATTTATATTACAAAAATATATCAAATATAGTCACTATTTTGCAGTGAACATGCTTGCATGCGCTACTCAAAGTGAGCCGGCTCTTCTCATTATCGAATACTGTGCTCATGGAGATCTGCTGAAGTATATGAGAGAACGGTAAGGAACCCACTTAATTTTTATTTTCTTGTTTTACCAAATATGTTTTATGAATAACATAAAATAGCTAATAAGATTCAACAGCGTTATGCAGCGATAACAATTGATGTAAATTAAATCAGGCGACAAATTATGCTCGGGTCGCCTGACGCCTTGTCTTCTATCAATCGATCTCAAATAATCACGCAGAAGCAGCAGCTGATGTTCTGCGTGCAGATCGCTCACGGAATGGTAATTATTTTATTTTTTTTCACTAAAATAGGAAAAAAAATATTTCAGGAATACCTCTCGCAACGCGGCTTCGTGCACAGAGACATCGCCGCGAGGAATATTCTGGTTGATCAGGTATTCGTTGAATACTATTCAATAAACTGAGATCGCATCGAATGGTTCTTTTTTACAGCACGAAAGCTGCAAGATCGGTGATTTCGGCCTGTGCAGGGAAGTGGAGAAGGAAGACGAGCACTATCACTCAAGGGTTAGAACATTCTCCTACGTTGTTAGTGTTTTGTTAGTGACATTCTCTTTAGTAGACAGCGATTAGCGTTTTACTAGAAACCTAGTAAAAACGAGAAAAATTATTGCATTAAAATACAATGAAAAAACATAGATCACGATCGAGCTCCTCGCAATACACATTTTCAGGGCGGTCGCTTGCCACTCAAGTGGATGTCTCCTGAAGCAATAGAGAAGTATGACTTCACGATCGCCAGTGATGTGTAAGTTTTGTTCAAAAATTCTGAATTCGACTTCGAAATAAAGTTTTCAAAAACCAAGTTTAGGTGGTCCTTTGGAGTGCTTCTATTTGAAATCATCACTCTCGGTGGCAATCCGTATCCCGACTGGCCGGCTGCTGAGGTCTGCAGTCCCGTCGTGTTTATCACATTTTCGATAATTTCAGATTCTAAACCGACTCAAGCGCGGTAGACGCATGGACAGGCCGGATAATTGTACGGATCACATGTGAGAAACTTCAGAAATTAGAAATAAGGAAATGGTGGAATTCAGGTTCACCGTAATGAATACGTGCTGGCATCTCGAACCGACTGAGCGGCCCTCTTTCTCGGAGTTGCGGCAGAAAATGGGCATTGCGCTTGAAGAGGTCAGATTCAATTAGATTCTGCTGTTACACGCTTTGCTTTTTCAAGGTTTCAGCAAAGTGAGTTTATGACTAGTGTGTTTCAAACCAAGTGAAAATTGTTATATTATCAAACATTACTGGTTGGTGCATTTCAGGTATCCGAGGAGGATTACTACCTCCGGTTAAACGCCCAAGCAATGTACTACACAGACCAGAGTATATTCGGCCATGAGGTTGGCATCGATGATGAAGAAACGGATGAGACGTTGCGGTTGTAGCGATCAACAGTGTTAATAAAATAATTATGTTGTTCAAAATAAAATAAAAAGCAATTGAGTTATTGCAGAGGAAAAATGATGTCAATGGTACGATCATCACTCACAAGCGAATGTTTCGCGTCCAAACCTCTATCCGCATAGTCCGTCGTTCGAAATTCGATGAGTCGATCCTACAATGGCTTTCCGGATAATCGAGTGACTGGGCACCTCACGCCTTAAGGTTGTCACCTTTGCAAGAGTATCTGAGTCATCGCGAAATTCTGTGCAACTGTGGACATTTTGTGAGGTCGGAAGAAAGGACGCCAGCTGAAATGTTTCATTCCAAGGAGTATACTGGAATATCAGCGCTTGTGAGCTATTTCGGGGAGGGAGGATGGGATGATTGTGTTATCATTCAAAGGCCGCGTGTCAATGACGATGATGATAAGCGCAAAAAGAGCAAAAGAATAAACATTTTCATAGGAATTTCGCAACAAATCAACACCCGAATCCATGATTTACGATTACGATTATTACACATTTATCAAGAGGTCGGGTTAGGTGAGAGCTCTGATGTGCATGGCATTCCAACTGGCTTTTCTTGCTTCGTTGAGAAAGTTCGGGCCAATAGTCTTGCGGAAGATATCGCTCCATCTAGTCATTGGTCGACCTCTTCTTCTCAGGGGTAATATTGGAGGAGAAAATTGAAATGATATTAAGTTGCGCCCTCCCACCTTCCCCCGACAATAAATGACCCTTGCCGTGTTGTTGAGGGATGGTGATCATTCTTGGTATTCTTGGTCCACACGCAACGTCATGTTCCATAATCATCTGATGGGTGCAAGCTCATGATGCAGCAATCAACAGTCCCCTCGTTCAAAACGGCACGAGACTCATCCCCCTTTCCGCTTTATGCAATCAATGGATAATCGGCTCAACTCTCGATAAGAATCGAGGCTGTGATCCGCTTTTCGTCGCCTCTCCCTTCTAACGACAATTGATTCCATTTGGGGTTACACATCATGACATTGTCGTAGTGGAACCATGTGTTGTATTGATTTTATATGCCACTTCTCGCATCCTCTGTATCATTTACCTGATCATTTCTCCCAATTGGAGTAAGTCGGAAACTTATTTGTAAACTATGTGTCATACGTCATGACCAGTTTATTTGATAGTAGAATTGAGATTATTCATGATTCAACTCAAATTGATTCGACATTTCATTTGCTGTTGCACGTCTCATACAATTTGCATCATTTTTTCACTGTGCAAATGTTGCCATATTACCTTCCGCGAACAAAAATTTCGTTTTCGAGTACTTGTGAAACCTACTTTTCTAGGCCCATGAATGCCGCGGCGCTCCGGTAGAACACATCTTCTCTTTCTGCTGCTCCTCATGATGAAGAATTGTATCTGCACTCCAACCCCGACCTCTATTCTCGAAACGACCTCGGCGTCGATCGATGGAGGGGATTACTCAACGACTGCTCGGGGAGACGACACCACCGAACCGTATGGGCCCAATGCACCGGTTGGCGCTGATGGTAAGAACTTGCAACCAGTATCGTGCGTTTCAAATGCTCAGCAAACTTAATGTGCTGGGAAAGAGAGGAAGGGAAGAGGTAAGGGGGAGGAGAGCAGGTAGATCACTCGCCTCCTCCCGGCCTCTTCCTAACTCCGCCCTCGAACGGTAGTCAAAGGTGAACTACGAGTGGAACGGAAAATAATCTCACGATAAACAGCACGTGAAAAAAATGAAAGCAAATTTCAGGAGATGTAACAACCACCACGCCAACAACTTCGTACGAACCCCCGGAATGGTTCTCGTGCCCCGAAGGGTTCCAGCAACTAACAGTTGACTGGTGCTTCCACTTTCGCTACAATATCGATGAGAGGATGAGTTTTCAGGTATATTTATTTTTGGAAATAGCGTTCTCGACTGACATATTTCAGGAATCGCAATACTACTGTGCCCACAAGCACCTGGATGCAATTTTACCGGCCATTACGTCTGTAGATGTTGGTTTGGTTTGCAACACCGTTGCGATTTCCATATACATAGTCATTGTTATCGTAAGAATATTTTCCATTCCACTCGTTGCTGACCACTGACGAACTGAGTGGAGGGAGGAGCGAGGAAGAGGCCGGGAGGAGGCTAGTGATCTACCTGCTCTCCTCCACCCTACCTCTTCCCTTCCTCTCTCTTCCAGACAATCAATACGCTATCCGGCACATTGAATTTGAAACGCACGATAATAATAATCAAGGTCTCGACAGCTCTGATGCGAGAGCGAACAACCGTGTTGGGCATTTCTCCTCTCGAATACTTCTACATTGGATTGGCCTGTGACGCGGAAAGTAAGTAGAGTTCGAAATACGGATAATCGTCTCTTCATTTCACACACTCTCTATATATAGTTATCTTACGACGTAAAATCGCTTGACGTGGATACACCTTTTATTATTTTAGCGCATCACTGGAAATGGATCGACGGTCCGGAATTCGATCCCAGCGAGACGTACTTTGCAAGGGAGTTCACGAGTGAGTTATTTTACTTTTCATTTCACACATTCTCTCGCCTCTCTGACCGGTGCGAGAGAACGGGGAATGAAGAGCCCCGTATTTCGAACTCTATCCATTTCTCTAGCAGCAGTACCTGTTTCGCTCAAATTATGGCATTTTTTAAATATTTTTTTTGTTAAAACTCGCATCGATAATCAATGTCTTGCAGGCGCCGAGTATTGCTCCGTACACGATCAACCATTTGTGTTCGACAATTTCGGCACTTGGAGCAACCCGCCGGATCGGAAAAATTCCACCGCTAATCTGGTCGTGTGTGCAACAAGGTTCGCATTTCACAAAAATATAGAGGGCAAAAAAATGTAGCTTAAAAGGAAACAGAGGATTTTATGCGTTTGCATCAAGTAAGGGAGTCATTCTGAAAATGCGTATTTCGGAGTACTCAAGGATTTATTGATTTTTCATGCATGCTTCCTCATTAACATTAGCTTGAACATTTTTCATATGTTTACATGCAGACCGTACGGCTACTCAGTCGCCACTCCGATTGATGAGCCGTGCTACGGGGAATGGACCGCTCTACCCGGCGGATACTGCTATCGATTGGTACTTTCTTTTTAAATTCAATTGGTATATTTGCCATTTCTCTTTTCTCTCCTTGCTTGATCTATTTTTGCGAATTAGTATGCCTTCTCGTTGCGAAGTCATACAAATTCGAAAAATAGACGAACACTCATCACTTTCGCAGGAAGCAATGCACACTGGCATGAACGTTTACGAATCCCAGAAGACTTGTCAGATGAATGGAGGGAATTTGCCTGCAATCACGAGTTCCGAGGTAATTGTTTTTGGCCATACTTTGGCACAGCGTTGCTCCGAATGAACCTTCTCGGTTGTTTTTTTTTGATTTTTTTTAGAAATGTATTCATGCTAGAAAATACTCGAACTCTAATATTTTTCAGCAAACAAAGATCATCCAAGCGTATCTCGCTGGCAAGTTCCTCCAGAACAGTCAATTCTGGATTGGGCTATTCTGCAAATATAGCGGTTGGTTCTAATTTTACATGCGTTGCACATTTTTACGACTTTAAGAATGCCTAACATTTTTAAAAAATGTATTCTATTTTAAAATATCAATACAAAATATAACAAAAAATGTACGAACATTGCGATAGGTTGAATAATTTACTAAAGTGTTTTTCTGCTAGCCCTATATCAACAATAACGTTTCCCAGACGGCCCGGGAAGCATAGGTGAGCGAATATGGATTGACAATACGACATACAGCTCGGATTGGACAAACTATTTGGACAAAGCTGATGGTATTTTTGAAATATTGTATGATTATCAATCCGCTTATTGGCAGACACGGAGACATGCAACGTAGCTTTTGTAGACACATTTGTGTACAATGGAGCACTCAAAGGTTAGACTCATAAAATTTCTCGATTCGGAAATGATACGGATTTTGAATTTTCTCGATTCGGAAATGATACGGATTTTCAACGAAATCGAGTTCGAGAATCCTGTATGATGCAGGAAAGCTGTGTTCAGGTCAATGGCAGAAGGAACACTATAATCTGACTGAAGGAATGAACGTGTTGATGTGCACCAGACCGTGAGTAGTCGTGATTAGAGTGGACAAATGAAGAGGGCAGAGTGCGCGGCGTTGCGACGAATGAAGGGAAGAGGAGAGGGAGAGGGATTAACTCTTGCGCAAGAGTTCGAACTCTTGCGCAAGAGTAGAATTTAAATTGAAAATTTCGATCGATTGACGCCGAGATACCAGGTCTATAGACATGATGGATGCATAATAATCACTTAAAGGGGGAGTGGCACGAATGTCTGGCTAACTGAGTTCTCGATGTCAGACGGTGTGGCATGAGCACCCCATAATGCTTTCGAAACTCCCATGTTTTCAATTTGCGTCTAAACCAAGATTTACTCGATTGGCTGATTGCCAAGTCACCCTGAAGCGCAGGCAACGAGCTAGAGAGCATGCAAAATGAGGAGAGCGCTCCGCCTCACTTTGCATATCGGCGCGATTCGTGCCTCTCCTTCTTTAATAGCGTGATATACCAGTTGTGAATAGTTTTGACGAAAAATCGATCTCAGTTGGTGATATTTCACGGTGATTCTTTCACAAAAATGGGTCTATGAACATTTTCGATGTTTTCGAGGTTTGTTGTGACAACTTAGTCCAATGCCATCACTTTTATCGTGATTTATGCTTTCCATACTGATATGAATCTTCATTCTTGTCAAATGATCAATGATAGATCTATCCTATGCAAAACAGTTTTAAAAAGGTTAATTAGTAGTACTTAGTGTCATGCCGACTTGACAATAACTGCCGAAGTTAAACGATCGAAAACACCCGGATCTCACATCTACTCTTGCGCAAGAGTTCATTCTGAATTCAACTCTTGCGCAAGAGTTCGAACTCTTGCGCAAGAGTTAATCCCTTTCACTCTCCTCTTCCTCTCATTCTCATTCCTCGTTGCGCCGAGCTGCAGACTCTGCCTTTAGCTCTTCATCTGTCTACTCTAGTCGTGATATTATTTTCCGTTCCACTCGTAGTTGACCTTTGACTACCGTTCGATGGGCGGAGTTAGGAAGAGGCCGGGAGGAGGCTAGTGATCTACCTGCTCTCCTCCGCCCTATCTCTTCCCTTCCTCTCTCTCCCAGACAATCAATATGCTAACCAGCACATTGAGTTTGCTGAGCATCTGAAACGCACGATAGTAGTGATGACAAATCAGCGTCTCTCTCCTGTAGCAATTACAAATGACAGAAATTCGATGCCAGCCTCGAGACCCTATTCCAGACATTCTAGGGACCCCGAGCCCATGCCGAGCACCAGCACAGCAACGACAAGGAAAACAAGTATTATTCTAGAATTAACATTCAGAATCATTCGTATATTCAGCCCAACCAACCAAGAAGACCACAAGACAATCGACAACAGATGATCCAACAACGGCGACTGATGATGGTGTGACGTTCTCGGAAGAGCCCGAAATTAGTAAGTATCACCATTCGATATCATCATAAAATATATTCGCCTATGCAAAACCATTTCTTTCAGCTGAACCGACTGTGCCAACCACTGAGCCGACTTCGACTGAACCGGATACCACGCCCGCTAAAGGGTGAGGTTTTCAACTTTTAACTTCCCTTTGTTGCTACAGCAGTAGTCATACAATGAAGAAAGAACAACAACATTTGAATTCAAAACTGTTATTTTTCAGACGCAATCTAACCCGTCTCGAGCTCATCCTCATCATCGCTCTCGCAATCATTCTTCTCGCTGGAGTTGTCATCGTTCTGCTCTATTTCCTGTGCAAAAGATGCCGTAGAGAACAAGTCCAGGAGATGTTCCATAATGTTAGTCTTGATAGTCATTTTTAGTTATTAAATTAATTTTAAAATTCATAAAAAAATATTATTTCAGGTCCAGAAGCGCTTCTCTCGAGCGAACACGAATGTGTATACTGTGCGGTGAGATTAATTTTGTTTTTTTTTAAACAAAAATTTAATTCAGAACGGACGAATGGGAAATACGGCGACAGTTTGTGGGCATTGACTACAGTCGACAGCTGGGTAGAGGAGCGTTTGGAAGCGTGTATTTGGGTGCGTTTACACTTCACTACTCATTGCAAAGAGTTGTGTTTTGCAAGTAACATTATTATTATTGTATGCAGGAACACTTTTTATTAAGCCTTTTTAGTAGAGTTCGAAATACGGGTCGCCGTCTCTTCATTTCACACACTCTCTCGCCTCTCTGACCGGTGAGAGAGTGTGTGAAATGAAGAGACGGCGACCCGTATTTCGAACCCTACTTTTTAGGTCGCGTTTTTGCCGGTAACATTCCTGAGATGGCTGTGAAAACATCACTTCAACTAAACACGCTGAAACAAGAAGATGACTTCGTCGCAGTGAAAATGCTCCATGGTTAGATCAGTTCATAATTTTTAGAGCTCCACAAAGAAAATAATTTCCAGAAACAGCCGATTATCAAGCAGCCTCTGAGTTCTTGGATGAGATCAACATCATGAAGAAGATCGGCTTTCATGAGCGATTAGGTGAGTTTTAATTGATTAATTACTTCATTTTTTTAATTATTAAAATAAAAATACTTAGTAAATCTGCTCGCCTGTGTGACCGAAACGGAACCTCTCCTGCTCGTAGTTGAATACTGTTCGAATGGAGATCTGCTCAAGTTCATGAGGGATAGGTACGATTTATTTGAATCTCCGTTCTCAAATTCATTCATAATTAATCGCGATTTGAAATTATTAAAATAACTAAAAGTGATAAAAATGGAATTTACAGAAGAATGTTCATGCTCAAGCTAAAGGACACTGTCGGTGATGATTTCGCTGACAGGCATTCGATTATCACTCAGAGGTTGGTACTACTGACATTTTATCATTGTTTTTTTTTAAGAAATAACGTAAATCTTGGTAACTTTTTCAGGCAACAGCTCATGTTTGGAATTCAGATTGCATATGGAATGGTGAGTTAACCTTTTTTTTCGTAAAAAAACACTACAAATGCGTTAGGTTCTGCCATAGATAATAGATGTGAAGCCATCCGGTAAAATTAAACGCATAAAAATATTCAGGAATATCTTTCTCAACGCGGTTTCGTCCATCGAGATCTGGCTGCGCGGAACATCCTCGTCGATGCGGTTACTATTTCGGATAAATAACAATAAAAAAACAATATTATAATTTGATCTTTTAGACCGAAACGTGCAAGATCGGCGATTTCGGGCTCTGTCGACAGATTAGCGGGGAGAGCGAGCAGTACATTTCTAGGGTAAGTTTTAGTTTTTTTTACTTTTATTCGTATAAAATGTTCGTTATTGACGCTTGAAAAAAACTGTATTTTTGAAATAATTCATAATTCATAACAGGGCGGCCGTCTGCCCTGGAAGTGGATGGCTCCCGAGGCGCTCGAGCGATACTACTTTTCCGTCGAGAGCGATGTGTATGTTTCTATCATTTTTTTAAAATTATTGTTGTATTTTTCACGGGAACATCCTGGGATTTTGGAAAAGCGTAAAAGGCACGGCTAAGTAGATAAATGAAAATGTGATCGGGCATTTCCAGTTGGTCATTCGGCGTGCTTCTCTTCGAGATCATCACACTCGGCGGCAATCCATATCCGGAATGGCCGGCTGTCGAGGTCAGTTGAACTTATTGTTGCCGCCGAGCAAACCACGGTGGTATCTCCAGTAGAATTTGCCCAGAGAATTGGATGATTTGAAACATAGATGTGAGTCAAAATTAGACTTTGAAAGGTAACAAAACAACTAGTTGTTTAATAGGGAAATCATCCTTCACTCTCCTCATTCAGCGCGGTCTCTCGTGAAGAACGCGGTTCATTCCTTGATAAGTCACATATCTTAGTGTCTGTCTGTCTGTCTGTCTGTAACGTGTGTCACGCTTTCGTTTATTGCCCATAACTCGGCTCAAACTGATCGTACACGTCTATCTCCGGTACCATTGGACTCCTCATGGACAGGCAAACTTTTTGCAAAAAAAATTTCATCATTATTACGTAATATGACGAAATTCACTTCTACACCGTTTTTCGCGCCTTTTTCGCTGGGAACTCAACCGAATCAGGCATGCAACATTCCAAACGACTCGTCATGAAGTGGACTTTCACTTTTCACACAAATTTCGTCATCATTACGTAATATGACGCAATCCTTAGGCAATAACTCACTATTTCGCGCGTAACTCATTGTCAGCGCAAACTCGACCAATCGAGACGTGCTTAGGCTCATACGAACCGGTAAGTGTAGCGCCACTAAATTTGGAATGAATTTCATCATCCTTACGAAATATGACGTAAACCTTAGGCAATAACTCGTTTTCGCGTGTAACTCAGCGCAAAAGCGTCCAATCGAGGCGAACTTAGGCTCAAACGAACCAGCAAGTGTAGCGCCACTAAATTTAGAATGAATTTCATCATCCTTACAAAATATTACGTAATCCCTAGGCAATAACTCATTTTTCGCGCTTAACTCAGCCCAAAATCGACCAATCGAGAAGTGCATAGGCTCATACGAACCGGTAAGTGTAGCGCCACTAAATTTGGAATGAATTTCATCATCCTTACGAAATATGACGTAAACCTTAGGCAATAACTCGTTTTCGCGTGTAACTCAGCGCAAAAGCGTCCAATCGAGGCGAACTTAGGCTCAAGCGAACCAGCAAGTGTAGCGCCACTAAATTTAGAATGAATTTCATCATCCTTACGAAATATGACGTAATCCTTAGGCAATAACTCGTTTTTCGCGTGTTTTTCAGAATGATGTTTTCCTTGATATTTTTTTTGTTTTTCAGAATATTCTATACTATTCTATATCAATGTTTTAAATACATAACCCGGCGAAGCGAAGCACTCGCAGACGACTATCACAACCCGGCGACGCACTTTTCTGCGAGCGAAGCGAGCCTGCGAGTCCCTGGCGGAAGGCTCGTGGGGCCGAGGGCGATCCGACAAAAAGATGGGATGGGGCGGAGCCCCATCCCATCTTTTTTCGGATCGCCCGAGGCCCCACGAGCCTTTCGCGAGGGACGATGCCAACTGGGTCAGACCCGGCGACACCTAGCCAGCGAGCGAGCGAAGCGAGCGTAGCTGGCTATTTGAGAATTGTAGGCGAGAGATGGCAAGTTGTCGGTGTACTTCAACATATCGGACAAGCAGGAGCTCACTGGTCGAGCGGGCATTATGTGACATACACAAGAGAAGAATCGGATGGGCAATGGTGGCTACACGACGATGACCAATCCCCTCAACAATATGATCCTCCTAATCGACACATGATTGGAATTTGTGGAATGCTATTCCAAAAAATAAATTAATTTTTCATTTTAAAATGTGTTGACCGATGTCCTAAATACATAACCCGGCGACGCGAAGCACTCCCGTCTTTTTTTTCGGATCGCCCGAGGCCCCACTAGCGTTTCGCGAGGAACGATGCCAACTGGGTCCGCGACTTTGAACATTCTATACTTTCATGCATTGGCCAATGTTTTAAATACACAACTCGACGTGCGCGAAGCACACGCAGAAGACTATCACAACCCGGCGACACACGCTCCTACGAGCGAAGCGAGTCTGCGAGTCGCTGTCGGAAGGCTCGTGGGGCCGAGGGCAAGCCGAAAAAAGATGGGATGGGGCGGAGCCCCATCCCATCTTTTTTCGGCTTGCCCTCGGCCCAACGAGCCTTCCGACAGCGACGATGCCAACTGGGTCGGACCCGGCGACACCTAGCCAGCGTAGCTGGCTATTTCCCTATTATACAACTAGTTGTTTTGTTACGATTGAAAGCCTAGTCAAAATACAACGATATGCCTATTGTTTCTCAGTTACTCTTCCGACTGAAAACGGGCGAGCGCATGCCAAGGCCGGACGGGTGCAGTAGTGGATAGTAAGTCTCATTTTTATTATTATATTTGGGTGAAACCACTATTTAGAAAACCTTAAAAAATTATAAAAAAAATATAAAAAAATATAAAAATAAAAATAAATTTTCAGCTACAACATCATGTCCGATTGTTGGCGGTTCGTGGCAATGCAACGACCATCGTTTGAGAAAATACGAAGGAGGCTGGCGCAGGAGTTGGAGGAGGTATGTTTTCCTATTCCTATTCCTATTCATGTCAGTAGAATTTTTCTGTTGAAAAAGCTAAATTTTCCAATTTTATCATCATCGATTCAGTCACATGTTTTAATTATAACAAAATTTCAGAGCTCCAGTGACGACTACTACCTCAAGTTGGATGCCGGCGCGAAGTATTATCAGGTATGATTTTCGTGGTATTTGCTCATTTATAAACCAAAACGTTTTCAGGAAGCTCTCGAATCACCGAGGTTCGAAGGTCGATTCAACTCATTCTGATTTCTGTGAAAACTTATTGCTTCGCTTATTTTCTGATCGAACATCACCTCAGTGTCATTTGTACATAAATCCGTGTTAATATATTTTCATAATTTGCAGATTATTGATAAAGTATCTCTCCCTATTTTTAACACTTTAATCATTTATTTGGACAAAATCGCTACAAAATGTACTGACATCTTTTCGAATCACAAAAAAAATTGTCCCCTGAAGAATTCATAAATCTTCTTTTCGCCCTTCCGCGTACACAATGCTTCCCTCAATGCACAATACTTCACATGCGAATTGAACGCAAACAACGAAATAATCAATGTCTGAAAAATACGCAACAATTTTATTCCATTGTCAGAGGTTCCGTAAAATATTCATGTTCGGTCAAAATAGTGCGTGGTAAACGGCATTCACGAGGACGCCGACAAGGGGAATTCCGATGAACAGGTTGAGAAGCGTCGGCTCAAGGCCTGTAAGGATGAAATTTTCAAATTAAAGGCAAATTAATTAATTTTCAAAATAAAGTATAAACGTGCATTCAAATCAAGCGATTCTACAATCGTAAGATAACCATCGACATAGTTTTCGGCCAGCTTCCAAGAATCAAAACTACAAAAATGCACGAGAAACCCTCACTTGTGATCAGGCCGTGGTGTCATTGGGGCTGGATCTGAGGCCATGGTCACGGACGATATTAGAAGGACGAAGACACAGACACATGCGACGTACCGCATCATCTTTTAGCCCTGCACGGATTTCACATAATATCGTGAACCCAACTACAATACTATAATTTGCGGCATTGTATGGACAGAAGTACTGTAGTCTTCTTAGTGAAGCAAGGAGAGGACAAGAGGGGAAGAAGGGTAGATGACAGATAGATTTATCATCAATTTGAGACGTTTCGAGCCGTTTATGGACAGAATATTGATACAATTATGGACAATTCACAACCGACTTCTACACCTATCAAAAAGAAGCTGAATGTGTGGGGCTGGCCAATGTATTCCAAACGTATAAGTAGGAAGCGAGAAACAAAAATAAGCTGATTAGAGTCAGCTGTTCCGTGTTGAAATGAGAGTTGGGAGAAATAGCATGAATATTTCAGAGATACAGAGAAAATTAGAGATCAGCATCTGTGTTTCCGGTGTTGTTTTGACATTTTTCTCGTGAATTAATCTCTTCCTTCTTGTTCTGACTGAAGATGCCACAAACAGAAATATATACTCAATTTCGTGAATATCGGAGAAGATTAGTACAGCTATTCTGTCCCCTCTATCAATACTATTCAATTTGGAAGCATTGAGATGATGAATTTTAAACATTTGAACAATTCAAAATTGATTTATTCAACTTATGGTCTTTTTTCTTGATCGAATCTGCTTACTCCCAAGATAGTCCGGCCATAATCACCAACGCGATCGAGATTGCAAATGTCGCCAATGGTCCGGCAAGCGAAGAAGCATGAGGGGCCTTGGTAGGGGCGAGCTCGGAAGCAACACACTTGGACTTGAGGCACATCTGAAAGTAATTCGTATTTTGCCACAGATTGATGACTTTTCTCTATTTTTGCCCAACCAGAGAATCCCCTCCGTATCAAACTTCCCCCCCCCCTTCATATACTGCTTGTGAAAACTACAAAAAAAAAGTTTCAATATCCTGATAAAAAAAATCATTCAAAATTACTTATTACTGCAACAACAATCATTAATCTGTGTCATAACTAATTATAATTAATAATTAATTAATTAATCATGTATCCACCTTCCCATCCCCGCAACTGCTCCCATCCGGCGTCAAGCCCATGTAGTAGTCAGGATTGAAATTGTTCTGGTAGTCAATCCACATGGCCCGGCACTTGCTCTGAAGATTATTGAATGAAAAAAAACTATTTGGGAAAAAATAGAATATTAATGAAGCACTGAATTTTCTCTGGTGCGAAATGAAGAAGCAATGAACTTTTTAAAAAAAATTGTGTATCGAACCTCTGTCGAGTATGTGTAGTGCCAACCGCGCAGGTGTTCCTTCTTCCCCTCGGGCATTGAACACAGCAGCACACCGCACTTGGCGTCTCTGCAACATACGAAGTGCTCCCTGACCGTATACGAACGACTATGTCTATGTCAAAAATGCGCAACAGTTGACCACACTTTTGCATTCTTGCCGCTATTTCCGGCTGGCACAATTTGTACCGTTATATGTTATGTGATTCGCCCATCTAAAGATCGTTGAAAAATACGCTGAACACCGAAGCACCTTTACCTTGGCGCTTACCTTTATTTTTGCTATTATCATTCAGCGTCACTAAAAAAAGTTAGCCGGTCGAAATTCCTCACTTCTTTGCGCATTTGTGCAGACCTCCTGAGGGATTCGTCATGCACTGGTTGCCCTTGTAGCAAGATTTCGGCGCCAGTGTCGCATCCTCAATTAAAATTATGTCAAAAACCATTAAAACTCAACAAAAAACAAACATTTTCAGACTAGCTAGCCACGGAATCAATGAATTATGCAATAAGAAAGTGAAAAAACACACATCGCCCCACAACTCCCTGCACTGCAGCGCGCGCGAGCCGCACCGGCCTCCGTAGCAGATCGCCTGCGAAACATTAATTGGATTATTGCTAATTAATCAATTAAATTAATTAGTTAAATAATTAAATAATGCCTCGTCATCGTCCGGACAGCGCTCGCCATCGGGTCTGTGCACGTCCGCGGGACACTCGACGGTGACGCCATCGCAGTACTCGGGCAGGTCACATGTGTTCTTCGCCTGGGATCGCACTGTGGGGTTTTCTTATTGTTAGTAGATCTTGTGTGAGCACGAGACAGACACGGGTTGGGTTAGAACCGTAAGCATTACAGATTTCGAAAAAAGAAGCCAACCTGCACTTGCGCGCCTTTGTGAGCACTGAACACGTGGTGACGTCACAGCAGGATCCTGTGATTGAAAAAATCTTTAGATTTTTTAAACAAATTTCAGGAAAAACATCGGCATCACTGACCAAAGGCGCACTGCGCTCCGGCGCGAAGCTTGCACGTCCGGGGATCACAGCAATCGTGCGTGATGCAGCCCTGCAATACATCTTTCTTGTGTTTGTTGTTATTGTTTTTTTTGCTGTTATTGTTATTATTGTTTTTGTTTTTAATCTTATTATTATATAAAATGAACCATACCAACGGTCCGCAGTCGCACTCCTCTCCGTTCTCAACAACTCCGTTCCCGCATTTCGCCTTTTCTGAATATGGTAGGCATTACGATCAAACAGCGAAAACACGAGCAAGTACAGCCAAAAACGTAAAAAAAATCTGCATTGCCTATCGTCGCTCCCGGCTCATCCCATAGACAGTAATCCGCGTTCGTTTTGTACATGGCTTCGAGATCGGACAGCGAGCAGCTGGACCAATACTGGACGTGGCTGAAATCATATCATGATTTTTTCGCTTCCTTTAAAAATATCAAAAACTGTAACAAAATAGAATAGTTTTTACCTGTGTGGTTACTCTAGTCACTGCCGAGTATTTTCAAGGCAAAAAAAGATAAATAGATATAGATTCGCAAAAATAACAAATTCAATAATGCAAATATAATAAAAAAAAATTACCCGACAACGGTAGATGGGTACATAATGCACTCGTCGTCTGGGCACTCACAGTTCTGATGGTCGCCTTCACTGAAACGATGGTCGTGTGGGGTCTGATCCATGTCCACAATTTAATATTATAAAACAAACATTATTTGTTAGTATCTGTGCAAAAAATGAACTAATATTGAAAATAAACTAAGATCATCCCGAACATGTGTCTGCACGAGGAACACTGTTCAAACGAAGAAAACCCACTTCAAAAATAGAGTGCAACGTACTCATCATGATTCATTCCCAGCACGTGGCCCACCTCGTGCGCCAGCGTCTGCGCAACGTCTTCCAGGTCGTAATCCTTCAAATATTTCATGATATTTATAAGCGGAAGCCCGGGTTCCTCCATCCCCTCCCGGTCTGTGCATTAACCTATGCTACCTCAAGTAATTGTGACTAGAGTAATACCTCAGAAAAAAACTAAATGAGCATTAACTTCCGCATTATTCTAGGAAGTCTTTCTCTATTCTTTGTCTCAGTTAGCAGTTTTTCCTCTATTCTTCTTCACTTATAAACTAAGATTCTTTTTAATTGGGTGAGTATTTACCTCCACCCAAGAATTGGACATGTACACGTCTTCGTGGCTGCAAATGTTCTCGTGCCACGCCAGCCCGATCGTCGTTTCAAAGTGGCTGGCTGCACCGTGTACGCCACTGAGATATTCACAATAATTATCAAACATTAAATAATGATATATTTATTTCCGAAACATGAAATGGCTCAGTTTACTGGGACCAGCAGCTCTGAATGTATGCTCTGATTAACGGGATATGAAAAGAAAGGTTTGGGGCGAAAAAAAGAGAAAAATATTATAACGTACGTCATCAGATTCGCCGTGTCGTAGCGTAGATTCTTAAGCGTTTTCAGATACTCCCCGAAGGAGTCAATTACTGTGTCTTTGGTGGTGAAATCGATGTGGCCGGGTGACTTGATCAGGCTTAGATGCACCAGTCGGAGTTCGATGTTGAGCGAGTCGTAGTACTGAAAGTTAAACTCTAAGCATAATAATAAAAGCATAAAGGCTATTAGTGATTACTCGCAGCAATCATTACCGACCCCATTTCATTCGATCATTCATGCTGCATTTTTCAGCAAATTTGATAACAAATATCAGAGTGAAAGAAGATGTTGCATAATGTTTTTTTTGCACCAACAAACCGAATTCGCCATGTGCAGTGCGCTCAGCATGCGATTCTTAGTGAGCACCTCGTCGCCATCGTACCGTTCGAGCTGCAAAAAGTCGTTCGTTTTAGAGATCAGGAGTCGGGGGTTCGGATCGAAACAATGGATGCCCTCTTTATGTCCTTTTTTTGTTTTTCTTACCAGTGAGTGTCCTCGTATGGCAAACAGTTCTGACCAATGAGTACTCTCCGAACATGGCCATCTCCACATATCTCTTCCGCTCGAACAGATGCTCATATCGCTTGTAGTACGCGGGCAAGCGATGATCGGCGGAGAAATCGTGCGGAATAACGCCCCGCTTGGCGAGGTGCGCCCGCAGTTTGTCTGGAAATGGCTCTATTTTGCTGATAATAGGTAAAGGTAAAAAGGTGTATCCACGTCAAGCGATTTTACAGTCATAAAACAACGCTAGGTGGGACCCACTGGTAATGCCAACTGGGGGATTGCTGATAATAATACTGATATTCCTTTAATATCAAAAATGTCTTTTTTTAGCTATCATATTGCCACCAATGTCTGAGCAATCGAAATATTTATGTCTTCTGAAACATATTTGTGAGGGGCCACTTCAGGATCTATAGTTTCAAGGTGAAAAAATATTGAAAATGAAATCCAAAAAAAGGTGATATTTTGTACAATTTTTCTCACCACAATACTCCGCTCCGCTCGACACCAAACTGAAGGTGCCGTTCGCTTGTCTCAGTTTGTAACTAGCGAACGGTGTGTGCAGAATCATCTCGATTGTCGCGGGATTGCAGGCTGAATGTCAAAATATTGTTTCTGGTGGGAAAACGTGCTAAAATAAAAAAAAAAGTTTACCCGAAAGCCACGCCCGGAAAGCGTCCCGATTGGCGCCTTGGAAGTGGCAGAACGAGCTCTGAAAGGTTGCTCGTTTACTAATATTTGGAGCTTTCAATTCATAAGAGTTTGTCAAATTCATTGCCTCAAAAACTTGTTAGAGGCCTATGATTCCAAGAAGATCGATCAGAATAGCACCCTCACCGGGTATTCCGTCCGATTCGCCGCCTCATCGGGCGGGAACACGGCCATCGACGGTCGGAATTCGATGGAGAACTCATGATCATCCTGGCGGAAGAGGAGGAAGTGGAGGTGCGTGTGGTTGGTCTGAAATGGGTGGTCTTAAATATAGGTAAAGAGGTCTTGAAAGCTGGGGTTTAAAACGCGTTCTCTGTAAGAACGCAGTGATTTGGGTAGGAAAGTGTACAAAAATTTCAAACACATCGCCCGGGGCTCAAACTTCACCAAGATGATCCTTAGGGACGATAATTACGATTTTTGAACTTTGATCCCAAAAATTTTGATCTTTGATCTTTGATCTTTCGAAAAATAAATTTCAGATATCCCTATCATGTGATAGCTCATTCGAAAGAGCATAAAAAGTTATGTAAAAATTTCGATTTTCAATCATTTTCATCAATATTGGTTCAAGTTATGACGAAAAGTATGACGATTTTTGCCAATTTTCATAAAAATCGATGTGGCACCCCACTATGCTATGATTTCCACGTCGCCATTTCGAGATATTTTATGCATTTTATGATATGAAAAAATATAAGACACTTTGCGGGGCATATTTTCACGGACATTGTGTTCAAATTTTGACCCAACCGTGGCCAACTACGCCTATTTTCAGAAATCGCCCACACCAATTGGGCTCAGAATGTTTCAACTACACTCGTTTATGCCTCTAACGCTGTTTTTCTGTCATTATGAACCATTTTACGATTTTTCGTCAACATTTCGACCATATATTTTGACATGACTCACCTCGACTTTTTTCACATAAGGGTCCCCCCTTATGTGAAAAATTATGTTGGGGTCATGTTCAAACAGGAACTCCGACCCAACAAAAAATATTCTAGGGTGCTCAAAAATTGGTTATATGTTACTTTTAGTGCAATCATACGTGTTATTCTGGCCAATTCCAACATGACCCCAACATGATTTTTCACATAAGGGGGGACCCTTATGTGAAAAAAGTCGAGGTGAGTCATGTCAAAATATATGGTCGAAATGTTGACGAAAAATCGTAAAATGGTTCATAATGACAGAAAAACAACGTTAGAGGCATAAACGAGTGTAGTTGAAACATTCTGAGCCCTCTTGGTATGAGTCGTTTTGTGAAAATGTGCGTAGTTGGCCATGGTTGGGTCAAAATTTGAACACAATGTCCGTGAAAATATGCCCCGCAAAGTGTCTTATATTTTTTCATATCATAAAATGCATAAAATATCTCGAAATGGCGACGTGGAAATCATAGCATAGTGGGCTGCCACATCGATTTTTATGAAAATTGGCAAAAATCGTCATACTTTTCGTCATAACTTGAACCAATATTGATGAAAATGCTTGAAAATCGAAATTTTCACATAACTTTTTATGCTCTTTCGAATGAGCTATCACATGATAGGGATATCTGAAATTTATTTTTCGAAAGATCAAAGATCAAAGATCAAAATTTTTGGGATCAAAGTTCAAACATCGTAATTATCGTCCCTAAGGATCATCTTGGTGAAGTTTGAGCCCCGGGCGATGTGTTTGAAATTTTTGTACACTCCCACCTGCGTTCTTACAGAGAACGCGTTTTAATTTCCTAAATCATCTCATTGGTCTCAGAATGGTCAAAAATCGACCATTCGGTTCAAAATTCTGAATTCTCTAATCGAGGCCCTGTGACTTACAATCGAAGTGAGTAGAGTGAAGAGCGAGAGGGGCGACAGGGACAGGCCGCCATGCGAGATGTCGATAGGACAGGGCATCCTCGGCTGTGAATGTTTATGTCGGGTTTAACACCACAAGAGTGCGCAATTCGGGTCGTCGTCTCTTCATTTCGCACAGTCTCTCGGCCAGTAGAGTAGCGAGAGAGATATGGTGGCCCGTATTACGCAATAGCGTTTGAAATACGGGTAATCGTCTTTTCATTTCACATACTCTCTCGCCTCTCTGACCGGTGAGATAGTATGAGGAATGAAGAGACGATTACCCGTATTTCGAACTCTATTACGCACTCTACACGCCATGCTACGAAAGCCACGCTCAGGAGAGCCGGTAGTCGCTATAACAACAAACACAATAAAAAAGGAAAGAAGAAAAGGAAACCAACCACTGTGCACGGATGAGTGAGGGCGAAATGACATTGGATGATGGAGGGGGGGGGGCTGATTTGGGAATTATAATATTTAATTAAATTGAAGAACAATGCGTACTTAATTAGGAAGTTTGTTCTTCGCCTCCGTAATTCTTTTTAATTACTTGGTTCATTAGATATTTCATCTGCGTCAAACCTCGACTTGAAAACTAATTATCATGCATATGCTGCTTGAAAAAAATGCCGTGAATAATTATGCACCCATAGTCAGAACACGTGCGTTTCTAGGAAAGTATAATGCCATAGTGAACAACTGACTACTATTGTCGATCAAGGCTGGGAAACATTTAACGGATCTCTCATTTCACAATGCTCTCTCGCAGGTTAGAAACACCGAGAGAGCATTTCGAAATGAGAAATGATCCGTTAAATGTTTTCCCAGCCCAGTTGTCGAGTAGCGCACCGTAACCATTCGTGCCACTCATGAATTCTATGCTACTAGAATCCGAGACCGAGCGGCGAATAGTACTTACTCAGCACATCAGTGGTATTCGTTTTCTTTTGTTTTTTACATTTTTTTTTTCAATTTTTATTCAGGTTTTATCGCTTTTCTATTCAATATAGTCGTATTGGCCTTGATTTTAATGGACGTCGATAATCGCAGTAAAGGCTTTCGCAAGTATATCTGCGTTATGGTGGTAAGATATTTTTTTCCAAACTCTAAGACGATCTCCCTACTCTCCCTGTCATTCAGATATTCAAAAAAATCTCCATCAGCAAATAACAATCAGATATCCCTTTTTTCAGATATGCTCTCTTGCGCTAGACACATTCTCCGATATTTATGCTCCCATTGTCCTATTCAACCGGGGGCTGGTGTATTCGGATTCGCTGTTATCGCATTTCATTAGTGCAGCCGTATTCTATGTGAGTTCTGTAGGAAAAGTGCAGAAAATATCGTTTAGGCATTTTTCCTAACATTTCTTTGTGAATTCCTCGCAGCCTACTTTGCTTGCGTGTATTACCGTTGGAGTGTGGGTTCATTTCTCGATTTTATTCCGTAAATACAGCTATTCTCATCATTAGCTTTCGCTGAAAACAATTAGAATCTGTACAAAGTTGTTTATTGCAAGTATCGTAGTATCGGTCAACCATAACTGAAGATGCATTTTATTGTGACATTTGGAAATTGCTTATTGGATACAGGTTATAATGGCTCAAGATCGGATGTGGAATTTACATGGGTGGAGAAGAGTCGTTCTTTATCTATTCGTTCAAGGATATATTGCTGCGTTTCTAGTTGTTTCTCTCTACTTTTATCGAAAATCAATGCTCGCTTCAGAAGCAAGAAATCCAAATAAATGGTCAAATAATACGAAAAATTTAGAAATTGCTTCCTCCCGAACTTGAGTGGGTGAAGTTACGGATCACGTTTGCATTTACCTTAAATGATGCCAACGTCGATTACGCAAACTATGGTAACTTGCCGTTAATGTTGTGTTAAAGGACGCCTAACACCAAAGTAGAGAGTAACTGATCAACGTTTAGTGGGAGATCCGGCAGCAGCGATAATTGTTGTCATCATTTTCGCAATGTTACGCGAAATGGTTGCTGAAGTGAAGCGAGGAATGTGCGAGGCCAGTGCTGCAACGAGGCGGTCAGAATGATAGATTCAAAAAATTGTAAATCTAAAATTTAAAACATTTATTGCAGATACCAAATGATGGCAGTGCGATCACTGATCCTTCAGGTATTATTACATTTTATATTTTAATCGTGATTTGCCAATTGCTATTAAATCGAAAAACTGGTTGCGGGTAGAAAAAACATTGAGACACTGCTAAAAACCAAATAGATAGGCTTCCTAGATGAACGCGGTTGGATGTTTCGGCCCATTGGATTGTGAATGTCCCAGCGTCAAAAAACCGAAAGAGAAACAGCACATTTCAGGGAGTCGTTCCTTCACTGTTCTATGTCATTCCTACCACGATAATTACCTGTTTCGAATTGAATTATTGCAATCGAAATACCAGATTTGGTAAACATTCATGGCCTTCGCTCCACATAACACAGCAAAAAATATACTTTAGCCACGATACTGTCACCAATTCTCTGGATTATTATGACCAAGCATCTATGCTCTAGTACCAGAACACAGCAGTGACCTCCAAAAGGCTATAGAGAGTATAGAATCATGGACTTCTCAGTGGAACATGACCTTAAGCGCTCCGAAATGTGCTGTCTTGCATCTAGGCCGTCTTAAAACACGATCGAAATATATTCTTAACGGCAGTGTTATTTCTTCGAAAAATGAAATTCGCGACCTTGGTGTTTTCTTCAACAGTAAAGTCCATTTTGAACATCATATTGATCAGATAACGCGCAAAGCCAGATCTATGTGTAACCTCATGCTTCGTTCATTTCTCACTACCTCTTCCGACGTACTCCTTAAAGCCTACAAAATTTACATCCGCCCCCTTCTAGAGTCGTCCACAGTCATTTGGAACCCCACTGCCATAGGTCTTGTAAATAAGTTAGAATCAGTACAGCGTGAATTTACAAGGCGCATATTTTGGCGATCCCACTTGCCTCACTCCTCTTATCCACAGCGCCTTGAGCACTTTAAGTTAGAGACACTGGAATATCGACGTGCGTTAAATGACATGTACTTTCTCTTTGATTCTATGCATGGATTTGTACACCTAGACACCTCTAATCTATACTCAATCGCTCCTCTCTCTCGTACTCTCCGTTCCTCTCATAGATTGCGTCTCTCAATCCCTTTTCTCATGCCATCATCGTTCTCATCTTTTGCTACACGATCGCTAACGCTCTGGAATTCCCTTTCTAACCCAGTAGTTAACCTGCCCCGCATACCTTACCGTAATCATATACGACGAACCCCTTCACTTATCCTCCCTGTCTCCCAAATTAAATTGTAAACACGGACTGCCACAAAAACCCCACCCCCAAAAGCTCGCCTGAGCCCGAATACCACCTGTTGCCTCCATTCCGCCCTAAATGCACATTGTCTATGTGGTGAATAAAGAATAAGAATAAGAATAAGAAAGCATACATTTGCAAATTCACTGACAATTCTTTATTGCACTCCATCATATCGGACGAAACTCGCAGCTTTACTACCTTCGAGAATAAGATACTTTAATTGCTCAAATTCCCCTCAACAAGAATCAACAAGAACCTAAAACGATCACAGCCATTATGTAAATGCGTAAATAAATGTTTATCTGTTTACTACTGAACTGATGGATGTAATAATTAAAAAGACTGTGGAATATCTCTTTAGATATTTTCTTATAATTCTCTCATAATTCTTCAATAATCTGTATCATGTCGCGCTAAGCCACCTCTATTTCGCGAACTATTGTGAAAAAATCATCTCCTAAAACCAAAATTAAATTATGAGATTCCCTTTTTTTCCTTTTTTTCCTAATCATTTTTTGATGCTTGACCACAAGATATACGGGCAACGTATACTATGATTATTCTATATTTCTATCCTTTCACAGAATGCTCATCGAGAAAAACCCGTAATTGAAAAACGGAACGCCTTATATTAGCTATCGTGTTTTTTCTGTTCGAACTGAGACAGTGCGAACTAAATTCTATGAAATGTGAAAATAGACAGCATAGTGAACAACTTATCGAGTTGTTAACTGTTGTCGCATAGACTCGCTCAACTATTCTCTCCATTTATGAATTCCACCCAGTTAGACATCGAAACAGAACTGAAAATATTGCTTGCCCAGCATGTTAGCGGTATCAATTCGTCTTATTCTATTTCGTAGATTTTACTTATTCAGGTTTTATCGCATTTCTATTCAATATAATCGTATTATCACTGATTTTCATGGACGTCGATAATCGCAGCAAAGGCTTTCGCAAGTATATCTGCGTTATGGTGGTAGGGATTTCTTTCCAAACTCAAAGACGAACTCATATTCAGTTACCAATAACAATCACCATCAGCAAATAACAATCAGATATCCCTTTTTCAGATATGCTCTCTTGGGCTAGACACATTCTCCGATATTTATGCACCAATTGTCCTATTCAACCAGGGATTGTTATACTCGGACTCGTTGTTAGCCCACTTTATTAGTGCGGCAGCATTTTATGTGCGTTTTATTTACAATTTATCTTTATTTCAGCACGATGATTGTTTTAATATAATCTTTTAGGCGATTTTCCTAACAATTCTCGCTGAATTCTTCGCAGCGTACTTTGCATGTGTTTACTACCGATGGAGTGTGGGTTTTCATAGTCTGTGCGGTAAAATACGCCTACTCGCATGTTGTTTATTTCTCGGAAAAAATAGAATGAGTGCAAAAGCAGTTCCTTGTTTGCGACCAGTGTCTAGAATCGTTTCGCCTATGTCTATCGAAAATTACATTATTGGCGGATATATTTTGAAAACACACAATTTCAGGTAGTAATGCCAGAAGGAAGAAGGTTTAATTTTCATGGCTGGAAAAGAATAGCTCTTTATCTATCCGTACAATTATATCTTGTTGTAATCGTTGCGTATACCCTGTATTTTTATCGAGAAGCAATGGTCGCTTCAGAAGTTAATTTTTATATGACTTTTATTCTGTATTCACGTATAACATCCAAACTTAATTTCAGCAATCCCTGCCCCCACAGCTAGAATGGGTGAAGTCACGGAGCACTTTTGCATTTACTTTGGAAGACCGCAACATCGACTACGCAAACTATGGTACGACCAGCAAATTTAGATATAATTATTAACACTTTTTAGTGGGCAATCCGGCAGCACTTCTTGTTCTCATTACTATTTTCTTCATGATTCGCCAGCTAATATCTGAAGTCAAAAGGGGCATGAACAAGGCGAGCTCAGCAACGAGACGGTTAGAATGAGTTGGGTTTTTAATGTTAATGATATGTTTTAAGATATCAAATGATGGCTATTCGATCGCTAATTTTGCAAGTGAGATTACTTAAATGGAATTCTGAAAACCAGCCACCAGCCAACAAATGGTAAAATCGTGTGTTTTAAGGGAGTCCTTCCTTCTCTGATCTACATCATACCAAGCGTAATAGGCACTTGCTTCGAATTAGACTTGTGCGATCGCAATGCACGCTTTGGTGGGTAGCATTTTTTTCGTGCAATAATTTAATTAAATTTTCAGCCTCGATCCTTTCTCCCATTCTCTGGATTATTCTGACCAAGCATACATTTGCGAATTCTGTCACGATTCTCTATTGCACTCCTTCCTATCGGGCGAAACTCGCGGCTGTATTACCTTTGAAAATTAGAAATTGTATTTGCTCGAAATCGACGTTAGATCGAGCGCACTTTCTGAGAACAACTACCGCCAGAGCGTGAATTTTCTCTTGTTCTAATCACGGAATAAATCACGGACTCACAATTGTATTGTCTAGAGAAACAATCACAAAATACTAAATTCTGATAGTCGTATCAATAAAAATCAAATTACAATATTTGTTTCTTATGTAAAATCAGCATTTACTCAATGAAAACGAACAATGAAGAGTACAAAAGCGATCAATCTCCTCACTCGCCCTCATTCTCCCCTCTTTCACTCCTCTCGAGTGGCTGGAATGGCCCCGCTCCTTCTCTTCCTTCTCGCTGCTTCGATTGCGCAAGCGGGAGGGATACCGAAGCTGCCATCCAATGACCAGGTATCGTACGGTTAACACAAGATTAGGATACGATAAGAATTAAGCATACGGTAGATTACGGTTCCCTTTCCAGGACTCTGATTTCGCCGTTCATGCTCCTCGCATGACTGACCTCGAGGAGAGCCCTGCGCCGCAATCAATCGATCAGGTAATTACGGCACAGGATTACGTTTCGGTTTATGCTATCGAGTCACGGTTTCCTATAGCGGATTACGGTATCCCCGTTCCTTTGCGGTACACGATTACAGTATCGGTTCATGTTTTTGGATTACGGTATCAAGTTACGGTGTCCCTATCTCCCTGTTATTGCAGATCCCTATTCGACACTTCAACAGCACGATTGATCTCGCGTCGGAGATTTCATCGATCGACCAGGTGTGGATTACGGTATCAAATAAAGGCAGCGATATCAGTTAACGGTTCCAGATTACGGTACCATATTACTGTATCGATAAGGGCACCAGATTACGGTACCACGGTACCAAGGTTACGGTGCGGGTTTACGGTATCGACTACGGGGTACCGGACTACCGTATCCCATTTCCCTGCAGCTGGCCTTACCAGTGGGTCCCACCTAGCGTTGTCTTATGACTGTAAAATCGCTTGACGTGGATACACCTTTACCTTTTTTTTCCCTGCAGGACCCACGCGTGTCCGTCGAGGATGCGCTGCTGATGGCGTTATCGACGGCGCTCGTGATGCCCTTTGCAAGGCGGGGAAACGGCGGGGCATCCGCTGATTTTGGCAATCTGGTTCGTGCTACGGTCTCCTATTTCCCGGATCTATCTATTTTCCGGTTCCATCTAATTAACGGTTACGGCCATTTCCCGGTCCTGACTATTTCCCGGCTCCGGCTAATCTACGGCTCTCCTGCAGGACTGGTCGCAGCTGCCCGTGCACAACATTACGAAGCGCGGCGACGCGTATCACTGGATCCCCGAGCTGCTCAACGGCATCTTCGACAGCGGCCGGACGGTGAGCCGGGAAATAACGTCGAACTAAATTTGCGGTCCTAATTAGGTTACGGCTTTCCTATTTCACAGTCCAACCCATTATACGGTCCTGTCTGAAACATTGTAGCATCTAGTTTAGCTAAATAATACAGCGGCCTTCGACAGCGGCCGAACGGTCGGGAGGAGCCGGGAAATATTTTACGGTCTTGTTTAATTGGCGGCCTGCCTATTTTACGGTCCTATCTATTTACCTGTTTTACGGTCTTACCTATTTTACGGTCCAATCAAAAATCACGGTCTTACCTATTTTTACGGTCCAATCTAAATCACGGTTTTACCTATTTTACGGTCCAATCAAATTTACGGTTCTATCAAATTCTATTGAGGTGAACGTGACTGGACAGTTGACGTGCCAGGATCGTCTCGGCATACCGCACTACATGCGCGATACATTTGTTGTGTTGTACGAAAAGGACTGGGGCGGATTTGGGGGTGAGCTTGCCCCGCCCTACCCTTGTAACCTACTCTAGAAAGCATTGAATATGCACTAGTAACCTACTCTAGAAAGCAGTGAGAAAGCACTAGTAACCTACTCTAGAAAGTATCGGCTGTTGTAACCCGTCTAGCACGTTTACGTTTACCTTTTGCCCGCCTAGACAGTAATCATCAGTCTATCACACTCAAACAGTGACATTGGCTGGCCCTAGCCCATGTTGAGGCTATGCATGGGGTTGACTACTTCACGATCGTATCGTTTCAATGGTGTATCCTACGTAATGTCTCCTTTCGATTTTATATAGTACACTGTATACGATGTGTCGGAATTACTCTTTTGCTCTTTAGCCGGGCAACAAGAGCTCAAAACATGAATGGGGTGGGGGTGGGGTAGGCAAAGGTATTATTGGTCGGGAAAGAATGCTCTGTGCACTGTTTCACGGTCCAAAATGCTTTTCTTCAGTCCTCTCCTCGTTCGACTCGCACGATCCCATCAACATCACACAGGCCGACATGCATGGCCGATTCGAGCTGACCGGATTCGAGAATGAGGTGACTTTGGTTCAGTTAGGCTGGAAGGCTCATGTCTAACGTGTTTGCCTCCTTCTACGTGTTATTTGAAAAAAATGCCTGCCATAGTTACCTTTTTGCGATATCATCACCTTACACACGCCATACAAATTGGCTGATGTTAAAATTATGAATAAATGCATCAACTGTAATAGTAGCTACGAAATACCCTTTCCAGTTATGGGGCGAGCACTTCTTCCTCAAGATCGAGATCGAGTGCAACAACGCGCTGGAGTGGCAGCAGAAGTGCATGGACGTGCAATTCCTCGAACAGTGCGTTGTTGTTGTTTTGTTATTGCTATTACTAATCAAAACAATAACATAAAACAATGCAGATGCCGAGGTGAACCCGAGCTGAGCGGCTTCACCGTGGCTCACTTCTTCTTCGATTTCGAGCGCCAAATCTTCACCGAAGAGCAAACGAGAGTGAGATTGGTTGTTTTTTGATATTGTTGCTATTATTGTTGTTAATATTCTTTAAAATTTAATATGTTTTCCAGGCGGAATACAATCTCAAATGTGCACTCGGCTACAAGGGCTGGCACGAAACATCCATGGGAAATAAGTATTACACGTAAGAAATTGCTCAGTGGGTTTCTACACAAACTGTGGCCAGAGACCCTTCATTCAAAAATGCCTAATCAAATGATCAATAATATTTTAATAATTTTTTTTTAAATGGGACTATTTCCAGGACGTCCTCTGGCTTCAGCTGCTCTGGCGGTCTATGTGAGCCGGGCTCGGAGCGATGTAACACTGGAGTAATGACGAAGAAGAGATAATTCCGTTCCCATCCGGAGCCGGGAATAATAAATCCGACTTTTATTTTCCGGAAATTTCCCGATTCATGAGATAAATGCGTCATTATACGAGAAACTCATCGTGCAAAATAGAGCACAAGCCATTCAAGTTTGGAATATAACAATTATCAGTTTTTTAGGTTCTCTTTCGTCTCTCGTGCCCTGAACAATAAAAAAGATAAATGTGGCATTATCAAAACAAAAAAAATCGCGCATGACTGATTCATTAAATTATCATAACCATTGTTCAAAATATATCAATAAATTATGAAAGAGTTCAATGCATCCACTCGATCATCTTTGACTCTCGTTCTTCTCTCGCGCGGCTGGAATGACTCCACTCCCTCTCCTGCTTCTCATTCTCATCGTAGCTTCGGCCCAAGCTGGCGAGCGATCGGTAAGGTTGTTTATCGTTAGAACTTCGATTATTGAGGACAGATGTTAAGCTCTGGCCAGTCTAAACTGTTTGTCTTCCCGTGCTACTTTCCATGGCCATTGTCTGAAAATTCCTTTTCGTTAACGAAAATTACCAGTGTTTTTTAGGTCAATGTGTCTGGCTGGCTCAACTGCGCCGACCGGGCCGGCAATTGGCATCAGGTAATCTTCTTTTGATTACCCTAGACGATACTTGTGTCAGCATGCTAGTCAGAATGATAGAATTTTGTAAAATTAAATGCGCACTGTTTCGAAATATAGATCTTTTTGAAGATGTCGGGTGTGCTCGTCACCCTGTGGGAGGAGGACCTGTCCTTCAATCCGGCTTGTGAGTAAAAATATCGACATTAACACGCATTGGAGCTTGAAGCATATACAAAAATAACTGTATGATTTTTCAAACATTTAAATTTATTTTAGTCGACCCACACGATGTGATCGACACTTTCGGACCGACTGGCAGCAGCGGGAAGTTCAAACTGAAGGGCAACCATTCGGAGGTCAGTCTCCTTAATATTCTGATATGTTGCCTTTTCTTCTCAATGTGCTGTTTTGCTAGGGAAAGCACACTTTTACACAAAAAATCGAGCTCTTGCTCTCAAGCGACATCCACTTTTCATAATTATTTTTTAATAAATTAAGATCTTCGCCGTCCGCTACTTCATCTCCATCGATGCTCCGTGCAAGGGCGAGAGTAAAGATTCTTGGCAGCACTCGTGCAATGCCAAGGAGTTTGTCACGAAGTGAGATAGAAATTATTATTGCTCTTTTCATGTATCAAAAAAAAATTTTAATTTGACACAAAATCACGAAATCATTTCAGGTGTGCCCCTCGCTACAGCGGACACCAACCGAAGAGCGCCGTCTTCACCCATCGATTCGAGTACACTGCGGATGGAGCGGAGTTAATAAAGGTAAACACTATCACAAAATTTGTTCGATAATGTAGAATAGAATTTTCGACAATATAACGTATAAAGGCCTTAATCGCAATACTTTGCACGTATTCTTTTTTTCACGTATTCACGTATTCACGTATTTTTCACGTATTCACGTATCACGTATTCTTCACGTATTCTGCACGTTTCAGAGCGAATACCACCTGGACTGTGGTCTCGGGCTCGCGTTCACTGATGGGTTCACGTGCGGCGGATCGCTGTGCAAGGGAGAATGGTGTGGGCACCCGATCGATTAAATTAATTTGATTTACCCGGAAAGAGATAAATGTTGACCATAATAATATGTGTGTCAATCATCCATAACGCTAACGAAATCATCAATACGTAATTCAACCATTACGCGAGCTTGTATTGTCTCAATGTTTACTGCATTCATATTGAGTCGATAATAATCATCCTCGCGTTCACTGATGCGTTTTCTGATGGGTGTGAAGGGTTCTATGTGATTGTTTGTGATGTGTGATGGGCGTGATGATGTGATGGGTTTTACGTGTGTTGTGATGTGTGTTGGTAAATAACCCCATTCCTCTATACGGAGGCTCGCTGTGCAAGGGAGAGGGGGCAACCGATCGATTGAATGAAATAAATTGATCCGGATAGAGATAACTGTTCACATCAATGGAAAAGTGGAAAAGTGTGTAAACTGTATCTGTCCGGTATTCTTAACTTTAACGAATTGAATACGAAATATCATAGTCAGTGTACTGCATTTACTCCATTCAATGCTTCTCAGAGATATATTTTCGACAAAAAAAAATCAAAATTGTGTTAATATATGATTGTATAACAAGAAGAACGTTCAATATATTTTTATGCTTCGACGTTCAATATATTTTTCATCATGTTCAATTATTCTTCTTGTTATTGTATATTGTATAACAAGAAGAAGAATTGAACATGATGAAAAATATATTGAACGTCGAAGCATAAAAATATATTGAACGTCGAAGCATAAAAATATATTGAACGTCGAAGCATAAAAATATATTGAACGTCGAAGCATAAAAATATATTGAACGTCGAAGCATAAAAATATATTGAACGTCGAAGCATAAAAATATATTGAACGTCGAAGCATAAAAATATATTGAACGTCGAAGCATAAAAATATATTGAACGTCGAAGCATAAAAATATATTGAACGTCGAAGCATAAAAATATATTGAACGTCGAAGCATAAAAATATATTGAACGTCGAAGCATAAAAATATATTGAACGTCGAAGCATAAAAATATATTGAACGTCGAAGCATAAAAATATATTGAACGTCGAAGCATAAAAATATATTGAACGTCGAAGCATAAAAATATATTGAACGTCGAAGCATAAAAATATATTGAACGTCGAAGCGCAATACGTGATTGTATACATGATTGTGCAGTGATGATTGTGCTTTTATTCAAACGCAAGAACTTTGAAACACTGACTCGAGAAATCAGAGCCAAGTCAAGTCACCGTCAAGAAATTGATAACATATTTTGTGTCTAAATTTTGATTTCTAATAATCTCCGCTTACAAGGGGTCATTCAGAAAATTCGTAATAGTATATTTACGCATGTGCTCGTCAAATTTCGGAGATTTTTGTGGATCTGATCGTGGAGGAGGAAGCGTCTATAATTCCGATAATATTAGATTTTCGGTTTTTGGCCCCAAGCAACAGCTGTGGATGTGAGAAGGGGCTGTTAAATGAGCGACTTATGAGCACAAATGAAATCAATGGCAGTTCAAATTCGTTCACGGCAGAATTAGAAATCTACGAAAAATTGGATTTCGGGATTTTCAAAATTGAAAAAACAAGATTACCTTGATGAAAACGCCAACGCCTATCATGGTAAGCAGAAGAATCAAGCAGAAATGAAAGGCCGGATTGATACTGGAATTCTTCATGCGATGACTGTGTAGAATCCGGAAAGTAGAAACGTACGGCAAAATTTCGGCTAAAAGAATTTGAATAAGCTGACCCTGGAAAAGATGGCAGAACAGCCAAAACATTGAATGATTCATCGACTACTGAAGTGTCACATAAAATTTTTGGAGTTCGTCTTTATCAACAACAAAAACAACAATAAATCTGACTATAGGAAAATGCGAAAGACCATCTAACAAATCAATACAGCAAATTCTGCCTTCTCGGTCGAATTTCGTGCTCGAATATTCGCACTGCCTTGGATGGCTTCCTGCATTTATTACAGGATATTTTTCGCTTTCTTTCCGTACATTCTTGACAGATGACATGGCCGCAGGAGATGAAGGCGCACTTCTTCCTCGGTTCTGCCTCCTGGCAGTTGGTGCAGGCGTACGAGTACTGCGAGCGATGAGGGTCGGTGAATTTGAGCTTGGAGCTGGAAAGGAGTGACTCAAGGAGTTGAACAAAATAAACATAGAAAAGAGCAAATATATCAGATGAATATCATAATGTCATAAGATTCATTTTTTTTAAACTTTTTTTTTAAAAATCGGTGAAACTCACAATGCATCGTTCTCCCTTTTCAGCTTCGAGATCAGTCTCTCCTTTTCGTCGAGCCAAGTCACTTCAGCCGCACTCAGCGCAAGATTGGCATTGTCTTTTACGTGGGGCAGAATAGCCTGAAAAAAATGAGTTGCACATTCGACTCCTTACAAAAATAGGTAAATCCAGCAAAAAAATCGTACCTGAATTCGCTTCAGCTCTGTGTCGTAAATTTCATCGGCATGGCCGCCCTTCTTTTCGTGGCGGTCAACCGTGATCTACAATAATAAAGTATACTTTTTTGCAATGATGAGTGTGAGTATTCACTGCATATTTTGATTGAATAACGTACCTTCATCCATTTATTGTAGCTCTCAACATACTGCTTCTGTGATACTTTCCCATTGAGGAATCGTTGGATTCTCTGCTCTCGTATGGCCACCTCAACATACTGAAATAATTTTTTTTTCAAGTTTTTTTTCAAGGATTTCAATACATGTTATTTCTGCGTTATAAATGAAATAGCTACCTGATCTCTAGAGCTCTTGGCTGACATTTCTTCCATATCCTCTGGGAAAGTATGATCTTCATTTAGTAGAGCAATGCCAGAGGTCTTTCGGCAGAAAGGGCAAGCGATCTGCAATCGAATTTATTATTATAGAATTATTATAGAACTCAGTGCTTTTCTTCACTCCTAAATGGTGTTTTTGCTGGAATAGTCAGGTCAGAATAAAAAAAGAACAACATTACCTGAGGATTCCGTATCGATGCCGCTGCGAATCCCGTCTCGAAGAGAATCAGCTCAGCACACGCTCGGCAGGAGACATGACCGCAATCTAGAATCATTATTTTTAAAAATATTGTCGTTAGAGTTTCAATTTGATAAATAATTATGAATGAAAAGTAACTTACCAGTATAGAAGACGCGTTCCCGGGGCGCCTTGCACAGACAGATTGCGCAGGCACGAGCGAGCGGGTCATGAATCTTCTCCTTTGCAGGAATGATCTCTTCTGCTACAGACTCGGGAACTGGAGCCGAGTCTGGTTTCTTCTGCAGAATTGGAGAGCACATTTCCGGATGTGGCTCAGCTAGGGGAGGAATACCGTCCGGCTGATTCGGAGGGGAAATGCTGTGTTCTTGCTTCACTGACTCAACAAGAACAGGGGTAGGGGTGTCCATATCCTTAGCATCGCTTAGATAAATGTTGCACTCTTCGGCAGACTCGGTGGGAATTTGAGAAGGAGAACTAAAAGGATTTTCATTCTCCTGAATTTCCGAGGCAGAAATGGCGGGTTCTTCTTCGATAGTTTCCACCGAATCCAGGGGCGTTTCTTTCGATTGAGATGGGATGATTTCTTGTTCTATCGACTCCACGCGATCCGGGCATGCAGCCTCAACTGGTTCATCAAGAGGAAGAATCTCTTCTTCTGATGCATCAGAAGCGAGTTCAGGCTCAATTATCTCTTGAGATTGAGGTGAAGGGCTTTCTTCTTTCATATCATCGAGAGCGGGTGATGAAGTATCCTCTAAGGGTAGACTATCTTCTTTCTTCGATTCTTGAGGAGGTATGGGAATCTCATTCTTCTTCTTCTTCTTCATTTCGAGGTAACGTTTAAGAGAGACTCTCTTTTTGTTCGTGGGCTCTTGAAGAAAAGGGGATGGGGATTCTTCCTGCTCCGTATCTTCGCTAGCAAGTAGAGAAGAAGTCTGCCTGATGGGTGATTGAGGACCTTGAGGTTTCGGCACTAGCGAAAGTCTTGAGGGTGTCTTCGCTTTCTTCACCGTTCCCTGACGACGCAGAGCGAACTCCCTATTCCTCTGCATCTTTGGTGTGGTTACAATGGGAGAACTTGCTTCCGTACTCGCTTGAGGAGGAGGGGAAACAGGTGCAACGCTCTTCTTCATTTCGTGACGAAGCAGAGCAAAGGCTTCTTTCTTCGGGACTTTCGGCGTCGAGACAATATGTTCTCTAGTAGCCTGTTGAGGAGGAGGAGTGATCTTCTCTTCCGAAAGAGCAGGAGAAGGAGTCGCATCCTTCTTCTTCTCCTGAGGTTTGGGAGGAGTAGTAAGAGTGGAAGAGTCTTCTCCCTTCTTCTTCTCTCCACTCTTCAATTCCCTCAGCGAATTGCGAATCTCATCTCGCTTCTCCGATCCACTGATCAGTCTCTTCAGTTCTCTCGGAGGAAGGGCTTGAGCCATTTCTTGCTTCTTCAATGCTTGATGTCTTTCCTTTTCGTACGACTTCCTTTTCTTCTCAGGTTTAACCTTTTCTTGCGTCTTCCCATTTTCATCGTCATGAGCATTGGGAGTTTCTTCACAGCTCGGCTCTTTCAGATCTTTCTTGAGCTCCTTTGGAGAAAGGGATGGTGAACTTTCCATCTTCTGCTTCTTCTCCGGAATAGGGCTCGTATCCTTCGGGGAGCTTCTGCAATGGAAAATTTTCACGTTTTATCTTAGTTTACCGCGATGATTTGTTTAAAAAAACAACTAAGTTTTCATTGCAAAATGTTTTTGCTCGTTATCGCATCAACAAGGGCGCAGACCATAAAATGTAAATTCAAAAGGACGGATGAAGCGAGTATAATCTAACCAAATTATTAGGAAGTATGATATCTCTATTTAACTCTTTCTAGCGGTTTCACTTTGTTACTATTTCATCCACAATAGCGTTGCATGTTCGGTATTACCGACCCCTCTCGCGCCAGCTGGAAACGAAAAAGCGCGCGCAAGCGAGTGAGTCTAACGTGCAACCGAACATGCAGCCCTAATCCACAAACAGGATATTATTATCAAGCAGTACCTCTTGAGCTGCTTCCCATCTTCCGCAGCTAGAGAGGCGGCGGCGATGCCGGGCAGTTGTCGTCTACTCGCAGTGGAGGGAAGCCCGAGACGGCGACATTCCTCCACAAAGACGTCCTCGAAACAGCCGCCGAACATGGACCGACTGTACGCTTCGATCTGAAATTAGCATTTATAAGCAAGTGATGGCGTCTCATGCTAGACCCAAGGCTCTTCGAAAACAATAGATAAACTAGGGGTCAACTCAAATGTCCTGGAATCGGTCAATTTTTGGGTGAAGTGCGTGGTATTTAGTGTCTCTGATCAGGACGGAAATTCCCAGCCAATCCTATGACACTAAATACACCATAACGACATTGTTTTGCACTGCAAAACCTACACATGAAATTTTCCAAAAAAATCACACTTCCTTTGGTTCCTTTCAAACATTTTTTTTCAATCAAAAAACAAGTCTGTTCAATGAAATAACCAAAGGATCTCTAGAAACGTCAACATGTGCACGGAAATATTGACAAATCACGTACCTCCAAGTCGATGTTATAACGGGAGTAGTAGGTCTTCTGGTCGATCTCCTTGTCGAGGTATGACCGAATGAGCCGCGCTTGGTAGATGGTGTGCTTGGTGGAGATCATCATTCACTGAAGATTATAAAATATTAAATCAACAGTACTAATACATAATTAATTACAAATAAATACAAAAAAATAACATAACTACGGGTGTCACGACGTAAGATGAATAAAATGAATAGTGAAAAATTTCAAGATATTGGAAATGCTTAAGAGTCTTCTCGTATTCAGATCGGAAGGCGTGGAATTTGAAGGGAGCAAGTGAACGCAGAAATGCCAGAGGGTTCGACCATCTATTTGGACGTAATGGCAAACTTTTGATTCGAGATCGGATGTGGTAGCATTGATTATGTGCCATAAAAAATCCCGTGAAATATTTTCGATATTTGGCGTTCTGCTTTTTTTGTTTTTGTGTGCAATGCTATGTTGACCATGTACAAGCATTGTGAGATTACGCGTCCATGCTCGGGAGAGTAATCGGATTTTCTATAGAGCATCTTTATCGTACTGCAACAAGTGTTCGCGATTGAAAAATGCTTTACTCATTGAGTTGGTGAAAACTATCCATAAAGCTGGCCGATAAAGCTGTCCACTGCGGACTTGATGTTGGTGAACAGCTTGATGTATTCGCTCTCGAATAACGCTTCGTTAACAGACGGAATGGTCGAATTGACCACATTAGAAGTGGTTGTTGTTGCTGGCACATCTGCCATGAATTGATTTTAGATTGAAGATTGGAACATTGTTGCCTACCATTCAGTGAGTTCACGGCCGATTTCCAGTCGATGTTGCATAGATTTGAGTTGCATAGCATGTACTCAAAGCTCTGCATCTTCAAATGTCCAACCTAAAAATGTAACTCATTACGAATGAGAATTTTTTTTTACAATTCAGGAAAGTTAGACAACCTGGAAGAGTCCAGCGAAAAGCGTTTCATTGTTCGTAAGACAGCCTCTGTACTGCAAACCGCCTCCATTCGGTCGTTGCACGTAGCACAAATCGCCCTGTAAATAGTAGTGTGCATTTATTACAAAAAAATACCGTTTAGACGGCAAATATAATACCGTGCAAGTCTCGCTGCCTGTGGGATCCAGAGCACATGTGACCTAAAAAAGAAAGTAGTCAATTGTCCCGTGATCTCAAAATCAACATCCATGTTTAGAAGCACGGAACAAATGTTTCAAAGAGAAATTAAGTAAATCATAAGTAAAAATTTTGTAAATTAAAATAAAAGTGATAAATGAACTCACAGCTTTAGAGATAAGCGCTTGCTCGTTTGCCAAATCGACCGCGCAGTCGTCATTCTATAAGTAGCATCATTATCGAGTAAGGATGAAACTTTTTTTAAATGCAATAAAATCGATCACCGTATCGCACAAGCATCGCACAAATTCTTCTTGATAACTCTTGATGTGCACACACGATGTAGGGAGCAGTGCTCTAAAATAGTTAGTAGCAATGTCCCAAATGTTTTTTTAGCAATTTAGACGTAGATACGTGGCAATCCGAAGATAAATAATCACTCTTCGATAGTTCCCTTTCTGTAGTACGCACAGCCGTCGGTATTAGTTAGGCCAGTAGAATGAACAACGGCTTCGCAGGAGAAACAGGTCTGCAAATCATTGCTGTTGGTACACTGTTGTGTCATTGTTGAACCATTCTGTCCCTATTTGTGGTGCAACTCAGATTCATCCTCTGCTGTCCTAGACTGAGGAGAGATTGTTCGGCGTCCGAGCAGTTATCCCAGCTAAAAATTACATAAAAATAAAACTATTTAAAAATTCGACATACTTGCACAAGCAAAAAGCCGTATGCCAGTCAACGCGCCAACATCGATTTGTTTCGATGTGCGGGCCATCACGACAGCTTTGGACCTGTGCAAAATTGTAGAAATGTTGATAGCAAAATTTTCAAATTTCACGTATGAAAAGGCTAATCAAATGCGAAAAAGTAATGAAAGCACTTACGATCGGCTTCATAACGGAATTCGTGTATCCTCCAAATGTTCCGAAAGATGAGCAATATTTCCCGCTGCAGGTCTTCCTGTACAACTTAGAACGTTTTCCTTGGCAATAACCAGCGGGCAAAAAATTCGACTCACGTTTCATAATCCGCTTCTTGAAAAGTTTTGGCTAGGTTGGATATTTTTTCACGACAGATGACTTCTTGAGAAGCGTGAATCAGATAGAACAAGACAAAGAGGAACAACGTGCACATCTTGTTTGAATGAATATCGTGAAAAGTGATTATCCGAATATTCGTGTACAGTGGCTCAGTTGGGAACGGTTAATCCGGATTTTCGGGTTGTTTTATAATTGAGCTGACAAAGGTGAAGGTACATACTATACTGCATTGCATTCAAGCAGTTGCATTTTTTTCAAATTTTATCCTCCATAGGATTATTTTGTATAATTGAGAACCACGATCATAGAGAGTATTTTCTTTTTCTCCCATTACAATAAAAACATATTTGACAGATAATTTCATTTATTTATTGATGTTTAGAAACAGCATTTGACACCGATTTTGCCGCCGTGCTTATCGACGTAGTTGAATCTTTCGAATTGTTCCTTCCAATCAGACGTATAAAGAATCTGAGAATGAAAATATGAAAATATTTAAAAATTGAAAAAAGGTCTTGAAAATGAAAAAAATCCTCACAAACGATATGGCCTGATGAAGTTGAGTGTTAGTATAGGACTGATGCAGGATGGTAGGCTTTCGAACTGGAAATTATTTTATTTGTTTTTTTATACATTTTTCTTTTTGATATAATTGTTGTTGTTTTTCAAACCCCGTATTTTCAGCGAACATCAGACTTACTATGAACACTGCATTCTCCATTGCTGGATGACGGACGACATCCATTAGCATTATCGTCGTTATAGTTGTCGCAGTAACATTGAAGATTGGGAGGCAAGCGTGATAGGAAAGGGCCTTTAAAGTAGGCAATGGATCCCCTCTCAAGTTTCACTAGCAAGAAATCATAAACAATGGCTTGAAAATTGCCTTTTCTATCGTGAGAATATTTTCCATTCCACGCGTAGCTGACCTTTGACGAAATGAGTGGAGGGAGGAGAGAGGAAGAGGCCGGGAGGAGGCTAGTGATCTACCTGCTCTCCTCCTCCCTACCTCTTCCCTTCCTCTCTCTTCCAGACAATCAATACGCTAACCAGCACATTGAGTTTGCTGAGCTTTTGAAACGCACGATAATCCCCCTTACCCTCACTAGCTCCTTTTGCATTTCCCTGGTTCGCTCACTCAGATCGGCGATGTTTATTGCGCGTGAAATCTGTGTCGAAAAAAAATAAAAAAAAATAAAAAAATAAGATCAGCATACCTTGTATCGTACTGTGAGAATGAATGTGTAGCAGGGAAACGGAAATATTAGCGCAAGAATTGTGCCATAGTCAGCGTAGATGTCACCGTTTGCAGCATTTCCTGACAAATTCATATTATTTCTTTTGTGAAAATTGATTTGTAATAGTGCAAGGTAGTTCCTATAGTTAAGGCCAACCAACGAAACTAGAGCTGATAATATGCATCGAAAATGGATAAAACATACCAGTTACAGGCCCATGTGCATAGTCAAGAGTGGGATAGTACACGGAAAGCACTTCTTTGACGTGAGCATCGCTCCACATGCTCAGTGGCAAGGTGATCTAAAATTTCATCCTTGATTCGTTTTGTAGCTGTCTATTACAGAACCTATCGTGACAAATGAGGAAATAAGCAGCTACAAATATGGTATTTGTAAAACACTACAAAAAAACAATTGGCTACAAAATGTCATAAGACTGACAACTCTACGATGAAGACAATGAAGGCGAATTATTTTCGTAAATGTTTCTAAACATACCATCTGAACAAACGACGGCAAATAGAAAACGAATACGACGGAGCCAAGTAGGAGAGGGCTAGGCGGAGACGATTTTCGGAGTGCCAAGTACCTACAATTTCCCAAGAAATGATAGAAATGATAGAAATGATACCACCGTCTCTTCATTTCACACTCTCTCTCTCCTCGACCGAGCGGGCTAGGGAGTGTGCAAAATGAAGAGACGGGGCTGTATCATGTCTCGAGCTCTAAATTTCCCGAGTCATTTTTACAAGCCCAGCCATTTCCGTGATTCGTAATCGTCCCACTCACCGATACCAAAATGACACTGTAATGAGCGCGATCGAATTCGTCATTGTGTGCACGTATACGGAGAAGATGTAGTAGCAGCTCTCTTTAAAAAAAGGTAAGGCTACCCGAGAGAAAGCATTGGACAGCATCGGGTATGTAGTCCGTCTAACAGCTGGCCTTACCAGTGGGTCCCACCTAGCGTTGTCTTATGACTGTAAAATCGCTTGACGTAGATACACCTTCACCTTTACCTCTCTTTATCATTTTCAATATCGTTTTCCGAGATAATAAGATCGAAAACCTTTCGTTATTAGGGAGCATGCGCCATGCCAGACTTGAGCGATGATAGTTGGAGTCGGAAGTATTCTAAATATTTTTGGTTGCTTCTATTTGGTTGCTTGGTTAATTCATAATTTTAATCACAATTTTAATATTTCACGCCGTAAATGATCGAATTTGTCAGTTACCTTTGAATAAGGACCGAGTCACACATCAGACAAACTGTATCGTTAATCGCGGTCAGAAAAAGTAGCGAAGAGTAATTCTAATCAAATTTCATTATTTGAAAATATACATCGCATTACCTTAAACGATGCCGGAGTGTGCCTTGCAATCGCGTAAACTAGCAATCCATTCGCGGTAAGACCGCACGAAACCAAGAAAGCATGCACGATAGTTGCTACAACTTTCGAAGCACGCTCATCGAATTCGGTTTCCATTCAGGAATTGATACGAATACATGAGTTTCGCAAAGAAGCAAATACGCCAGATACAAAACCAAAACAATTATATTGTACCCCACAACCGACCAATCGACTCGACGACCACTACAAAAGCGTAAATCATATCCGTCTGGTTCTGTCGTAACAAAAAAATAACAAAAACATAACAATTAAATGAAAATAGAGTGACAAGACGCATAATTCTTATTTTTCATCCACTTTCGCAATTCCCTTGCACGATTTCGGAGTTGTTCAGGATGGGAACAATTTCGTGCATTTCTCTGGAGGAGTTGCTATTAAAGAGGAGCGAAATGTGAGGAAATCAGTTTGGCAACGATGCTTCTTCCGTCTCTCCTCCTTCTTCCTCTCCTGTCTTGGAGTGTGGATGCGAGTATGTCTTTATTCAATCTTTGTTCGAATTATCAGGATTTGATAGAAATAATATTTTTTGGGCTGTAATCAAAGAGATATAGTCTTACTGGAATTCATTTTTCCATTATTCTTCATTCGGTGAAAAGTCAAACGTTTGCCTAGTGAAATGTTCTTCAGTTGTATACTCAATTAGGGATCTTTATGGATCTTCTTGAAGCGAAAGAGTTTTGACGTTGAATGAAAAGTCAAAGGAAAATGTAGTCAGCTAATCTGAATAAGCCGTTTTACAGTTATTATGAAATTCATATCTCAATAACGGCACGTTCGTATTTCTTCACTGATTTAAGTTCTAACGAGTATGCTGCTTGTCAAGCGTCACATGCATGGAACACTCGAAATGAGAGCGCGTCCAGCATTTGCATTTCGCATTAGGCGCCACAGATCACTCGCTTAATATTTGAGTTATATGATACATACAAATCAATTATTTCAGCCGTAGAAACGATCAGAGGAGCTATGCCCTATTGGAGACGTGAGTTTTGGAAAGATTATCTTTCTATATAGAATTCAATCTATTACTTTAACAGCACTTTAAAGTAGGAGTAAATTCAAAGTTTGAATGAGATAGTTATGCATTGTTGTAGCTATTGACAACCACATCAGATTTCTGAAACACCAATATCGGAATAATAATGTCTCTGACTCTCCTCTTTTTTATCTCTAGCGATTTACTCCGGTAAGAAAGCCAAGAAGTGAATCCGCACCGATTATATTGAACGTGCAATTTCCCCCTCCCAAAGTGAATTTCCCCGTTGCAGCATGCCCAGAACGACAGATGTTCGTTCCCGACACCCGATCGTGTACGCCTTGCAACGCAGGCGTAAGTCTCTTGCCGTAGCAATAAAATGCTCGACATTTATCTTTTTTTTTGGCTCATCTTTTGCTCGCAACAAATCTACCCTTGCCGTTTCCAGTTCGCATTCAGAGCGCAGTCCGGAAAACAGAGAAAAAAAACAGAGAAGTTCCAAATGCTCAGCGGAGACGCTAGGTTGTTAAGCGTATAATACGAAACGTTTTATATGCTAGCTCATTACTGATGTGCCACTAGGAAACGATTGCGAAATGAGCGGAACGGTCTAATAAGTCTTGGCCAACTTTTTCAATTCTATGTATCTTTTGAACAAGAAAATCAATAATTTTGATATTTGGAGATTACGTAGAAAGGGTGAAGACCAATATTTTCCACGTAAGCTAAGTCAGCGGATCGAAAAAAAGAATTCATCGTTCAAAACTGACTCATTCCGGAAAGTGGGCGTAGCACAAAAATTGGGGCACCGTTCCCCGTCACCTAGGCTAGATACATCATGCATGCATCATATTTGTCCAAACATAAATTTGGCGGTACGTATAAATATCAGAAACATCGAGAACAATTATAGGATCTCTACACTCGTATTCAAGGAGTATTTGGACTTTGCATGAACCAGTTAGGTTGGGGCGTAAACTATCAAGCTATCATCAATGTAATCAAGGTGCTTCAAGGAGAGAGTTGGGTCAGCTATTTTTTTTAGTTTATTCCAAACTAGTGCATTTTTAATTTAAAAAAATATTTAATATTATTTCGTCAATTATATTTTTACAGTGGCACAGTGAGCGCCCGCCTGTCTGTGAGTTGTTTGTTGGTTTAATATTTTTTTTCAATAAAATAAATTAAAAAAATAATTTCCAGACTGCCGAGACAGGACCCAGTGCAGAAGTGAGTACAGAACATTTTATTCATATTTTTTCAAATTGTGTAAAAATTGTTTCGGATCTCTTCTATCACTAGTAGAGTTCGCAATACGGGTCGCCGTCTCTTCATTTCACACACTCTCTTGCCACTCTGAACGGCGAGAGAGTGTGCTAAATGAAGAGACGATTACCCGCATTTCGAACTCTAATCACTACATTGATAACTAATTCTTATTGTAATAAACGCATTTCAGTCTGTCCCGGAGGCTACGTTGTGTCCGTTAAAGATGCTTGCCCTGTGGTCCAAACTATCAACATCAAGTGAGAAATTGAATCGAGATTTGGGAAGACGTAACACGGATAAACCATTCATTCCAAATTTCAAGTAAATAATGCGGCATACCAAAAGTGCGGGAATCCTCATTTCACGCACATTCTCTATTTACAGAAAAGTAATTCATTAAAATTTACTTTAGTGACCAGAAATGTCAACAGCCCAATCTCTATCAATACATCCCAGCCGATAACCGATGCGAGCTTAACCGTAAGTGTTAGAACATTTTCATACAGTGAACAATTTTTTATGATGGATTTTGTAGTTGGAAATTTACGTTTTTTTGCAGCGAACTGCCCTAAGGATCGGAATGGAATCTGCTGGCCGGTCGGCTATAATTACATGGAGTGCGCGCAGTTCGACACTTCGGGAAGATGTGTGCAGACTGTACTGTGGAAGAATAATTAATTATTGAGTTATTGTGGGATAAATGTTCATAAATGAACGCGTGAAGTGTCTCAAATTCACAAAAATGAAAAATGTTTGAATTTGAGCGTTCTGATCAAAGCGCTACATCCACTTGCTCACCAGCTCAAATCGAAAGACCTCCTTGAAATTTGCCTTGAAATTTGAACTTAAATTGATCGTACTTATCGTAATTCTATTGTGCGTAATTCTATTCTAAATGATGAATGCAGGCATCGCTTCTATTGAACTCCGATCTTAAATTCCACCTCTTCATAAGAATGAAAGATCAATTCAATTGTCTTGCTCAGCATTCATTAAGCACTTCTTGTTTCAATTATTCCGTGAATATTTTGCCCTGTACAAATACACACCTTCGACCACATTATTTATCGAGCGTTTGCGGGCCTAGCGGAGTAGCGATCGATTATTCACGCTCGATTATTCACGCAATCTTTTTTGTGAGATACTAGTTGAGAGTGGGTGGGGTGTCAGTAGGGGGCGGGGCTTGGAAAAGGGCGGGGCTATTCCTCTCGCCACACTGCCCGCGCGCGTCTAGACAGCCTTCTTCGCGCAGAAGATGGCCACGCCGCACACCTGAAATAAATAAAAAAAACTAATATTTCTTAAAAGTTTCTTTTAAAAATAATATCAAATTTTATCGAAAATTTTAGATAATCTTTTATTTTCATTTCGAATAGAATGCATTTGTTTGAATAAATAAACTCACCACTGTATCGATGATGGTGGCGACGAAGGCGATCACGATCATGATGAGCGATTTGCCAACGGAACCCTACAATTATCAATTTTAAATTTATTTGTACCAAATGCCATTGAATTCCTCAACACATTTTCATTAAAACCTCACCGCAAGATTCTCGCTAATGCTCTTGCCTTGCGCTTGTTTGAGAGCTCCCTCTAGTTCACCTGCAAGTTTCGCAAATTTGAGACGTTGTTGAAAAAAGCCTTATTGTTAGTGGATAGTACAAGAGTTCAATGTAAATAAATATTCCTCGCACAGCAAAGTGACGCGATCACTTCTTACTCTAGAGGGCTCTAGTGCTCTTAGGGCTCTTAGGGTTAGGGCTTAGGGCTCTTAGGGCTCTAGTGCTCACCCAATGCGTTCTTGTTGTGGTTAATGGACACGCCCATTACAATGCCCAGCATGAGCACGGTGAACAGCGTGAACGCGAGAAGAACGTAGAGGAGAATCTGCAAAATATGAAATTCAATAATTTGGGAAGCCGCGTCATTAACGTTTCCAAGAGTTACAACTGGTTTTGATGTATCAAAACATTGTTAGACTATTTCATCCTTCACTCACATCCTTGCAGCAGCAAGCGAAGGCGGTGAAGGTGTTGTACGCGATGCAGACGATCTTAAAAGTTAATTTAATTTATTAATTTTATTATAATTTTATAATTAATTAATTAATTAATTATGCAATTAACGGTTAATGTAATTACCTCCATGATGATAGCGAGGATGAGGCAGGCGAAGATCGCTTTGACGGAGGTTTCCATGTTCTGATCAAATCATATTCATTTTAAAAAATAAATTTGTCAAATTGTGATCAATCCACTAAAATACGATAAAGCAGAAATCAGTAGAGTTCTCTTATAGGAAAATGATTTTCCAATAACACTAATGGATTTCCAATAGTCTCCTCATTCTTCACACTCTCTCGTCGCGAGAGATTCTCGTCGTCGTCCCCTTGTTCGGCTTATTGGAAATCCGGAAAATTTTCCAATAAGAGAACTCTAGAAATCAGGCAAAAGGAAGGGAAATAATCGGGGTGTTTTTCGATTATCGTATTTTATAAAGCCATTCAGCACGCTATATTCGTGTTTCAGATGTACAAACTCACCGAGATCTTGTCTAAGTTCATCTTGCAAGGACTCTCGAGGCTTAGGCCGCCAGTAGGATTCGCCGCAACTGAAAATGCATCCGGCTTACTCTTCCTAATTTTGTAATTCCATAATCGTTATACAGAGCTAAAAACGTTTTGTGGAAGAAGCCCCACACATTATTGATCCACTTAAGATCGACATTGCGTCATCAGTGACTAGACTTTCAATCGTAACGAAACAACTAGTCGTTTATTATGGAAATCAACCATCGCTCTCCTCATTCCGCACTGTCTCTCGTGAAGAAGGCGGTTCATTTCCCTAGTAAACGACTAGTTGTTTCGTTACGATTCAAAATCTATCAGTGACGCAATGAACTCACTATTAGTGGCGATGTTTGTGGTAAAACTCGCTAATTCCTCTTTTGTGCAGAACAGTCCGACATCACCGCCCGCCACCTTTCCCCATCCTGAAATAGTTTTGATTAAAATAAAGTCCAATCGTGCCCCCAAGTACGCTAACCTGATTTCAACCCGAAGTGACGATGGAATATATCCTAATCAGGCTAGCACCTACTGTTACCGTAGCCTCTGGGCAATTGGCAGTCACTCCTACCGGCGGCCTAGCGTGCCCCTACCGTACACAGCTACCGTATCCCCTAACCGTAATACCGTACCGTCGAGAGCGAGGGCGCAAATGGTGAGGAGGAGGGTGACGATCATGCACACGCCGTAGACAATTTGCACGAGGAACGAGCACATGACGGACTACCTGCAATGGTTAGGGTAAGGTTAGGATTAAGGTAGGGTTAGATTAGGGATACGGTAGGGTTAAGGTAGGGACCCAGTGAATGGATACGATGAGTTCACGGGTATTTTTTCGGTGAAGAGATATCGAGAAACAGGAGCATTAGATATTTCTATCTATCCATGTGTACGTTGCCAGAATAACAACCGAACGCTGCGACTAATGAACACAAACTTGGGAGGCGGAAGGGAAGGGGTAAAGAAGTCAGATGAGAAGGAAGAAAGGAAATAGGCCCAGGGATGCTCTGGTTGCCGCGGGAGATATGCAAGGAGCCATAGCAATGGAACGGCATCCCATCAAATGGGCTTTGACATATGGAGAAGAAAGAGGAAAAGAAAGGAAGTAAAAAATCTCGATGAAAATAGAATGCAATCGGAAAGATAATACATCGATACGGTGAACAAAAAGGATGTATGGATTTCCTAGCGAAATCTGGTGCAAGGATGTCAAAGGATGTTAAAGAAGGTGGAGGGGAAATGTACTCTGCACTACTCTTTCTTTCAGCCTCCGTTCTTTAGTTTCTCTACCCAACGACAACAGCTACTTACTGAAGAGACAGGTAGAGGTTGGGGCATAGAAAAGAGAGGCTCAGTTGACAAATTACACCCGCCAGTTCACTAGTCGGCACACATGTTCACAGCGTGGGGCTATCGCTCTGACCCATCTCAACCTGATTGAAAACTGCTCGAAACTATCTATTCCACCTGAGTGAGCGCTGCGGTAACTTAAGTGACATTTGACTAACACACAAAGAAACCAATATCGGCTCTAATTTGATTTGAGAACCAATCATTTCACTAGTACCAGCGCACTGCGGGCGGTCGGAACAAAATGAGGGAGATAAAGGAAGGGAGAGGGGTGCAGAAAAATTACCAAAGAGACAATGGGTACCGAGGTTCCAGGGTACCAAGATACTGTGGTACCAGGGTGCCAGAGTTCCGGTACCAGGGTACTAGGATACAAAGTACCAAGCAGGTTTGTTTGGTGGCAGGGTATCACGCCCTCAGGGTTCCAGGCAGTATGGTTTTGTGTTGCTAGGGTACTGTAGTGCCAGGGTGGGTACCAGGGTAGTGTAGTGCCAGAATGGGTACCTGGGTACTGTAGAGACAGGGTGGGTACCAGGGTAATGTAGTGCCAGGGTGGGTACCAGGGTACTGTAGTGCCAGGGTGTGTTCCATGGTACTGTAGTGCCAGGGTAGCAGGGTACCACGGCACCAGGGTAAAAGGCAGCAGGGTTGTGTGGTGCCACGATGGGTACTGAGGCCCGAATGAAGGGAAGACGAGGGGAGATGAGTACGGTAGACGTAGCGAGGGTGGTGTACTGGGGTACTGGAGAGTCGGGGTACAGGGGCACCGGGGTACTGGGGGGATACCTTGTATTTATCGACGAGTAGAGCGAGAGCGAGAGGAGGCGGCGACCACTGCGGAGGGACGGGCGAGGGGCGAATGAGGGAAAGAGAAGAGAATGAAGAGGAGGGAGAGGGATAGGCGACGTGTCGATTTCGATGCAAATCGCATTTACAATTGTTAATTTATTTGGGCGAAATGAGATTAGGAGTGATGATTGAATTCGAGGAGAATTGTTTATCTGAAATTTGAGTAGAGATGTGAGATGAAATTCATTTCGATTCTTTTTTCAAAAAGAAAACGATTGTGTGATGAACGATCATGATTTCATTCAATCCTCTTAGGGATATTTCTCAATGGATTCTGGATCATGTATGTTCAAATTGTGTTCGATGCATTTAAATCAAAATCCGATGAGAACCCAGTAATTCTTGTCCTTCGCGATATTTCGCACCTCCTAATGCATGGGAAAGTCGTCCCAGACATCAGATATGTGATCTCTCAATTTCCAATACTCTCCCGCTTTATCTCACCTCCAAGAGGTCAACACTCCGTTAAGACAGACCCTCCAGCCCGGTACCATCCAGCGAGATCATTGCCAGTGGGTATGCATGGTTTCGCGTCTCTTATGATTGCCCTGTATCTCGTCGGTCAGAGAAACGAGAGAGTATGGCATTCGGAGAGAGACAGACGATCCATTGCCCCGGAGGGTATGTATCGATCATAGTCTGAGCTAGCGTCCTTCCACTCATTGCTGATGGCCTCCTACTCGGGTGCATTGATGCCACCGTTAATAGTATTTTTCGTATCCTATCGTATTCCGTTTCGCTTATCAGTATAAATGTAAAGGGTAAAAGGGTAAAGGAAGTTGGCATTATCCTCGCAAGGGCGGGCTAGCCACCCCATCGCCGGTTAGCAAATTGAGCCTATCCTTGGACGCCCAGTGGCTGGTTGCGCGGCTTTACGCGAGTATAAATGTGCGAGATCAAAAACATTTTCAGGTGGATCGTGGGAGTTCCGTGGTGCTCTCTCTTTCCGTGGTGATCCGATCGATCCCTCATCCACCTCGTATCTTTCGCATCCACCTCTCCAGCTAGAGTATGCTTACCTACCGCTGCCCGAACACTATTCGCACTCCGCCGCCTTCACAATCAGACGTCAACCATGTGAAATCGATTTCCGAGACCGCCCGAAAACGCGAGCTTTGCCCCGGATTTGATCAAGATGTTCTGCAAAATGTGACCGACGAGAACACTTGTCCTTGCCAAGTTCCGTGTCCTATCAAGCGCCAGAAGGTCTCCGAGTGTGAGAAGCACAGTCGTTCTCCGAAGATTGGGAATGAAGTTGAAAGTTTGCCACGCAAACTCGCCATTCCGATCGCAAAAACGCAAGTGGAGACAAGGAAGAGGAAATTAGTGAGTGATCTGAACATGTTTAATTGCAATTTACGGTTTTTTCGAGGTTTTCTTTTGCGCAGTTTTCAATTGCGATGACATAGGGGTGATTCGGAAGTTATTCAGAAGCCCGCCATTGCAGAGGTAGAGCACATCCAACGACGAGCGGGGCGCGGACTCGGATGAGGAAGAGGTATGTTTTTTTAAAGAAGGAGAGGCACGAATCGCGCCGGTATGCAAAGTGAGGCGGAGCGCTCTCCTCCTTTTGCATGCTCTCTAGCTCGTTGCCTGCGCTTCAGGGTCACTTGGCAATCAGCCAATCGAGTATATCTCGGTTTAGACGAAAATTGAAAACATGGGAGTTTCGAAAGCGTTATGGGGTGTTCATGCCACACCGTCTGACATCGAGAACTCAGTTTGCCAGATATTCGTGCCACCCCTTCTTTAAGGAATTTGATTGAAATCGCCGATCATCTGTCCATAGCGCCGAAACTAATCTAGATTGAGTGAAAATCAACAGATCTTCACAGAATTTTCTTTTAATCTAGAGGTCCAAGGAATATTCCGATTTTAACATTTCAGAACGTGATAAAGCGGCGCCGTATCAACGCACTCGCCGATATTCTCACGTTGAAGGTACGCTTTATTTTTCCTATTTATATTTTATTTCTTCATTTTTTTCGAATTTTTACCCTTTTTTCTTGTGATTTGTTTCTCCTGTTTATCGACAAACTCCAGAAACTGGAACACTTCCCCATCGCTAAGCGCATCGTCTCCATCCATAAGAAGGACAAGAGCAGATTGAGTGGAGTGAGGAAGATTGAGAAGCGGATCAATAAACATGGTAGGTACTAGGTTATTTCTTAGGTACTTTTCTCTCCCAGGTCTCTCCCATTTCGAATCTTGTGTAGAGGGGGCACAGTACTGGAGGCATTTTTGAAAATGTATCCGTCAAATTCCAAATTCCAGATACGTTCACGTGGAACATGAAGAGGGAGATGCTCTCCCTTCCGATGAGAACGCTGCGAGAGCAAACACTTGCGAAGGCGGAGAAATATGTACGATCTATTATTAATCGTGTTTTAGATTTTGTTTACAAGTTTGTCATATTTTTGCATAGTAGACATGTGCAGACACTTAGCGATTATTATTGTGTATGCAATTTTAGCGAGATGTAGCCGCCAAATTCAAGCGGCAGGCGTTCCGGCGGATTGCGAGAAAGGAGGAGAACAAAGAGGGCAAGATCGAGAGCAACGAGGTACATGATTTCGTAATGATAGTCACTTTTCGAGAGCACGTGCGCAATCATAATGATATTATTTTTATAATTAATCCCCACTGAGATTGATCTCTTTGTATGAACTCGACATTTACGAACGATTTCCAGGACAATGAATACTCGGATGCAGTAATCAAAGAAGCCGCGGCAATCATGCACAAGGTGACTTTTCGAATGATTGCAGACGACATTTGACATTTGAATTTTTTTATCAATTGCTTATGACTGACCCTCTCCGATTGCAGGAAGTCCCCGATCTAATCGCTGCCGAGTGCATAATCAATACTCACAGAAATCACAAGGACAGACTGAACAAGACGGATAAACATGGATACGCTAGAAGTGGGTATTACAGCCACTGTAGATTTTTGGTGGGAATTGCAATGAAAAGGGAATTTTCAAAGTTTGAAGTTCTTGCGCCAGTTAACAAAACAACAATTCCGGCAATGTGCAGAGCCCTACCCCACCAAGTTCGAACGGTGCCGCCACTCGGAGCCTGTAAATCTACTGCGGCTACGATTTCTCAACGAAGCGGAGGATCTTGTGCGTCTTTTATCGCTTTCTAGAATCAATTGATCAGAAAGTTTCATGATTTTCGTGATTCTGAAACATCAGAAAAGCACAATTGCTATTGCAGAAAGACTACACTGATCTGCGGCGTGCTGCAGTCTATATGAACGTAAAGAATAAACTAGCTCGAGTGGACTGTGAGATGTTGTGAATGTAAAAATCGTTATTTCTGGTACCTTATTCAGTAAAATATTATCTGGTTTAAATATTTTTCAATATTTTGTGTTGTGTATCGAATAATAAATTTTTGCGTTTGTAAAGACACACTTGCAATCGAAAATGTGGTTCACTCATGTGAGATGCGTGGAACAATTGAATTATTTGCTGCGTATAATACTTTATATTCATTGTGATTCAAGGTTTTCCGATTGCTGCTCTTTCCTCTGCCTTTTTGCCACTGATGCAGTTGTTGACACAGTTGTTGAATTTCTTTTCATGCTGACTGTGTATGCTGCATCTATCGGAGCATTCATCGTAGAACTTAGAATATACGTTCGCTGAAATGGCAATTTATTTTGGGTGTATAATAGAGTTCGAAATACGGGTAATCGTCTCTTCATTTCACGCACTCTCTCGCCTCTCTGACCGGTGAGAGCGTGTGAGAAATGAAGAGACGGCGACCCGTATTTCGAACTCTAGTGTATAATGCCAAGCATGATACCGAGAAGCGGAAAAGACTAGTAATACAGTAATAGCTCGATCTCGGTTAGCTAGATAACGCCTCTTGTGCAATCAAACGTACGTTCATGGTCAGGGATAGTATACGATGCGATGGTAGAGGACACGAGAAGGAGAGCGAAGAGGAGAATAGTGATCTTCATTTGGGTCGTTGGAGAAAACTGTAGTTATCACCTCATTAATTGAACACTATTGATTGCGCCATGCGCGATAAACATAATAAGAGAAGAAAGAGGCGAGGAAGCACAAAGGAAGAAAGAAAGTTTCGAATGATCGTTGAAGATAGATGCTTAGTTATATTGATGCTCTGCAAAAGGGATGCAAGAGGCTGATTCACGAGGGAACGCAATGCAAATGCATCGAAGTTGATATCGCAATTTTTAACTGACAAGGAAATTGTGTATTTAGCGCACTCAACGAAACTCTTACTTGATAACACTTTCGATTCTCCCATGTCACTTTCGAATTGAAAGGTAGGAATCTTTCTCGAAACACTGCGCGAGCTGTCGCACTGACACACTTGTTCACGCACTTGAAGTGCACAATTACTTTATCATTATTTCCACTGATTCATGGCAGCCAATGCCCTCGCGCTGACGCATTTGTTGATGCAGCTGCGATGTCTGTCATCATCTTGACCCTTCAGATGCTCGCATTTCTTCCGACACTCTGGCTCGTGCACGGCCTCGTCGTCATCTGCTGGAAAAGGTGTGGCGCATTGTGCACTTCCCTCTTTTACTTGGCCCAGGCAAACGCTCTGAATATGGAGTGGGCCGACTAGGGAATGAACGTGATAGGAAAAAAACAGAGTAGCTTCAAGATCTGGGAATTCGCCGTTCCGCAGATGTTGTTTTGGCCCGGAGTCAAACCCTATCTTTGTCCTACTCTCACAAGTCATTCAGAACAAATGTTCTGACAGTTTTCATTCGCAAACTGTTCGGGAAGGCACAGTACAGGCTAGCGTGATAGGCGGCGATACAGATGATACATTCCATCCTTACAATCATTAGCATACCTGCAAATTTCTTTCCGGCTTTCGCAACGGAGGATAGGAGAAAGAAAACGAAAAGGAGAATTATGAAGATTTTCATGTTGACTATGGGCAACGATGAGTATTCGTCCCTTTTATTCCATTCAAGTGATCGGTTTTGCAAACGAGGTCGACTTACTCGATTCATTCGAAACCCATTTACATATTTTCTAGATTCATATTTTCACACCTTTGCATTAGCTTATGCATTGAGTGAAATATATACCTTGCAGTGAAAGTGCGAATAAGGATTGTCTAGGAAGGGATTTTTCCTTGTTCCCGCATAGTGATTCCCAACGAAAAAATATGATCTACTCCTTGGCAATTTGCCAAAAGATCCTTGGCATTTTGCCAGAACCTTGATAGGCTCGGCATATCGTTGTAATAGTCGCTATATTGAATTTCAAAGTTCACGATTCACTGTTACAAAGCTTTATTGGATTCATTCTAACTACGCATAACGACATCACAAAGTTATTTGCAAATATTGTCGATAAAGACAGATTTCATCCTCCGTACGAGATTGACCATCAATTGTGGCGGTTTTGTACTCCGCATACCAAGCAATTATGGACCAGCAATTCAGTATGACCTGAATGAATACATATTTTTCAAGCCAAACCCCACAAGCTTACCATGCTGGAATACAGTGATCCGAAGTGATGATTGAGTTGACGATGAATATTCCAAAGACCTTGTTCCTCACTTGACTCACTACTCCAATCAGCTTGAGTGAGCAGCGCAAGAATGGAAAGAAGAGTGAAGATGTTGACAAGTCGCATTGAACAAGAGGAACAGAGTGAGCATGAATGGAACTATAGCCCAAACCTTAAATATCGGTGAATGCAGAGCATCGTTACGCGACAGTTTACAAACGTTAGCGGCGACATTTCTAAATATAGCTATTTATTTCTATCATGCTCGTTTGTCTGACTAATTCGCTTGAGAACTGATATTCACTGACCCACCGACGGTTTGAGCTATGGTTCATGGTTAGTAATCGAACAGTAATGCGGGGGGTGAGAATATTAGAGAACCCAACACATGCTTTTCCCAATCACTATGTTGAATGTTACTTGTTTTCTCCCATGTGCTGATCAGTATCCGTTCCTTAACGATAGATCAACCAAATGAAGAGATGAGAACATCCGTTATCCCTAGAAGCGTGTTGGAGTGTTGCGCACATCATCATAGTTGGGTATTCGTCTCGTGACCACTCACCTGTGAGAGAGGCGAGAGAGTGTGCGAAATGGTGCATCCACTCTTCGATTAGTACTCAGTTAGTGATTAGTAATCACTCGCTCATTTCGCGAAGTCAAACCGTTTCTAAAGGTATACCTCTCACCCTCCATTACATGTCAGTGCGTCTGAGTCTGCTATGGCCTGATATCGTATTTCGTTGCGCGCCATTTTTTAGTGTTTTTCATTTGTTTTTTTTTTCAACCCACCATGTTTCTCGCATCGATCTCTTTATTCATTCTATTTTGCTGTAGAATCTATTTCATTTATTGCGAGGATGATGGTGAAGCTCGATTTCAGATCAAATGCACAAAACGAGTGATATTCGTATAATGGTTCTCGGCGAATCGGGAGTCGGCAAGACTTGTATACTGTGAGTTGACCTATTTTACTTTTTTAAAAAAGATGATGGTTGCTTATTCTGAGTAATGAAATAAACTCAGCTGTAAGAGTAATTTTTCAGAAATAGGTTCGCCGACGACACTTTTGACAACACGTGGATTCTTACTATAGGTAAGGGAATATATATTGTTCCATGTGTTTGCTGCATTTGAGCCTAGTTTTTTTTATTGGTTCATCCGAAAATTCAGAATCTGTAAATATCAACTATGGATAAAAATTATACATCAAAGTCAATGAATTGTTGATTATTGACTTTTTGTACCCAGTTGGATCCAATTAGAGTCTGCTGAGCTAATAACTCTTCATTGAAACACAACCTGATCTGCAGTAAAGGTGTTATTGCAAGTCCCTTTCCTTCCCTTGGCAGTCGCTTTCTCTATTCACTAATCCCCTTTGTCACAGTGAGCGATTGAAATTTAGAGTCACTGACAGTTCAAACGATCATCGATCTCTCTGACTAATTGACACGATGGGAACTGTTGCAGACACTTTGTCCTACGGTCCGCAGTGCCTCTTCAGGCTAATCAATTTGCTGCCAATTGACGGCTGTCAATTTACCAGGAACTCGTGAGGGTACGGTAAATGAGATGCATTCGATAGGAAAGGATACACAGGGTTCGCCATCATTCATAATTTCGAACATCGACTGACTAAAATACAAGACTTTGACTGCTAACTGCAAAAGAGTGGAACCTTGATCATTTTTGAGTGAAACAACCACAATTCGATAGAATCTGACTCCGGGCGGGGATAGCAAAGATCCCCGGATGCCTCCTCGAGTCTCCGCGATTTTTCTGCGCCGTGTCAAGCCTTTCAGCCGCCCTTTGATCCGCACCGCCGCTCCTATATTTCATTTCGGGGGCTCCTCCTCGTGGATCTAGAGCCAGGTTTTGTCCCCGGGGACCGGCGATTAGGCAGCCGGCATTTATCTATTGATAACCGGAACCTGCTTTTGTCTCGTGATTACAGTAGCCGGGATTGTTGCTGTTATGTGTGGACAATCGATCTGCTGTATCCGGCTTATGTTTTCTATTGCCGGAAATCAAAACCAATTTCTACTGCACAAATTCTCTGACAACCCCTAAAATTTCGCGCGGGTTTTCAGTTCCTCGAAATTCGCCCCTTCCAATTCTCCACGCCGCACATGGGGGCGAGCCAAGGCGAGCTGCCACTCATATCGCTGTCAGTCTGTCTGACTCTCTCGATTTCCAGTGATCTCTCACATTCTCTAACCAGCTAGAGAGCGTGCGAAATGGAGAGACGCGCGACGGCCTGTCACTTCTCCATCACTCCACACTGGGTTTGGGCCCCTGCTAAATATATGCGGAAATTCAGCATCCGAGTATCTTACATTCCCAGTGCTCGACCATGTGCAATTGTTCTTTGCTGATCTTTTTCGCTATCGGGAATCGAGAGGAGCTGAAAGAACATTCGAAAAGAAGACTCAGATGGCCGGGGCCGTCTCTCCATTCCTCCTGCTCTCTCGGCGGTCAGAGACGGAGAGAGATCATGAAAATTAGGAGAGCGAGGGCGGTTGGGCCAGCCGGTGTCCATATGGGGTGTGAGATTAGTGAGATGAGAGAGGGGAGGATCCTAAAGGGGGATCAGTGATCGGGATAGTGAGGTCAAGTGTAGGGGCTCCTTCAGCTATTACTTGTATTCAAATTAGCCATCGTTGAAGTGCTATTGAAGTCAATCAATGAATTTGTTGACTCAAAAATGATAATTACAAATATTTGGAGAGAGGACCAAACGTCGCTTTTATCATTGCTCTTTTGAACTGAGCCTGGATAACGGAATCCTGAAACATAACTAACATAACTGAGTTTTATAGCATTTAAAATTACATATAAAAGGAGTGTTGACACACCTAATATTCCAGTAAATATACCACCTCATCGGCCGTTTAGTTCAATTCGAGGGCCCTCCCCGGCCAGGCAGTAATAAATGACCTCCCGCCGCCAGGCATGTCAGCCCCCCCCCCCTCTCCAAATTGGGCCTATCCTTCCCTCCGTCTCCTTGCCCGCACAACGTCAAGCTGCGCAGAGCAATCTATCACCAGGGGGGGGGGACATCCGATTCCGGGCCTAATTTCAAGCAAGAGGAGTGCGCGGTTCAGGGTGGTCTAATGCATGCGATAGTGGGCGAATTAGAGCAATATCGAGCGGACTTTTTGGATCGGTATTAATTTTGCGAGTGCCTAAACGCCCGGAATCCAGGAATCTTATTGTCCATTTTGAGTCAATTAAAGATTTTTTTTTATATTTCAGAAACAATTCTCACACTCAATGGTTCCCTGGGAGTCGAAACTGCTAATACGCAGGTGGTGAAACATATCTGAAAAATATTGAGTGTCTCGAACCAAGAAATGCGAGCCTTGATGGTTCTTGTCATGATCATCACCTCAGAGCACTTGTAAATTGCGCCACCACACATCCATGGAGTGATTCCTAATCGCCTTGCGCAACTGTCCAAGTATTGTTCGAGGTCCGGGTAATTTAGTGGGGCTGGCCCTATAGATGCCCCAGCCCAGATAGGAATGGTATGACGGATTGGCAAATTTGAGGGTGAGATAGCGTGCAAAACGCAGAGACGGCAGAGAAAGATCTGCGGTTAGAGACCAGCTAGAGACCAGGGAAAAGTGAGAGAGCGCAGGCAGCGCCGGAATGATTCCTACTGCAGATAATGAATGTTGCTGGTCAAGGGGGTTTACGCCGGCCCGAGGCTCTCCGCTTTTCGCGCGATCTCTCGCCGGTCAGAGAAGGCGAGAGAGCGTGTGAAATGGAGAGACCATGGAGAAAGGCGACAAGGCATGATGGATGGCGCATGTAGCATATGGAGCGGAGGTTCGTGAATGCACGTGTGCATGGTTTGAAATTTCGAAACGGGCGATGTTTAGGAATTTGCAGGTTTCGAAAGATCAGTTGAGTTTCACCGCCGCAGTATAACTCGAGAGAAGTGTATATAGGCGATATTGTCGGTAGAAGTTTGAAAACAAACATTTCAATTTTGTTCAGTTGTGTTTCATTACCGCGCTATCGCTCCGAAGAATTTCCAACAAGCGATCGGTACGATTTTCGCGTATTTAAAAAAAATCGTCTTATATAGCGAAAACAATGAAGTGACTGCTCACTTGGTATCAGTTCGGTTCACAAAAGCCATAGATAAAACGTTATCCTTAACTTTGATTTTTGATCTGTTCCACGCCATTTTGCTCATTTGTTTCAGGATATCCCTGAACGAATCGAATATTGTTTCTTCCGCTTGTCTATCAGCTATCCCTGTCTCCCAGTTCCACTTTCTTCGTTGCATCCATGTCCAACGATCTCAGTAGTTCGTGATATTTTTCCTTTTTTTCTAAATTCTCAATAATCCAAGCTTGTCGTCCTCCTACCCAGTTCTCACTTCCTCAACTTCTCCACTGCCTGCTCCATATTTCACACAACTCCCTCGTCCGTCTCTGCGCTCTCTCACTTTCCCCTGCTCTCTCATCTGTCTCTAGCTGACAAAGCGCCCGGGAATCAGCGCTTCTCTAGAGACTTGCCGGTCATCACTCACTGCCCGGGCCGGGAGTGATAGGACGCGCTGCCTAACTCCCGGCTCCCGGATGGCAGTCCATTTCCCGGCTCTGCCCAAATTATCACCCAGATTTGTGCATTTCCCGGCTCTCAAATAAGCACCAAAGCGGTGATATGGAGCGGCGCCTAACTCCCGGCTCCCGGATGGCAAACCATTCACCGGCGCCACGGCTCTCCCATAGGCATCACTCTGATTCGTGCAATTAACGGCTCTCAAATATGTACCAGAGCAGTGATAGGACGCGCTGCCTAACTCCCGGATGGCAGTCCATTTCCCGGCTCTGCCCAAGTCATCACCCAGATTTGTGCATTTCCCGGCTCTCAAATAAGTACCCCCTAGCCATTATTCACTTGGAGGATTGGACTAGTGATAGGGCTTAACTCCCAGCTCTCGGCATGACAGTTCATTTCCCGGCTCTCATGAGAATTCTGTCCATCACTCGTGAGCTGCCCAACTCCCGGTCCCGGCTCTCAAATAACTCCAAGTCATTACTCAAATAGTGATAGGGAGCGAAACCCCCCGGTCTTAGACGGCACTCCATTTCCCGGCTCTCTCATGAGAATTACTGCCTGTGTCCATCAATCAGAGTGGGAAGAGGAGCAGTGATAGATAGTGAAGTCTCGGAGATGGCCGTCTAAGTCCCGGTCCTGGCTCTCAAAGTTTCGCCTAGCCATTATTCATAAGTGTTTAACAAAGAAGTGACTCTTCAGCATGTTCTATCACCCGTTTCTACAAATTGATTCTCTTATCCGGGATCTAGATCCCGGTTCTCAGATTCATGTCGACACGATTCTCGGGCGGCAATCCACGCCGAAATACATACATGAAACGGGATCCCGCCAGAGCAGACGAACCGACGCTCGTCCTTTTTGCCACAGAGACCTTTGACCGCTTCGCCCCCAAGGGAGCTGCACTCCTATTTCACGTCTGCCTCTCTTGCTTTTCCGGCTTTCTTCACCTCTCTAACCGGCGAGAGAGCATGCGAAATGGAGAGAGAGCGAGAACACACTCCGGCGCCTCGGAGGATTGGGGGAAATATGGAAGAGCCGCTGCGAATCAGCGGACCGATAAATTAGCGGTGACTTCTCGACGGCGGCGAGAGAGTGCGCGCTGATAGCGGAGGGCGCGGGCGGTTAGAGACACGGGAGAGACAAGGAGAAGGTGAGAGAGCGCAGAGACAGATCCTCGGCTAGAGCAGGCGAGCGACTGCGGGATCCAGAGAGACGGCAGGCAGCGATCCGCGGTCAGAGAAGGGCGAGAGAGTTCGCGAAAGTGAGAGAGCGGCATCAATCACGTTAGTGTGATTGTAATGGTGGTGTCTCTCTCTCCGGGGTGGATGGGATGAGAAAGACACCGATGAATGAGTAGCAAGTCGTTTGACCTGATGATAATGGGGAAAGGGAGATTAGTGCATCATCGACTGCCCGCAAAGAGATAAATGGGACGGTTTTGGGGGGTTCCAATTAGCCCCGATTTCACTGTCTTTCAACGTGAACGCAGTTTCCTGATAATAATGGGGAAGGGAGATTAGTGCATCATCGTTCTTTATTGCCGGTCAGCGAAATGGGTTACCGCAAAAGGAGTAGATTTGAGACAATGCGAGGCCTCAAATTGGGAGTTTGGATCATGGATTGCACGCAAAGGGATAAATGCTAATGGGATGGATTCGGGGTTCAAATAGCCCGGATTTCATTGTTCGATTGCCTTTGCAACCTGCCATCATCATTACTTTCTATTGCTGATCAGCGGACTTGCATCGTTCGCATACCGTGAAGGAGACAATTGGACCAGACCTGAAATGGGAATTTTGATCTGGTGATAATGTGATGGGATGATGTTAGTGTATCTTCGAAATTGGCATCTCCTGTGCTTTGCATGATAAATCGCCAGCAAGAGTGCTGTTTCGTGGTAATGTCTCATTGTGGCCTCATTTCATTCGATGCGAAAGATGCATTTCATGCAATATGGCAATTAGTTAGACAATGCAGGATCGATCTCGCAAATCATTGTCATTTGAGCTGGCGTTAATTAATTAGTCCATCCTCGCAATTGCCAAAATTCCAACTGTTACATGAGCTATCACATTTATCCCGATTTCATAGCTTCATTGTCTTTCCACTAGTCTTTTGATCCAAAACTACGCAATTGTTGCGTCGTGCGCGCCCAAAATTAGCCCCATTCCGCCCTATTTAATGAGGTTATCTCACGCCGCAGGCCCAGGACCGGATAACCGCATTGTTTCTCGGGCCGAAAGGCCTGAAATTAGGCTGTTTTCGCCAGGCCTCCAGCCCAATTTGGGCCCGCGATTTCACAAGTCCATTGTCCTTTCTTTGAGAGAGACAAGGGGCTTCCTTTCTTTCCTCCTCCTCCTCCGAAGACTTGCCGATGTCCCAAACTGAGTTATCTCCACACACTGGGCATTAGTTAGGCTGCGAAGTGAAAGATAGAGGGGCTAGGGAACCTCTCTGCGTCTCTCGTTTTCCCCTGCTCTCTCGGCTCTCTGACCAGCGAGATAGCGCGTGGAATGGAGAGGCTAACACCCGAAAATGGACGGGAAGTTTGAGTGAACGCGCATCGGCGCCTACTTCTGTTAGGACAACGCTCGCTAACGAGCCCGGGCCATTTTCGAAACGGCGCTGTCTGCACTCTCTCCATTTCCCCTGATCTCTCGCCTTCTCTAACCAGCCAGAGACAACCCGAAAGCTGGAGGTTCAGAGAAATGATTGATGCGCACTGGCACATTGATAAAGCGCGGCTGTGACAGGGGCCTAGCAGGGGGAAGGAGGCGATAGGGAGAGGGGCGAGCGATCCTAAGCCCCGCCCACTTTTGCCTCTCCTCTTCCCTGCCTCTCGCTGCCCGCTCACTCCTCTTCTCTCCTCGTTACTTTTATTTTACGATACGAGCCCGCGGCCCGGGCAAATGTTATCATTATTATGATTATTATCATTATCGCGTTGGGTTTTCTGCATGTGTTCTATAATATTTGAAATAGTGAACGAACAACGCTTGATACCGAGTATCTTATCAATTGCATTTTCGTCGTCGAGAATAGCGTCGATTTAGGGCTTTGATTATTGTTTCAATCGCGTAAACAGCATGGCGGAGAATATCTTTGAATTCGTCATTTTTATCGTTATCGTTTTGTATTCAATTCCTTCAGTCTCTCTCAATTTTTCGCGCACCTCTTTACAGTATTTGTACATTATCATAATATTTAAATCCGCAGGGTGTCATGAGGGTGATTATCCTACTGACAGCGCTGCTGGCCGCAGCGGCCCCAGCCGCCGTGCAGCATCCCCGGTTGGTTGCTGTTGTTTTGATGTTGTTATTGTTGTTGTTGTTGTTATTGTTTTGATCAAAGCTCCAATTTGCAGGAAAAAGTGCGAGCTCATCCCGCACGTGGAGATGTGTCGGGAGCTGCCCTACAATGGAACGAGGTGGGTTCATTTCTGATTTCAAATCATGTTTCGATATGTTTCACAGTTATTTCAAAGCGCTTTGAGCCACCTGAATGCGATTCCTCCATTGCAAACTCTAAAAAAACATAAATCAACCATTCCCATCATATCATCTATCCTCCATCCAATTTCGCTCTATTCCCCTCCTTGATATCGCACTCTGCAAACCATTGTTCTCATAGGCCAGTCAAATTACAAAATAAGTAAATATCCCATCCGCTCTCGCTGCAATATCTCCATTCTGTCAATATTCAATCCTTGACCCTGTCTTGCCTCCCTTGCCTCCTCCTCCTCCCATCCATCTAACTTGCATAATCTGGCGCATAATCTCGTGCGCGCGAGCCTTTTGCCGTAGTAACTTCTGTGTCTGCGTCTTTTCGATTTCCATTGTCTCTCGCCATATGACGATCGTACTCATCCACTATACCTCACTCCCGAAAAGATACTACCTCCTGGTAGCACGCTAATCCCCCCAGTAATAGACTGAGCACTGATCATACACGTCCGATCAAAGAATACCGAGCTTCTAGGAGGCGAGATAGTGCGTGAAATTGAGAGAGTCTCCGCCGTAAAGGGATACCGCACCAGACGGTTCCCACCAGATTACCTGCCTTTAGACCCATTAGCACCTCCGGATCGGGGGTCCAGAAGCCCTCTGGCAGCGTTATTCTTTCTCAAATTCCTTTGGTTCTTGCCCCGTTCGAGTTTGAATACCATTTGAACAAGACCCCCATCACTCTTCCTTGCTAATGACATTTAACCAGGGGTGGTGGGCGAAAAAACGGTGGCTATTCATTCACCAATCGTGTTCGGTAAATGTCACGCTAAGTCATAGCTCTTCCGACATTTGAAATGTCTCTTCTGTGACCTTTCTGCGGCAGAACACAGTGCCATTTTACTCCAATGCTAACATATGCTTTCTATCAGTAGTATTGTCCATTGCCAGACCCACTTTCGTTAGGTTTTTGTTCAATATTTGCTGACATCGGGCTCATTTCCCATCCTAATTGTCCTTCCTCCCGTCATTTATCAATCGATGGTACGCGCCTCTCTCGCTTAGTAGCTATCTGCTATCAGAAGGGCAGTAGAGTTCGAAATACGGGTCGCCGTCTCTTCATTTCGCAAACTCTCTCACCGGTCAGAGAGGCGAGAGAGTGTGTGAAATGAAGAGACGGTGACCCGTATTTCGAACTCTAAAGGGCAGCCTTCTCGTCTCCCCATCCTGACTGATCTCTTCCCGGTCAGAGAGCGCTAGAGACAATGGTTTACTGAGAGAGCCAGACACGGTCAGGCGAGACAGTGCTGATAGATGAGAGAGACGCGAGATGGTTGAAGAGTGATATTGATATCAATTGGCGATAAGAGCGCCTCGGAAGAGAGAGGGGGGAGGGAGACACCAACCACCCGATGGCACAAATGAGCCTAATGATATTGATCGGGGAAAGTAATAGCATCTATTGAGTGGAATCAAAATTGGAAAAAAATGAAATAGAATCTTTCATTTCGGAAATAGTCACATATGTTTCACTGTTTTCTCAAAACGTCCTGAATCCTTGCGTATGCGATCCTTCCTTCGCAGATATTGATGAAAATATTAATCTAATTAGAAATCATTCTGAGCATTTACGTTGAGCATTCCCCATTGCTAGGGGGGTTGGGGGTCTGGATTGCGGTTCCGATTCCGGAGGATTCATAACTGATGGCTGGCTATTCGCAGTATATCAACAGTTCCTCCCGGAGGAGTGACAGCTCGCGGTCCGTGTAAACATCTCTCACCACTTTTTCATAGAATCCAGGCATACGCAAATGTCCGATTTAGCTTGATAATATGGCATTGGGAAGGGTTAGTCATTGACTATCTACTGTATCAACAGTTCCTCTCGGAAGGAGTGACAGCTAGCGGTCCGTAAACACCCTCGCACCGAATCCGCGCCGCCTCCAAAACAAAGGAGCAAATGCAAACCATCTGTGGCACTGGGCTAGCGCATCGCATAAACACACATAAACACTAGAGCTGACCGCTATATGAATGATTTTCGAATGTGTTTCACGGTTATTGAGGAGAAATGCGACTGATCACAGAGTATAATCAGTTCTATTTATGATAGCACCCATTGATTGCACGAGCACTGTGCGCATTCCATAAACACTAGCTCATAACGATAGAATAGGGAGAGAAGATAGAACATCGATGGAACGTGCATCATCGCACATAAAACATTTATGAGTGAACGAATCTGTGCCACATGCAATCAAATCTGAGAATACAGTGACAAAATCACGATCTATATTCATCTACATTAAGCTACTCATCATAAAATCGATTTAGCTATAGATAGTAGCCCTCCCATCAATTCCATGTGCTCAAGCGTCTCATTATCACTGTCTCTCCGTTATTAGTGAATGCTCATGCTCTTCATAGATTCATTCTTGGGATGAAGTGGAATGCCATTCATTCATCTATAAGTGCGCCCTCCCATCTCATCCATGTGTTCAATAGAGTTCGAAATACGGGTCTCCGTCTCTTCATTTCGCACACTCTCTCGTCTCTCTGACCGGTGAGAGAGTGTGTGAAATGAAGAGACGGCGACCCGTATTTCGAACTCTAGTGTTCAAGCGTGCGTCCATTCGTCTCATTATCACATTTTACGCCTTGGCTATTTTCTGCCCATCAATAATGAGTGCCACATGTGCTGGAGGGGGACCTTCTTCCTCCTTCCCTTTCTTCAATGAGCGGGTGCTCTCCTCTTTCTGCTTGATCTATTGGTCTTTCTGACTAGCAGATTCCTCTCCTTTTTCTCGTTAGAGGATACTCTCCTCAATTCACTTGATCTATGATAGTCTCTGATCGGTGGGGAGGGAGATTCTAACGCTTTTCATCAGAGGATCGTCTTGGTTTCTCTGGTTTTTCTTCATTAGATAGTCTCTCCATCCCACCTGATCCGCCCTTCTTTACGCATCTTCTCCTACCATCACTTCTTCAATGAACACATGTAAGGCCATCTTCATCTTCTTCCACTCCCTTTTTCTTCAGACCTCCACCCTTCTTTCTCCACTCTTCTTCCCCTTCTTGCCCCTCCCCCCACTCCGTCTGGCGATCTGTCACACGGGCACACTGTCACTTGTCTCTCCTCCCTTTTCTCCTTTCTCAACACTCTCTCGATTCCGCCCGCTCTCTCGCCGCTCTGACCCCTCAACTCCCTCGCAGCGCCCTTCTTCTTTCTGTGATCTCTAGCAGGGGAGATCGGGCGACCGTATATCAACCGGCCCGGCCGATTTACACCTACTAGTGCTCTCACGACCTCTGCCAAGTCAACCCCTGTGTCTTTTGGATAATGGACAACAACAAAAGCTTATGCAAAGTACCGTATTCAAAGCAAAGCCCCCCCCCCCCGTTGAAAAAGGAACAGAGCAAAAAGAAACGCCTTCCGAATATATCGAAATGTGAAATCCCAAATCCCAAAATCCCGAGAAATACGGTAGAGAGAAAATTAAGATGCTTTATACCGTATCCAATCCAGTTGCCTCGCTCGCTCGGCGTAGCTGAAATAACACAGGGAAAGATGTGCCAGAAAGATAAGCTGGCAGAGCGGGGAAGACGGCGGTGTGAAATCGAGGCGGTTGCGGCCCGTGCGAAAGGTCACAATTCGACACTGCCTTCGTCTCTGCGCTTTCCATGATCTCTAGGCTTCTCTAACCGGCGAGATAGCGTGTGAAATGAGGAGAGTCGTCAGATCAGATACGGGCAGCCTTGGAGCGAGTCTCTCTGCAGAGGAGGGGATGATGATGATGATGATGGGTGAACGAGAACCTGATGGACTGTGATGGGTTTACAAGGGGAGGTCCTATCTGATCAGAAGGGGATATCGGAGTCGATACTGTGAGATAGCGATGGCATTTGGCCTTTTCTCAATTTGAGATGTAGGATATATTATCAGGGCTTATGATACGTTGAGAGCGGCAGCCCAGCGATTTGCCCAAAACTCAAGCAAATGAGTTCCTTGTCAACTCCACAGAAACACAGCAAAAAAACCTAAACAGCTGCCAAACAAATTCTGCAAGTTGCTGTTTACACTGCGAACATCTTTCAATGATCCCTTCTCGCATCAACATCTCAATATCTCAGAAGTTGTGCAAATTGCCATGATTCAACCCACGCTTTCTGGAAATCTCTAACCTAATCGATACCCTCCTCCCCATCTTCCCTCTCTCGATAGGCTTATCCCCCAACCCTTGTTCCTCCTCCTCCTCTTCCCCTCTCATCCTTGTCGCCTGTCCCTCTGCCATATATCAACGACTGCCTTGATCCCTCCCCTCCCCCCTCCTCCCTCTGCCCTCCCCAACTCGAGTGATCTGTCAATCCTCCCCCCCCCCCCTCCTCCCCTCTCTCGACTAGAGAATAAAGCCCCCGGGGTTCGGGCGAGCGGCAGACTAGCGGACAGATCCTAAACAGAGTGACAGGCAGAAAGCGAGGAGGAGTGGGAGGGTCAAGAGGGATGATTGGGAAAGAGATGAAAGGACAGAGGGGGAGAAAATCCCCTCGTTGAGAGGGAATTTATGAAATACTTTTAGTGTTCTTTTACACTTCAAGTGGTTACTAAACTGAGAAGCATCGCACACTAAAGTTTCACTCGTGAAACATATCCGTTCCCGCTTTTCCAATATTGCAAAGCGTGTAAAATCTGCAAATCACAGAATAATCTCGGAAATGACAAAACTATTTAGAAAATTATATTCAAATGTCTAGACTGCTCTTTTCTCGAAATGACTGGTGATGAATGGTCCACAATTGCATAATTTCATCCTTGTAATTCCAGTTTCCCCAACCTTGCCGGAGACGAGACAGCCAAAGATGCATCCGATGCCCTCTCCACCTTCGAACCACTCGTCAACGTGGGCTGCTCGAGCTTGCTACGGTAGGTTTTGTGGGTAATTTAAAAATTCCGGATGCGGACAATTGCAAAAATTAAGTTGTTACGATATGTTTGGGATTATGAGGGATTTCTCCGGGAGCCGTAATATATAGGTAGCCAAAAGTATCTCGTATCTACTACGGTATTGTTCGAATTATCAGGATGTTCCGGATCCGGACAAAAATAGCTCGAGCTTGAAACGGAATGATTGAGATTGTAGGGATTCCCGGAACCCGAAAATGGCCAAAAAATTGAGTGAGCCAACACCTGGTCCGGGATAATCCCGGATGATTTCCGGAGCCGGAAAATTGCCAGATTTATTTTTTTCAATTTTCCAGATTCTTCCTGTGCTCCGTCTACTTCCCGATGTGCAATGAGAAGGTAATTATATATTTTTTGACAATTTTTTCAGAAGAGGCAGATATGCACTGAAAGGAAAAGCAGCTCTTGCTCAAAACTCGATCGTGAAACTCATCCAGTAAAAAAAACTCGAAACTCATGACAGAATGTGAAGGTCCAAAGCGAAATGAGGTTGCACATGCCACCACATTCTCTCCGCGCTAAACCTAAACCGTACCGCGACTATCATCTGTGCCTACCGCATCTCGATCGAATGTTCTCTAATATATACCGATTTCTGATTCCTGAACTACCGTATCATAATACCGTAATCTCTCTCCAGATCCCGATCTTGATCGGCCCCCTTTTAAACTATCGATTGCTGAGAGATCATGTCTTAATGACCACAGTAACCTCATCAGTTCCCGATCGGCGCTTTATCGATCAATTTATGATCCCGATTATTTATGAACTACCGTAATCTCTCCACAGATCCCGATCCCGATCGGCCCGTGCCGCCCGATGTGCGAAACGGTCAAGCGACGCTGCATGCCGCTCCTGAAGGACTTTGGCTTCCCGTGGCCGGCCGCCCTGGAGTGCACGCGCTTTCCGCTGGGTTAGTTACATTTTATCCCAATAAACATGGAAAATGCGTATTTGCAAGTGCAAGCATAAAATTAGATTAGAGTGGAAAACGGCCGAACAATGCGACGAATGAGTTTCACCCTGCCTATGTATTACAGGGTCGCTCGCAAGCGGAATTGTTCATTCCTTTCTTTTCAATTTAAACTATCAAATACTAATACTTGACAGGATTGGGGTGGTATCAGGAAAGCTTGATGCGAATTCGAAATTATTTATTGGCTAAAGCTGACATAACAATTACAACAACAACAACAACAACATCACCTCGTTTCAGAGAACAACAACGAGGCGATGTGCATGCCCGGCCCGTCGGTGAGTCTATTTAATTAAATTAATTAATTAATTAACCAATTAATTAATTAATTAACCAATTAATTAATTAAGGCCGACGACTCCGCTCATCCCATCCCCTCGAGGGAGAAGCTGAAGGAGAAGGACGACCACCATCGGGCAGAGGTCGAGGAGGACACGGTCATTGAGGACAAGGGTGAGCTAATTTATCGTGAGATTATTTTCTGTTCCACTCGTAATTGACCTTTGACTACCGTTCGAGGGGCGGAGTTAGGAAGAGGCTGGGAGGAGGCGAGTGATCTAACTGCTCTCCTCCGCCCTACCTCTTCCCTTCCTCTCTCCCAGACAATCAATACGCTAAACAGCACATTGAGTTTGCTGAGCATTTGAAACGCACGATACGCACGATACACTACACTAGTGTGGCACTAGAAAAGGTGTCTGTATCTTGAAGAACACATCGTTAATTCGTTAATAAAATTGTTGTTGACCATTCGAGACTATTATTAACACGTGTATCACGAGAAAATGTAGCAATATTTGCCCCCTCCGGAACAACTTGCAAAAAGTTCAACCGATTTCGACCATACTATTATGTAAGAACCCACTAGGGACCAGTATTCGAAAAATATAGGGCATTTGTCCCAAAACCGGCTTTTAGGGATTTTCCGGTCCCGAGCCCGGCTATATCATATCTCAGCTCTCCGATGAGCTAGAGGTCTCCGGTTTGGCTCATAAAACTCGGAAAAATATTTCAAAAAACTTTTATATTTTGACCGAAGACGAAGGACAAAAAACAACAATGGCAATAAATAAAATACGGTTTTTTAGAGTTTGAAAAAAATCTGGCCCTATCTAGAGTGTAATTTGCAGGGAATTTTATTGCAGAATATGAAAGAGTATGTCCACTAATATAATATAAAAATTTGAAAATGGGGACTTTAGGGTGTACACGACCCTCTTTTTGACCTCGAAGGTCAAAAATCGCATTTTTCCTCTAAAATGAAAAATCACCGCTGCACTTATCTGTTTATTTTTCATGTCCAAAACTGTTGTAGGAGTGCTATAATGCATGAATCATAATTTTTTCATGCCGTTTTATGGCAATCTACTCATTTTTGAAAACTCATATTCTTACACATCTAATATTTTGCTGATGCTGTCCGAGATTTTTTGTCCATAAAATCATGCTGTTTGTTCGTGCCAATTTTACTGGTGAAAATCCCTGAATATGAATGCGTACATTCCTCGAGAGATAGAGATAGTGAAGGGAGAGAGTATGTTTACCAATGGTGCCGACAATTGATCCTTCTCACTACTCACTTTCGCTCTCTATAACGTCACTTGTTTGTCTGTTCATGGCCGTTTCTCGCTCTACCAGTCGTTCTTCCTCTTCCATTGCCATATATTATTACTTTGTTTGCTGATTATTTTTCAATTATTTATTCCACCTTTTTTGAAGATGCGACTGCTGACCAAGCTTTTCTTGCTCATATTCATTCTTTCTTCAAATGTTGCTCAAGTGAAGGATCTTAAAGTAAGGTGAACATTTCGTATCCAAGTTATAGATATTTTATTTAGCCTTCGGAAGCTAAGAAATCGCGGAATTGTTATTTCGCTGTTCCTAAGACTTCCTCGCTAGAGACCCAACCACGCCCGGCATCTGCTCGAACCAGATCATCCTGCTCTGATGAACTCATTGAGTGAGGATTCAGAAAAGTATTTTTTTTGATATATTTTTTTAGTCTTCTTTTCCTCGCAAACAACAAAGATGGGCACTACTTTGGTGCTCCTGACGAAATGGCGGCCATAATCGCACGCTACGAAGCGTTTTTTCTCAATGAAGACTCTGATCGATCCAAATGGGCAGGCCAGCATATTTGCTCGAATCATCTCAATGAATTGTCGAGACAGTTCTATGGTCGAAATTTTTTCCATCAACGGAAGAACAAAAAAGGTCATGTACTGTGCGGATTTCCTGAGAAGAGTCATTCCAACAAGGCGGTACTAGGACTTGAATTGACTTACAGCCAGTCGAAGTACTTACTGGAGAATCGACATTTCCTGCTGTTGCCCGGCACCCGTGAGTTATAAATGCAACGTTATATATAATAAGCTTAATATTTTACTTTTGCAGCCATGTGTAGAAGGCACCATGACGAGATGATTGGGATGGCAGCAGAAGCAGCTCACGAATCGACTCTGGATTTTAGTGGAGATGGTGAAGTTGAGGATATGGAAGTGGACGAAGAGGGTGAGGATGTTTGTGAGGGAGAAGATGACTACGGTACGGATCCCGACTTCCACGCGAGATCTTCCCCTAATCCCGTTCGGAGTTACTTCAATCAATTTGCGAAGGAGGCAGGAGTGAGCAGAGCGAGATGTTGGAAGCCATGGTCTCAGATCACCACAAGAGGAAAGAATTATCGCGCCAGTGCATTTGCTGTTGTTTTCGATACCATGACAAAGCTGATGGCCAATACTGAAGAGGGTCAATCTGAGCTAAGGAAGATGGTTATCGATGTGTTGGAAGGGAGAAAAGCTGCTTTGGAAGAAGATCTCGTAGCTCATGAGATTATGACCACTGTAGCCGCGCACTACAAGGAAGCTCGCAATACTCATGATCGGATTTGGACATTAGCACCCTTCACTCAGCTATTCGGTTATCCCACCATGGAGAGGTACATCAATAATCTTTCTCATCGAATGTGGGAGTTGGCTAAGCGAATGGCTATCGATCAAAACTCCATCCTCCCTCCTTCCCAACGAATCGTCGAGAGGTTCGACCCGGTCAAGCTCGCATTCTTCGTCCATTTTATAACTTCGTAAGTTGTGAAAATTCGAAATCCCGATATGTTAGTATTACAGGCCGCATATTTTGATCGGCTTACCTTTCGGATCCTCGACAGTGAAGGACAGCCACGGCAACTCCATCCATGTCACCAATGCTGTTCGCCAAACTGGCATCTACGAAACAATCGATCTATTCACAGAGTAAGCTTTCCATTCAATTGCATACCTCAATTTGTTTTGTTCAGATTCATGAGACAGAACGGATTAGAATCATTGTTGCTGAAGAGGACGACGATGTATCACATGCTCGCCTACCTCCCGATCAAGAAGGCTCATTCGTTAACATGTGTTAACTATTTTCAAGCAGACGCCACTAATGTAATTTTCACATATTTCCAATCAAAAGATATTTTATTATTTTAGGCCTTTATCGACACTGGAAGAATGATCGACGAACTCGTGGTGATGACTCATCTGGACAAAACGAATGCGACCCACCTGAAGAGGGAATTCGATGGCATCAAGTTGTACCTTCGTGGAAATTTTCGCCTACACGTGAAGCTGGAATCGCTCTACAGTGATCATTGCTTGCTCTGGGCGTTGAGTGATCCTCACAATCCTCAATTCTCAGCTGCACACACTGGACACAAACATGAGCACAGATGTCCGGACTGTCTCGGCATTGATTCTGTAATAAGGTATTGTTTTTGCTAATTCAATTGTTATAATTTGCCCTACTAAGCATGACGAACATTTTTTATTCAGCGACATGAGGGAGCTGCTCATCCAATTCAGTTCGAAACCCAATCTGAGTTTCGACGAGCAGAAGAAACTCGATGGTTTCGTTCATGACTTCGAACTCAATGCGCAGAAGATATATGATCTCAAATTCCATTACGCGAGATCAGTCTATGCAAACATGAATCTCGAGAAGCTCATCGACAATACACAAGAGGACCAATGTAGGAGCAAATACAAATTCGCTGAACCACAAAGTGAAATTATAGGTGTGCTGACGAACGACTACGCGCAAAAGTGGGAGGGAATTCAATTTAGAGAGCCGCAAAATGAGTATTATGGGAAGTCGGGAGTGTCGTGAGTGGAAAATCGATTTTCACAATTCATTTTCATATTCTCAGGTGGCATATGGGACATGCACGTTGCATCGTATCTGGCAAAGCAGTTACTCATGCATTTGTGCACATTATGAGAGATTCTGAGCAGGTATATTTCATAAATAAACTTGAAGGAAGCAAAAAAATTTCAGAACTCGACTGCAGTAGCCGTAATCGTCGAACACATCCTCGGAGAGCTGAGCGTGATGGGAATAAAGGCGGTGCATATCCGTTCAGACAACGCCGGTAATCAATTCTGTCAATAATTGATTTCAACTGTTATCATTAAGCCTATTACCATTCTTCCGCTCTCATCGCCAGCATGCCGACAATCTCGAAGAACTCCAATGTACAGGTCCTCTCATACAGCTTCAGTGAGAGTCAAGCAGGTGGGGCTTAATTGTAAGCATGATAAATAAATTCATAATTTTATTACGATTTATGGAACCAAAAAAGAAAACAAATCATGTTTATTTTGCAGGGAAAGGGCCGGCGGATCGATTCATTGGACTTGAAGGAACGAAGATGAGAGGACATAGAGACAAGCAGCACAAAGTGATCACTCCGGATGAGATGTTTGAGGCGATGAACTCAACGAAGCAAGTGAGAGGAGTATCCATCTACTTGGGAACACTGAAGGAAACGAAGAGATCGACGACCAAGATTGACAAGATTACGGAGTTGTCTCACTTCGAATACCATGGAAAGGATGCAAGAGCTTGGAAGTTTTTTGGAATCGGTGATGGGAAGGTGATCACCAATCTGAATCCTTCTGAGGGAGAGTTGGTCATGGAGAAGACTGGAGGAAAACTGCCATCTGTTGCTGTGAATAAACAAGATCGAGAGAGGATCAAGAATTCTGACGGCAAGCTAGCTGGACAGTACGATGAGCCAACATTCTGGATTCTCCCTCATGAGCGAGCTCCGATGTTCGATGTTGAACCGAATGCTCGTGATGATGATGTCGTCACTCCTAATATCCCCAATCCGATGAGTCCCGCTGGAGCAAGCAAGAAATCTCTCTTCTATTGCCCCGACTGTTCTGCCTCCTTCGTTCTGTATGCAAATTTTGTGAAGCATATTGAGAAGGGCAAGCACTATATTCGCCCAGAACACATCACGCTCAAGGACACGGTATTGGGCATGTTCCTACGGTCGATTGAGAATGTCCTCAAGCCTATCGTTCTATCTCCAATTTCCGAAGTAATCAAGGCCGTCAAAAGAACATTCTCTCCCGAACTTCCCCAAGGATGGGCAATCAAACCCGGAAGGAAGACTGGACGATATCCTGAAACAACCAAGAATTTCGTCAAGGACAAATTCGATGAATATGCGAGAAGAGGAATGAAGCTGAAGGCAGATGAGGCTGAACGATTGATGCGAGCAGATCCCTACATTCTTCCCCGTGATTGGATGACCAAGACTCAACTGAGAAACTTCCTGAGAACTCTCGTCGATCAATTACCCAAGATCCGAGCTTGGAGAAGGGCCGTGCATCATGAGAAGGGAGAGGAGGAGGAAATGGACGACGAGCACTTTGAGGTGGAAGTGGAGCCCGCTGAGGAAGATATCGTTCTAACTGCCGATGATTTCTATCACCATCTCACTCCAGCGAAACTGAAGAAGCTGTTCACTGATGTGGATCACCCTCCAGTACCCCGTACTCAAGTTCCCGACGGAGCGGCTGATTTCGACTGATTGTTTATCCACGCTATTTCTCTCTCACACTCTCTCACTCTCTCTTTCTCCCTCGATTTCTCTTTACAACGAATTTCAATATAAATATGCTTGCACTAGTAAGTGGGTTGAAATGCATGTGCAAGAGATATTCACTGAAAGAGCGAGAAACGGCCATGAACAGACAAACGTTATAGAGAGCGAAAGTGAGTAGTGAGAAGGATCAATTGTCGGCACCATTGGTAAACATACTCTCTCCCTTCACTATCTCTATCTCTCGAGGAATGTACGCATTCATATTCAGGGATTTTCACCAGTAAAATTGGCACGAACAAACAGCATGATTTTATGGACAAAAAATCTCGGACAGCATCAGCAAAATATTAGATGTGTAAGAATATGAGTTTTCAAAAATGAGTAGATTGCCATAAAACGGCATGAAAAAATTATGATTCAAGCATTATAGCACTCCTACAACAGTTTTGGACATGAAAAATAAACAGATAAGTGCAGCGGTGATTTTTCATTTTAGAGGAAAAATGCGATTTTTGACCTTCGAGGTCAAAAAAGAGGGTCGTGTACACCCTAAAGTCCCCATTTTCAAATTTTTATATTATATTAGTGGACATACTCTTTCATATTCTGCAATAAAATTCCCTGCAAATTACACTCTAGATAGGGCCAGATTTTTTTCAAACTCTAAAAAACCGTATTTTATTTATTGCCATTGTTGTTTTTTGTCCTTCGTCTTCGGTCAAAATATAAAAGTTTTTTGAAATATTTTTCCGAGTTTTATGAGCCAAACCGGAGACCTCTAGCTCATCGGAGAGCTGAGATATGGTATAGCCGGGCTCGGGACCGGAAAATCCCTAAAAGCCGGCTTTGGGACAAATGTCCTATATTTTTCGAATCATGGTCCCTAGTGGGTTCTCACATAATAGTATGGTCGAAATCGGTTGAACTTTTTGCAAGTTGTTCCTGGGCAGCTCCGCTTTCTCGTGATTCGCGTGTTAAGTAACGTGAGATCTTCTTCGAAATTATTTACATTTGTAGGATCTTAGTGTTTTTTTTATTGCAAAATCAATATTTTTCATAGATTTTTAATATTTTCTAAATCCTGATTCTATGACAACCTTCGTAATGATTTCCTACAGGCCCGCTGGACTCGCGCCGAGGAGGCCATCGTGGCTGCCCCGTCGATCACATCTACGTGAACAAATCGGCCGCTTGCATTCCCGTGTGCACCGCGGAGCACGGAATCAAGGGGGTGAGGGGTCATTTCCTTAAAAATAAATCGGTTTTCAGAGTTGGAAAACTATGCTGAGCGTTCTTATTTTCTGGGCAAAACTAGAGACAGTCGATGGCAGTGATGGATTGGAAAGCGAGTGACCAAAAAAACACAAGAAACACAACTAGATATCAAAACAAAAATATGCTTTTTACCGCTGAATTCATTGCATGTTTTCAGTTGCAGACGGACCGCGAGACGGCGTCCACCTTCCTCTTCATCTTCTCACTCGTCTCCGTTGTGATGACGTCTATCTGCGTGATCACGACGATCAGCAGGAGGTGAACAATTACTTCTTTTTTTCTCGAAATTCGTTTTTTTTGCAAACGTGTAAAAATGCAAGAATAGTTCTTGGATGTCTCATTGAAAACGAAAACGCTCAACCACTCAACCGTAATCAAGTTAAGTTTCACTCTGCGTTCAAAGTATCGCAGAATGAGTTCTTGTCAGTGTAGACCGCAGATAATGCTCAAAAAAAATTATGAACCAACTAGTTGAAGAAACTGAATGTGAAATTAGGACCTTATCTCTTGAAGTGAGGTAGAACAATGTCTGATCTTTGATCTTTCCAGATCCGACCGCTCGCCTCGTTCCTTCCCCGAGACCGCTCTACTGAACTGCGCTGCGGCCTTTGCCGGCTCGTCCATCGTCTACCTCCTGTCGCTGCTCTACAGGGAACAGGTTGGTCTTTGGTCTTTGGTCTTTGGTCTTTGATATTCGGTCTTTGATCTTCGGTCTTTGATCTTTGGTCTTTGGTCTTTTGTCCAAGAACTCTTCAAAGTTTTCAAAATGAAAATGGCACGCCTTCCGTGATTCAAACCGCTCTCATTTCTGGTTTAGTTTCACAGTGCGTATAACATTTTGAAGAATGAGATGCATATCTTGATAATCTCGTATCCAAAATGGCAATTAACGATCATTCCGCCGTAACATGGCTTACAATTTCTAGACCACCTGCACTTTTAGTAAAACAAATAATTTATGTTGTTTCATCCATGGATACCCAGTTATCGATCGGCCCACGATTACTTGATTAACAATTTCCAGATCTCCTGCACCTCCTACGCCTCGCATCAGCTGTTCATCGTCTCTTCTGTCACGCACGTTCCGTGCAATTCGGCCGCCGTCCTACTGTACTACTTCGGCACGGCCGGACGCTTATGGTTGGTCGTTGATCTTTGATCTTTGATCTTTGATCTTTGATCTTTGATCTTTCGGGATCAGACTTCCTGTTCACGACATTTTACACGCTTGTAAGGAGGGTATGCTAGTCAAAAGATGGTACAACAAGCGTCATTTCTGGTTATGCTTCACAGTGACCGTTAAAATTGGAAAATATGCGCTCGGTCGATGTATTCTTGAGTTCTTCTGAATAGTAACAAAATTGTTAAAATAACAAAATAAAATAGACAATCAGAAATACAAGGATAATAATTGTGCCGTCTCAGGTGGATCGTGCTCGCGTACGCGTGGCACAGCTCCTCAGCACCACAGGGCGGACACATGGCAAGTTATTATTGTAATTAGGTCTAATTAGCTAATTAGATTTACATTCGATGCCGGAGCCGTGCGCGACACTTGCACCGCTAATAATATGCACACACATGGTTCTTGCTGATCTGATTGTTCGCCGGGGAGTAAGCGAGAAGCCTGAGCACCGTCTTCCTCGCATCATCGATCTGTATTCGAAATGGAAAAAAAAATGTGCTGTAGTTACGAGGATTTGCATTTTGCTCATGGCAAAAAGAAATTGAGTTTTAACTTTAAAAAACAATAATTTTATTTCCAGGAACGACTCCGGCCCGCGATCGAGATGCTCACTTGGGCCCTGCCCCTGCTCTTCGTCATGGCTGCACTCGTGGCGAAAAGTGTGTCGGCCGATCCACTCAGTGGCATATGCTATGTGGGAGCGGCTAGCAAGGTATGATGATGACCGCTGTTGATCATGAATTGAAGTTTTAAGAATATCTGCCCTCTAACAATTGAAAGACGATTAGAACAAGAAACTTATGTGTCGCGTGAAACATAGTCGAACAATTTCGAGCGAAATAAGTCACTGATCTTCCGAGTATCGCATTCCATCGTCAGTGCGTTCAAATATTAGAACTTTTTAGACGCAAGACTCGGTGTTCAACCTTCTCCGTGACGTCATCTGCGTGATCATTACTGCCGTTCCGCTACTCGTCGGGTGTCTAGTCAGGGTGGGCCGATCGCCACTCGCTACGCATCAGAATAACGTGAGATACAGTGTCTTTCTGTTATTACCGTAATCTCCATTGCTCTTTATCACCATGTTATCCTTGTGTTTTCTGCTCAAATCCAATATTCATGTCTCACTGGCGTCGTAACTAGACAGAGTATCCTCTCGCAGTTCCGCAATCTACAGTATTCTTGACTGTGCTAACAATAAGCGATAAAAAGTCTACAGAATCTAAGAACACCGTAATCAAATATCAAAATCTTTGAGCCCGGTTCGTCCTTTTTAGACTACTTTTCCATTACAGTACCCTACCGTATCACAAACTACCGTAACCTGCTATTCATTATCTCATTCTTGCAGCCCGGTTCCTCGTCGATTTAGAGTGTATTATTTCCTCCTTTACAGCATCCTAGATTGTATCCACGACGTATCCAGAATTTGGTCATTCTACCGTAATATAATATCTCATACTTGCAGCCCGGTTCGTCCTCGATCTTCGGCGTGATCACGCTGCTCTACCTCCTGTCCGTGCTCTACTACATGCTCTCGTTCGGCCATGGCGCCGTGCAGCACAGCAGTGCCTGGGATAGAAGCTGGAATTTGGTCTCGGCCGGAAAGGTGAATGGGTTACGCGGTAGATGAAGTTCGGGAGGACTGCTGTACGGTAGGAAGGTGAGGGGTTACGGTAGATCGGTCTCTCTCGAGTAGGGTTTACGAACCTCGGATCAGATCGCCTGTACTCATAATTGATTTTCTTATCCACGATGTGAAACATACTTATTCTGAATTAAAGCCGCATTGAATATCGAGTGAATAAACGGCTTACTGCACCGCTGAGCTTCTACGGTATGGTACCGTAATTGGGGATTCTCGGTAATTTTTGTCATAATGGAGAAGTACTGTAGTCTTCTTAGTGTAGCATGGAGAGGACAAGAGGGAGAGAGGGGTAAAGATACGATACGGTAGCGAGACTACGATATTTGCAGGTGCTCATCGACCCCTTCCTGGGCGTGCTCTCCGCCGGCGCCTGCCTCGTCATCCTGCTGAGGGACGTCTTCACCACGTACCGGTAAGCGATCTGACCTACCGTGCTTAATATTTTACCTACCGCACTCAAATCTCGACAAACCGATAATTATAAAATAAATTGTCCAGTCAATAATATTTTGGAAGCGCGATCATAATCCTATCAAATTCACAATGACAAATATGTTTTGCTAGCTTGGTGAAACGTAACCAAAAGTTTGAAAACTGGCCCTTTCATTTCCAACTATGTAGGATGGTGTGTACCGGACTTACGCCTACTCGTTCATATTCACTGACGCCAGCCTAATTATCATTTGTGCACCCATTTAGTTACCGTTCCGTTCTTATTGTGTCCTCTTCATCCCCCTCCCTTTCCAGGTCGCCGCTCTCCAACAAGGCCGGTTACGTGCCCGCCGTTCCTCGCATCCCGCAGCCGGCCGTGCCCTCGGTCCACACCTACACCTCCACCCCGCGAAACAACACCATCATGTAGACCACCGTACTCCCTCAAGGGTACCGTACCCCACGCTACCGTATCCCTCAGTGTGTACCGTACCCCATCCCCCGTTTACCGTATCCCTGCTGGATATCGTATGTCGCTTAGGTGCCGTCTCTCTCTCGGTTACAGTATCCCCCCCCGCTACCGTATAGCGCTCGAAATGCGGACCGCTTGCTCTTCATGCTGCTTGACATGGCGAAGCGGTGACCCGTATTTCTAGCCCTTATGCGGTAATCTCCCCTCTCAACCCCTGATTCGATAGCTGCCTCTTGACCGACGTCTATAGATCTCAATAATGCTTTGCTGTTTTGCGGGTACACATTAGAAAAATCGACGACCTGAACCATACCACGAAAGTATTGCATGGTGCCCGACCTCAGGAACCGACTCGGACTTTGTTTGCTCACCATTTGAATTAGCGTTTTTGTATTTAGCGACCACGACCGGAAGAACATTGATCGAAACAATTGTCCATCCTTTTGGAGGTTGCGTGAAACTCAACTCAATTCAATCAATATGAAGCAAAATTGTCCCCATCCCCCTAACGTAGTGCTCAAAGCAAGGTTCTGTAGGAAGCTATTGACAATGACCTCTTCTGTCGATCATTGTTCTGAAAGATCAAAGATCAGCCTTGTCAAATAGTAATTCCTTCAGTATGTTCCCCACATCGCCCGACTATTGTCTTCGATCCCATTCGCGTTTCCCGCCTTCCCACAGAACTGGTGTCACCATTGTCGATTGTGATTTCTTGCGCGCACATTTTCGCTCTAAATTACCGTAGTTGCATAGATTATCGATTGTTTTTTTTCTGTACCTAGTCCGTGAGCTTGCAACCCGATGCTTCTTTAGAAACTTTTCCTTATTTTTTTGCTATTTTTAGAGTTCAAAATTCGTGTAATCGTCTCTTCATTTCACGTGATCTCTCGTCTCTCTGACCGGTGAGATGGAGTGCTTCAAATGGAGAGACTATTACTCGTATTTCGAACTCTAGTATTTCTGTTCATCAGCCGTCCATGTACAGAGAGTATCCCATGACACCGAGAGATTTCTGCCTAGAAACCTCTCATTTTTATTGTAAATTATGTTTCGCGTTCACAGGGTTGCCTTTCTTTCCCCCGCTCTGATACAGTGCTCAAGTAATAAATGAATTATTAAGTATTCGCCCCCCCCCCCTTCGGCGGGGTCTGATCGGCTGGCAGGGTTCACCGCTGCGCTGCGTAACCTCTCGACTTGTTTACAGTTTTGTAACCTCTTTACGTGACTTTCGCAATAGTGGACAAACATACATCGGGAGGCCTCTCTCCTTTATTAATGAGTATTATATTATGTGTCCAATATCCAATTTTTTTCTTAAGAGAAATCAATTCTAAACCTTTATCTGATACAAGGAAAAAAGAAAAGCACTCGAAAACGCAGAAACGCACTCAATTTCAACATCACACATAACCGTTTCGGGGGGAATTACTAGATGAATAGTTGATTGTGAAAATGATGCAGATTGACTAGGATAGTATAGAGATCGCGAAAGTTGGGGGTCTTTGATTGGAGCAACTGGATGAAAAAAATATCAGGACCGGCAGGTCAGAACCGGAGCCGGCTTATAGCATGTGCAGGGACGGCCGGTACTGGTGCTTCTGGAGCCGGAACTGCGTCCTAATCTCCGGATTCTCGATGGGAATCCAGTGGTAGCGAGAGGGCGACCGCACGGCGCCCTTCGGAGACGACTTCTTGTGCTCGCACGCAACCCTGAAAGAGCCGGGAATTAGAATTCGGGTCCGGAAACGGGTGAATAGCCTAGTCACCTAACGCATTGCCGGGGAGTGGAGGCCGAGACCGGAAAATCTCACGACCGGGAATTTTGTCGACCGGGAATTAGCACACACCCACCTCACTGCCAGTCCGTGCTCGATCGAGTCCATGGGCGCGGGCAGGCACTTGAGCCGGGCGATGGATGAGGGCGAGAAGACGACGTTGGCGCCCTCCTCGAGAAGGTGCTGCAAAGGGCCGGAAATTTCGGGGGGTCCGAGTCTGTAATTAGGGTCATAGCCGGTGAGTAAGGCTAGAACCGGAAAATAGTGCCGGAGCCGGAAAATAGGGCTGGAAAGAGAAAATAGGGCCAGAGCCGGGAATAAAGGCCGGAAGCCGGAAAATAGCTAATCAAAGTGTAACCTTGTAGCACTTGGCGACGACCATGGCGAAAAAGTACTCGAAGCCGAACTCACACGTTGGAAAAGGCTGCGAATTAAATTTATTAGATTGATTTATCAAATTTATCCTAATAGGTAATTCTATGAACTTTGAAATTCATGTGCGTTTCACTAGCATTGCAAAGGCTCTTTCAATTTTTTCGTGTAATGACATCTGCAGTCCTTCCCGTTAAAAATACATAACAATTTTAATGAAAAGTATTCTTTCAATGGAGCATCCCCAAAAAAATGTTCTACCGTATTTTTTTCTGCCTTATCGAATCAATTTGATAAATCCCACCTGATCATGCACGGCGAGCGCATCTTCGTCCGGGATCGACCGATGCACGAGCACCTCCACTCGACTGCTGAAATTGATCTTTGATCTTTGAATCGTTGATCTTTGATCTTTTGTTTATTTTGAGCTGGTCGTTGATCTTTAATCTTTGAACTAAAAAACAACAAACTCGTCCAGATTATTCTTGAAAATCATGAACTCGACGAAAAGTCCGCGCACGTTGACGCTGTGCGGCATTAGGGGAGGAATCTGAATATGTATTTGGTGACATTTTTGAAACTTTTTTTTGACGAAGGCATCAACCTCTCCAAATGCGTTGAGCGTAGGGAATAAGAATGATAGGAAGGGGAGCTGGGCGAAAAAAGCAGAAAAGTTCCACAATTTTTAGCAATTCGCAGGCTCGTCGTGAAGAGCAATCAACATGATAAAACGTGATGCGCCAAAAGCTAAAAATGAGTTACAAGTGGGTCGCGCCTAGCGTTGTCTGACGACTGTAAAATCGCTTGACGTGGATACAGCTTTGTCCTTTTTTTCCTTTTACAACGTCGTTTTATTGTTGTTATGAGCTGGTTCGGATGTGAATGATCAAATGAGCCCACCTCGAAGACAGTCTTCTGTTTCCTGTACGAAACGGCCTCATCGACGAGCTTGATGAAGTCGGAGCCTCTGGAAAATCGATTTTTCGCACTGTTAAATGTTAAATGTCAGACTCTATGCTATCAACACAACAATTCACTATTTTAGCTTCTTAGATAGATATATGGGGGAGTGATTGCAATGGCTCCTATCCAACAACTAGTTGAGCGTTGCAAAAGTTGAAAACCGTTTCAACTTTTGCATTTAACTTTAGATTTCTTATAATTGAACTACTTCAATATATGAAAATCGCTCAACTAGTTGTTGGATAGGAGCCATTGCAATCACAACTCCATATATCATGATTTTCCAGCAGTCATATTGAAATGCCCACCTCATCTCGAGCTTCCTTGCTTTCACTTCCTTCACCGGGAACCACTGAGCGCACAGAGATTCCTCGTCGGGCTTGGTCTTGAGGTCGCCGCCTAAGATTTATTATCCAGAACTTCTTCAATTTTTGGCACAGGCGACAACGGCTCCGAATGTGTAGGGGTGGGGAATGAGAATGGTAATAAGAGGAATGCTCTACGAGAGAAAGCTTGGCCAAGAATCGAAGAAGCACAAACTATTCAACTAAAAAAAGAATAATTGATTTATACATTTAGGCGAGGCGCCAAACGGGTTCAGTATCCACGCGTAATTGTTTTTGGCTCACGAAGGTGTAGTATGCATTGTAATCAATAAGACTTTTCCCACTTAATGAATCCCGTGAAACGTATTCGACTTCGACAGAGGATTTCGACCAAATCGCCAGAGTCAGTAATGTATTTTAAAAAGTCCTGATAATCTATTACACATATTGTATTTGACCCTACAAAGAACAAATCAACAATAACAAACCCGTCACATTGGCGACGAAAGCGAATCGGTACCACCCGGAGCCCTGCACCTGCATCGAGAGCAGCTCGAGGACCTGATTATGTATTTATTGTTTTTAACTGTATTTTACTCTGTCTCAAACCAAATCGCAGAGAGAGACCCGATTTTGAGATCCTTTCAGTTTTTCCAAATTGAACCAACCTCGCACGTGTATCCGGTCTCCTCGAGTACCTCTCTGTGCACTGTCTCGACGAGTGTTTCGCCCGCTTCGACTCGTCCGGCCGGCATATACCATCTGAGAAATAGTCGAATTTATTGCTATTTTAAAATCTGATGCTTCACGGATCGCCCAAGAAAAGAATGAATTAGTGGCTACCAATGTACTTTACGATTTCTGCCATATACGAGAAAGAAATTATCCAAATGTGAAAAATACATACTTCCCGTAGCTCTTCTTCTTGGCCTCTTGGATGAGCAACACCTCCTCCTCGCCCGGGTTGCCTGAAGAAATTTTTATTTTCATTTTTTTTATTAATTACTATAATATGGAATAAATCTGCAAAGAGCTTGCAGAGTAATTCAAAATATCACAATAAATTAAGGAATCTGTAATTTCAATAATTCACCTCGCACAATAAGCGCGGCTGCCACATAGTTCACGTTGTCGTGCAACCTCACGTATCGGCATCCTGGAAATAAATGCATAATTGATTTCATTGCGGTATTTAAAAATATAGAAAAATAATAAAATTCTTGCACAAAAGTGAAAAATTCAGGTGAGTTTCATCCCCGCCACATAAAGTCAGACAAGCGTCGTCTATGATTCGTCTCCCCGACACTCTCCAGCAAACAAATAAATAAAACCTAGTGAAATAAATATAGTATACTCACGGCCAAGTTGCATGTCAGGCACGCGCGCCGCGTCTGGGCGTTGCTTCTGGAATTGTAATTATCGTAAAATAATAAACCGTTCCGCGTATTCCGATTCCTATCGTTCATTCCCAAATTTTACTGAAGGGTCTCTGGCCCTAGGTTTTGTTCCTTATCGTTTCCTAGAGGCACTGGTAGCAGTTACTGAGAAAATTAGAATTTTTGAAATATTAAATATCGAGCTAGCGAATAAAACGTTCCGTATTATGTGCTGTAGTGTCTCCGCTAAGCGTTTGAATGTTACGATAATAAATTTAATTTTATATTGCCATATTCTTGCACCAAAGCATTCGCTTATCCTTTTCCGGGAATACGCTATAGTCATGACTGGGCAACGTGATAGCCAATGAGTCACTAGGGCTTGGTCATCAAAATTTAGTTCCGGAAGGCAGCAGGGATCAGTTCAGGACGGGATCTTAGACTGTATTCGCAGAATCATATTTGAAAACTCGTCGTAATGACTAAGGAGTGAACAAGGAGACCCTAGTGACTAAGAAGCAATGCCCTAGGGACTAAGTGTAAGCAGGTACACTCACCAGTGGCGTTCCGTTCGCGCTCTGCACGCCGTTGCTGACGTCATCACCGATCGGCAGGGGTGACATCTCCCTGGAAGAGGCACGGATTGTTTTCTTTTTCATTTTTTCTCTGGATGAGCACGCATCCGAAAATGTCTCACAGAAAAAACCGCATTTTTTAGTTATTTTTTCCAGTTCCGTCGAGCTTTCTCCGAAGATTCAAAGCAATAAAAAAACGTAAAATGGAAGCTACCTTGAGTCGACGATGTAGTCATCGTCCTCCTCCGTGAATGACATCTGGAATCACATTTTTTTTAATTCAGAAGAACTTGATTTTTTTCACGGCATCTAAGAAGGCAAAACAACACGAAAATCATCGAAAAAACCCAGAGTAATCCCCTAAAGGAAATCACGTTTCGAAACTGGGAAAACAAAAGGCAAACCAATAAAGTCAAATGAGAGTAGAAAACGTCATTGGAGAAGGAAAGAAACGGAGAAGATTTTTGAGCAATGGACGGAAATTGCGAAACGAGTTCCTGCGTGATAAGGAAATTGGAAGGAATTGACGAGGAATCAACATCTTGGACAAAAATGTGGTGAAAGAAAGTGGCTGCAGTTCCATACTCTATCAGTATGCGCAGCTATTGTGATTAAGTTTCCGCATCTCACTACCAGGGGAAGAAAACGATGGAGAAAGGCAATGGGAATCAGAAAACTAAGATTAGGGTTGGCTTAGCGAGAAATGACTCTCTTCATTCTACGCGCTCTCTCACTTCTCGGATCGGCGAGAGAGTATGCGAAATGAAGAGACCATTCTCGATAATTTCTCGATAAGCCAACCCTACCTAAATGTAAGAGTAAGAAAGGATCTTCAGGCGAAAATTAACTCTGTTATCACCGCTTCCGGGCAATTTTCAGTTTTCAATTACAAATCTAAGAAATCAGGTTTAATATGCGGGTATTCGGGCTAGTAGATGGAAGAATCAAGAGTAAGAAAAGGATCCTCAGGCGCGAATAAGCTCCTATTTCTCACCCCGCCTCTCTAAGCTGTTTTCACTGGACCCTTGCGAAAACAAAAGAGCCATAACTCTCTCGAGAGAGAGAGCGGCCGAGAATTGATGTGGTTGACCTCTCCGTTTAACATGATCTCTCGCAATGTCTGACCGGCGAGAGAGCGTGCGGAATGAGGAGAGTCCATCAGATAAATTCGAGATCCGATGTCATTCCAGCTAACGGGCTATTGTGCCTGCTTCTGAGATAGCGCGAATGGATTCATTCGAATCGTTTATGAGCCATTGGGATTATGATTTGCTCATTCTTCATCAATGAGAGAAAGAGAAATGTGTCGACCTTATCCGTTTAGAAATTAAAGCGAAGGTTTTAAAAAATTAGAGAAGAAATTAAGAAGATGCTGTGAAAATATCACAGTTATGTTTCACAACTAGACTAAAATCTGAATTGCTCTTTTGGCGCCAATGTTGCCCCGAACGCTCGTAGTTAAAAATACAATGAATCCACAAATATCAAAGATGCATGAGCAAGAAAAGTGCTCAAATTGGCAAGATGAAAGCTAGCGAAGCGTAAAAGCGCGCGGCATTCCCGCAAGAGAGCGGAACGATTATTATGAATTTCGGGGCTCTCCTTTTTCGTCTGACTCTCTCCATTCTGCGAACTCTCTCGCCAGTCAGATAGCGCGAGAGAGCACGCGGAAATTAGAGAGCAGTAATGTTGTTCGAAGGAGGAAAAGCGACGTCCCTAAGAGGAGAGGAATCATTCATGCAGACGTTAGTCAGAGAGTTAAAGGGAGAACGGAGTCGTTGGTATTCTTTCAATGCAAAGTTGCTAGGTAACAGAGTGCACTATTTTCCATAAAAAAAGGTGCATTGTCGTGTTTCTAAGAGTAGGATATGGATGATTGTTTATTCGTTACTTGTGCGAACAAAAAATAATCGGCACATTTTGAACTCTAGAAAATCGGAGTCGAATATGTTTCACAACTGTCATAAGGAAAGTTAGGGCAGTTCTCACTCGATGTGCAGAGAATGTGCGCACAATAAAAATATAAAAGTATAAATCACTATTTGTTACTGCGAATGTTAACATCTCTCGCTTCTCTGACCGGTGAGAGAGCACGAGTAATGAAGACGATTGCCCGTATTTCGAACTCTAGAGTGGACCAGGCAAGAGAAGAAATTGGTGATCAGCTTCCCCAGAGAGGGATCATTCATCCCAATCTTGTTCGAGTCGCGAGGAATAGTTAAGCGAGCGGAGCTAATCCACCACTGTCTAGACTCGCACAAATTGCATCCATTTTTGCCCCCAATCGCAACAAAAACAACAACAACAACGACACATACTTTTCCCCATCCGTTTCTAAACAAAATCTGCGTAGAAAGCGCTCCCGAGTGGTGGTGGTGGTGGCGGCAATCAATGAGCCCCAAGGGAGCGCGTAGTGAGGGCAGCACTCTCTCCGTTTCGCACGCTCTCTCGTCGTGTCTAACCGACGAGAGAGCGCGCCAAATGAGGAGAGCGGAGGGCTCAATGAAGGAAAACGAGCAGAGCAAGAAAAGGGGAAGGATGGAGTAAGATATAAAAGTGGAGGGAGGAAGGGAGGAGGTTTGGAAGGGCCGAGGGGAAAGGGCGTCTTAGGAGGGAGGAAAAAGACCCGAATTGGGGGAGAATTCGAGAAGAAGAGGGCCTGGAGTGGGGGGAGGGGATCTCTTTCGCAAGATTTGTGGTCAGTGCGTGGAAAAAATTAGTTATCCATTTGCCTAGTAGATCCTAATCAATATCGAGAATGAAAGAGCAGCGAATGGCTGGCATGAATTCCCTTATGCGCCTAGACATCCATAGAACAATCTGGCAGAGCAAATAAATAGACATCTACGAGGCTCGTTGTGCGAAATCGAGTCAGAGCCTAATCTCGTCCGAGGGGGTCCGAGGAAATTCGGATTCATGCTCAGTTGACTTTCAGGATGGCCACAACTCTCGATAAAAAACAGAGGAGATTCATTCAATTTTGGAAACAAACGGTGCTCAGCTATCACACATCTAATATAAACATCTCTATCCTATCTGAATTAACGCTTTGTCTCAGGCTAAAGTGGCCGGATTATGCCCGTCCAAAGAGGCGTCAATTCATTCAATTACTTGATTGAAAGGGAGCGAGATAGATGCGAGAGGAATCTGTCAGTATTGGGCCTCTATCTCATCTCTCTTCATTCCACACACTCTCTCGCTCTTTCAGACCGGTGAGAGAGTGTGTGAAATCGAGAGAGTGTGGTGGCAGAGTGAAATATGAGTATGTGCGAGAGTGACGGACAGCTTCGGACAATGGGCAGTGTTCGAGGCGTCTCTCTTCATTTCCCATGGTCTCTCGCCGGTTAGAGACACAGTGAGAGATCATGGGAAATGGAGAGAGACAGATCGCTAGACACTCAGAGAAAGGCGAGAGATCATGGGAAATGGAGAGAGTCCGCTGAAACCCGAAGAGAAACAGAGGGAATTCGAGCAGAACGCAAACTTGGAGCGGGTGAGACAATGGAACGTAACGGAACAGAGATCGCCCTCGAGGCGAAGGGAGAGCAAAGCGAAATGTTTTCGATTCACTTGATCTCTCTCTCTTCGTATGGCTGACGAGAGAGTAGGGTAAATGAAGAGCCTGTTCAATACTGTTTCTCTATTCCGCTCACATAAAAAGATAGTGCCAAGCGAAGTGTTCAGGCGCAGATATTGCCTGCTTGTCAGGAGAAAGGCCGTCCGGAATAGACTTTCAATCGTAACGAAACAACTAGTCGTTTAATAGGGAAATCACCCATCGCTCTCCTCATTCCGCGCTATCTCTCGTGCAGAAGGCGGTGCATTTCCCTAGTAAACGACTAGTTGTTTCGTTACGATTGAAAGTCTATTCCGGAACGAAGAGAGTTCATTGTTCGGTCAACAGAGGAAGAAGGTGGGGGAGAGGGATATTGCGATGACGGGAGATTGATCGCTGGTGACAGATACGTAATAAAGGAAGGGAGAGGTGAGAGAGGAGATATGAGCAATCGAGTGACCCACTCATTGGACTAATGAAAAATAAAATTTAATTGACAGCACAAGATTTGTAAAATGCACAATCAACAATTGGTATTGCTATTAAAATTTTGTGAAATAATTATCAACTTGGGGCTCACAGATTATTGAATAAAATTGACTCATTCCTCTACAAAATAACATTTTTGGTAATTTATCAGCAAGTTATTGAGTGGTCCCTGATTAACGGCCAACTCCTTGTTTTCCAGAGTTCGCCCGGGGAAAAGATGACACCTACGTGTTTTTCGGGCAGGAATTTCTCTTTCAGACCCTGGTCAACAAGGAAAATCGGTGACAAGAAAGAAAAAAACGGATGAGGAAGGAAATGATCGAGAAAGGGGAAACGATGAATCAGTGTCACGTCAGCTAAAGAAGTTTTCCTTTTCCAGGGCAGTTTCCAAAATGTATCCAAGCTTACGCGAATAAAAACGTGTCAAACGCTCATCGAATTTGCGTGATTTTTAATAAGAAAAACATAGGGAACTACCCACAAACTCGTGTTGTTTCTAGCCGCCGAATCAAGGGTGCGATAACGGGGGCGATTTGGGGTAGTAGAGACGAGGAAACTACCTCATTTACACCAGTTTACGAGATCTGTGGGGGGGGGGAATGTTCTGCCTCTCTCACTTCACCATTCTCTCTCGTTTCTCTGACCGATGAGAGAGCAGGACGAAATGGGAGAGTCAGACGATTGTTCGAGTGAGCGGATGATGGTGTAAGAGCGAGCAAATAGAGAGAGAGATATCACCACTGAACACGCCGGAAATCACGGGCACTGGTTTCGTCAAGCTCCTGAACTGATCCAGAATGCGCGAAATGTAGGCAATATTGCCGGTGAGGCTATCTATTTCGCAACATGTTCCCTGTGAAAACAGGCGTCACTCGCGTCCAAATGACGGTAAAATGCGTGACACTCGACGATTATGTATGGATTTAGATAGAGGCACAGAAAATGGAGAGCAAACGACGACGTGGAAGGGAAAGTGAATTATTTACGCGGTGGAAAAAACGACTAGGCAAGCGCTCTAGGTGTAATTGATTGGGCTGAACCGGCGAAAGATAGAAAAGATGGAGCGAGAGTGAAAGGGATGGAGAGGGAGGAAGGGGGGAGGAAGGAAGGGAAGAAAAGAGAGCGCCCGAGGCGCAATGCAATGCGGGGTTTGCCCAGCAGTCTTCCCTCCAGTGTCTCTCCTCATGACACACTCTCTCGCCCTCGCTCTCTTTCTCTGCCCACTCTCCGGTCCGCTCTCAGTCTCTCGCCTCCCCAGTCCCTCAGCTTTTTCAATGCATACGCAGTCAGTCGGGCGAGCTGGGGCTGGGAGAGGGGGGGGGTAGATAAGCATGGGACGGAATCCTTGGAAGGGTCCAGGCAAGAGCATCGGGAAATTAGAAAAAACGGTCAGAACGGTCCGTAGTGTGTAATAACATCAGCAGACAAAGAAGAGGCCCTTCGGAGACTTGACGGTTATACAGCCGTGAAGGATAAACGCGGAGCGCCTTTAGGAGGATTTTGGGTAGAGTTCGAAATACGGGTAATCGTCTCTTCATTTCCCTTACTCTCTCACCGGTCAGAGAGGCGAGAGAGTGTGTGAAATGAAGAGACGATTACCCGTATTTCGAACTCTAATTTTGGGGATAAAGGGACAGCTACGGATTTCTTGGGCATTGCAGGATAAACGCGGTATTCCTTCAGTATACGAAAGGATGGATACTATAAACGCTGCATTGAAAGTCGGGGGATGGATTTGGAGGGACTTTGGGGGCTGAACTCTCTCTCTGGCCAGACCTTGAGCCTAATTCTCGAGATTGGTAGTAGGAGGAGGATGCAAGCAAGAAAGACAGAGCAGTGGGATCGAATTACGATCTTACCCTTAGCCCTCTCGAGTCTCTGCGTCTCTCGGTTTCTCCTGCTCTCTCGCACTCTCTGACTGCCTAGAGAGAAGGCGAAATGAGGAGACACCGTTGCTCCGTGTACTCTGCTGTATGGTGTGGGGGAGGGTTACTCTAGTAGGGGGGAAGCGGGGGGGGGGGGGTGGATGAGGGACAGGGGGCAAGTGTTGATAGTAGCTTGATGACTTGGCACGGAATGCCGCTCCTCAGTTCGCGTTCTCCTTATTTTGCGCTTCTTTCGAAAAGTCTAGGAAACATTGATAAAAAAGCAAGATGCCTTTTATATTTATATCCAGTCAAAAACAGATTGTCGCACATCACGGTATCACAGTAGTTCAGGAGGGAAATTTTCAAACTTGAGAAAAACGAAAGCTCAAAATTAGGAACTCGTTTCAAGTGAATTTACATCCCCTTTCCTTCCCTTCCTCCCTTCCTCATTCCTCCCTCATGCCGTCTCTCCGTGCGGTCGTCGCCCTTCTCCTCCTGCTCTTCGCTCTTCTCGCGCAGTGCGCCATCGAGAATAACTCGAACCGGGCGAGAAAGACGTGAGTTGGGGAGATCAAAGATCAAATTGGGAGCAGCGGTTAGAGATCAAAGATCACACGGTAGCTTAGCGATAGGTAAATGGGCATCCTTGGCCAGATCATTCTTTACTGGTCATGGGGTTCAACCATGCGCCTGACCCTTCCGCAAATATCTACGAGGAAGGGTGACGCGAGATCAGGCCGAGGTCAAGAGATCAAAGATCAAAGTTCAAATACGCATTTCAGCACGACGACGCCTCGGTCGAAGACGAAGCGCGTCAAGGACAAGATCGCGTCGACGAAGAGAACGCTCATGTCGTTTGTGGGCAAGAAGTGAGCATGCCAAAAGTATTTTGAAATACGAAAAATCGACCGTTGATTTCTCATACTCTTTCGTCACCACGTTTGCGTGAATTTATATGAAATGAATAAGGATTGCATGGGCCTACTTTGGGAGATGCATTCAAAGGTCTGGGCCTGGCCTGAAATACAGTAGATAATCGTGCCATACACACACGCACAGACGCATGGTCTCCCGCTCGACCGCCCGCGACGCGCCGCTCGACCGCATCATCTACGGCACGATGCTGCAGCTGCGCTGCCATGACGCCGCCGAGGTCGGGCAGTACTTCAAATATTTGAATTCCCGCCAAAATATCTCAGCAATGAGAAGTTTAGTGCAAATTTCGATTAGAAAATATTCAAATTTGAATTCCCGCCCAAAATTCGAAAAATTATAAAAACTAGATAGTCGATTTTTGGACAAGCAGGTCGAGCCGGTGGAGTGGGCGCAGGACGGCGTGCCCATGCGGCCGACGTTCGCCAACTGGCGCATGGAGGTCACGGACAAGGGCGTCCTCGAGGTGGCTGATCTTTGATCTTTGGAGTTTGATCTTTGAACTTTGATTGATCATCGTGTAGCCCGAAGCAGAGATGGTTATGCAACGTATAGTCTCTTCATCTCGCACGCATCCGTCAGAGAAATTAGCACGCCAGTGATCAGGGCTTTGCGTGACCTTGCTATTGCGAAGTCATATCAATCTAGTCTGCAGTTTGATCTTTAAACTTTGGTTGTACGCAGTTGGAAAATGATGTAGTTTGATCTTTGCTCTTCCAGATCTGGCCGCTCGTCTACAACGACTCGGGCCGATGGGAGTGCTCGGTGGGCGGCGCGTACCGCGGCGCGCTCGAGGTCGAGGTGCTCAGCATCACGGTGGGTGGTCCGGCCGAGATTGATCTTTGATCTTTGCAATAGCTTCTGTTATATCTCTTGGCACTTCTTTGTGTTTTTCCTATCATTATGATTTCTGCAGATGATCTCTGATCTCTCTTACCGGTTGATCTTTGATCTTTCACTTCAGGACGCATACAGGATCGGCGTGATCGGCTACTTCACGACGTCGCTCTTCTTCCTGCCCGTGCTGGCTATCGGCATCGCGTAAGCATGGGAACGACAAAATCGAAATTTGAATTTCGCGCCATTAATTTCCGGATTTGTCAACGTCTAATACAAATTTCGACAGGAATCTCAATTTGCGAGATAGCGTGTGCAATTGAGAGAGTATTCAGGTGCCTGTCCGCGCGGCACCTCGACCCGCCGCCGCCCGCGTACGATCCGATCGCCGACCTGCTCACGAAGCAGGTGGACGGCGCGCAGTTCCGGGTGAGCGGCGCATATCGGTGCTAAAACCGGAAAGTCGGTGGACGAAATCGGGGCGACGAGCGGAACGATAAAATCGAAATTAATTTGCAGGAACGACTCGAGGACGAGCACGGCGACGCGGTGATGCGCGCGGGCAAAGTCAAGGGTGAGCAGAGATCAAAGATCAAAATTCAAATGAAATATTTCTAACACATTACTGTATAATCGTAGAGATACGCGAAGTTTCGTGTGTGCAGAAAAGATCAATTTTCCGATCCAATATTGCATAATTGTGGAGATCAGATGTGAGCGGGCAGTAAAGATCAAAGATCATATTCTTCCAGAAGCAAAGAGTCCTCGCGTGGCACAGCGCACGATCCGAGCGATGCTCAATGGCGGACCGTGACCGACCCGGGTACCGTACTCCGGCTACTTTACCTCCATCTACCGTACCCCGGCTGTCGCCCAATCATCTAAACCTGGCTCATTCGCAATAAATAAAATCTGACAAAATGAGCTAACAGCTTGAACTCGAGCATGCAATAATACTAATGACGGATTCGAATTTATATTTCTTATCCATTTGATCTGCACTGGAAAGTGTGCAAGTCTCGGTGTGATTTGCATCAATTCGAAACTCTTCCCTCTTCCTTTCTCATCTCTACTCCAGTCATTCAATGATCCATCTGAGCTGCAAGAGGAACTGCATGTGAGCTTGCATTATTTCCTTTAGAAAATATTATAAAAGTGCAACTTCAGGAGTATCCTGAATATGCCAAGTTCTCTGCCGATATAAAGCGGGCAATCTGCGATAGAATGGTGGAGCTCGAACCCCGATAGTACTCCTGCGTTTTGTCGGCAATCTTTAACCTTCTTTATAATTGGATATTTTCTTCCCTAGAAACTATTATTTATGCTTTTTTTTAAAATTGTCCAACTAATTATATTCCTGGTAATGCAGTTATTCACATGGTTCCATTGATTTTGATGTATAATACTGAAACTAGCGGACTACGTCCGCTAGGTGTCGCCGGGTCCGACCCAGTTGGCATCGTCCCTTCCGAAAGGCTCGTGAGGCCTCGAGCGATCCGAAAAAAGTTGGGATGGGGCTTCGCCCCATCCCAACTTTTTGTCGGATCGCTCTCGGCCTCACGAGCCTTCCGTAAGGGACTCGCAGGCTCGCTACGCTCGCTTGTGATGTCGCCGGGTCGTGTATTCACAGTCGCGGACCCAGTTGGCATCGTCCCTTCCGAAAGGTTCGTGAGGCCTCGAGCGATCCGAAAAAAGTTGGGATGGGGCTTCGCCCCATCCCAACTTTTTGTCGGATCGTTCTCGGCCTCACGAGCCTTCCGCAAGGGACTCGCAGGCTGCAGCGCCAGCAAATTCATTTTGGGTTAACGATGTTTGATATGTTAGTACACTACGTTGCCCCATCGCAACGTTGCCGGCTCACTTTTCAGCCTCATTTCAGCCTCACGATTCTGTTCTTCAAAGCTCAAAAATATCGAAATAATATCAATTATACTTGATTGGCGCCGAATGGGAGCTGACCGTGCTCGAAAACGCAAGTGCCACTTTAAAGCGCGTTAAAACACGTTCCCTTGTTGCGAAATATAGAAATAATAAGCCAAAACTTCAATTGTTATCGATTCGGAGCTAACTGTATCCCAAAACACACGCGCAGAAAAAGAGATTTGTAAATAAAATTAAAATTCGAAAATAAAATAAAAAATAAATCAGTCATCGATTGGCAAGGTGAAAATAAAAATAAAATAAGATTACGGTAGGAAAAACGGGGTCCGAAAATATTCGGCGAAAAAAACGGAAAATATTGAAAATAAGATTACGGTAGAAAAGCTGAAAAAGTTGAAAAATTTCGCAAAAATTTCGCAGTCGAGCGAGAGGTATACGGTAGCACAGACTGACGGACACATGTTTTTCGTAGTTTTCTCCAAAATTCACCTACGGACCCATGGTTTTTTATGTGTCTGATCGCAAGATATCCGGGTCGACAAGGTTTGGCCGAAAAATGAGCTCGCCGAAAGCACTTTAAAGCAAAAAGCTTAGCACTTTAAAGTAAGCTTGTAATAAAATACTGTATTACTGTTTCTACCACAATTTCAAAGGAATAATTAAACAATGAGTTAATTTTTCGTTGTGAACTTAATAAGCAGACCAGTTATTTCATTAAAAATAAGTCGATAGTACATTTAAAATTGGTAAAACTCAACAATACAAGCGAGCGATCGAAAAAACAAAGCTACAAATTTTTCGAGATCACAACCGGGTATGAGAAGTTCCTTTCTTGTTAAGAGTGATCGCCATCTTGTCTACGTGCATCTGCAAATAAAATTTTATTTAATAATGTATTGATCTAATCGCTAACTTTACTCAAGAAACTTAGTGGGTATAAGGATAGTAATTCTCGAAAGTTCATAATCGCTATCACACAACTTGCAATCAAATGTTTGATCAATAAATATTGATATATTCGTGTCGAAATCGAGCAGCAATTACTCAGCACTATGTCAAAATCAACTAATATCATTTGTAAGCCCGAAGTCCGATGTACAACTTTTCAGAATTAACAAAAACATACTCTAACTAAAGTAAATATTACGAGTCACCAATTTTGTTCTCATCAATCAATAAAATCGATAATTACCGTACCTTCTCGACGAGACTCTTGGCGAGACACTCGCGCACATTGCGCAGCTTCAGCGGGTTCCACGTCTGCAACGACGATAATTGATTGATTATGATAGTAAAATACTACCATACCTCCTTGAGATACTCGAATCCCTCATCAGCGATGGTCGAATCGGACGCGTCCACGCTGTGGAGATGCGCGTCTCTCCTTGAGTGAAATTCCGAGCAGCCGAAGTCGTACTGCTCCTGAAATATAAGTCAATACCTCTCGTATAAGAGGTACTAAACGGTGGGACTCCTGGTCCACACCACCCTAAAGGAAGCCCGATGGGACGCCTGGTCCACACCCGGTGGGACGCCTGGTCCACACCACCCTAAGGGAAGCCCGGTGGGACCCTGGTCCACACCCGGTGGGACGCCTGGTCCACACCGCCATAAAGGGAGCCCGATGGGACGCCTGGTCCACACCCGGTGGGACGCCTGGTCCACACCACCCTGAGGGGAGCCCGGTAGGACGCCTGGTCCATACCGTCCTAAGGGCAGCCCGGTTCACATCATCCTAACGGAAGCCCGATGGGACGCCTGGTCCACACCCGGTGGGACGCCTGGTCCACACCACCCTAAGGGAAGCCCGGTGGGACCCTGGTCCACACCCGGTGGGTCGCCTGGACCACACCGCCATAAAGGGAGCCCGATGGGACGCCTGGTCCACACCACCCTGAGGGGAGCCCGGTAGGACGCCTGGTCCATACCGTCCTAAGGAAGAGCGACTTAGCTTTTGGATTCCTTGGTCGGCATGAGAAGTTCCTTTCTTGTTGAGAGTGATCGCCATCTTGTCTACGTGCATCTGCAAATAAAATTTTATTTAATAATGTATTGATCTAATCGTCGCTAACTTTACTCAAGAAACTTAAATTCAGTGGGTATAAGGATGGTAATTCTCTAAAATTCATAATCGCCATCACATAAATCGCAATCAAATAATGTTTGTTCAATAAATATTGATATATTCGTGTCGAAATCGAGCGGCAATTACTCAGCACCATGCCAAAATCAACTAATATCATTTGTAAGCCCGAAGTTCTCATCAATCAATAAAATCGATAATTACCGTACCTTCTCGACGAGACTCTTGGCGAGACACTCGCGCACATTGCGCAGCTTCAGCGGGTTCCACGTCTGCAACGACGATAATTGATTGATTATGATAGTAAAATACTACCATACCTTCTTGAGATACTCGAATCCCTCATCAGCGATGGTCGAATCGGACGCGTCCACGCTGTGGAGATGCGCGTCTCTCCTTGAGTGAAATTCCGAGCAGCCGAAGTCGTACTGCTCCTGAAATATAAGTCAATACCTCTCGTATAAGAGGTACTAAACGGTGGGACTCCTGGTCCACACCACCCTAAAGGAAGCCCGATGGGACGCCTGGTCCACACCCGGTGGGACGCCTGGTCCACACCACCCTAAGGGAAGCCCGGTGGGACCCTGGTCCACACCCGGTGGGACGCCTGGTCCACACCGCCATAAAGGGAGCCCGATGGGACGCCTGGTCCACACCCGGTGGGACGCCTGGTCCACACCACCCTGAGGGGAGCCCGGTAGGACGCCTGGTCCATACCGTCCTAAGGGCAGCCCGGTTCACATCATCCTAACGGAAGCCCGATGGGACGCCTGGTCCACACCCGGTGGGACGCCTGGTCCACACCACCCTAAGGGAAGCCCGGTGGGACCCTGGTCCACACCCGGTGGGTCGCCTGGACCACACCGCCATAAAGGGAGCCCGATGGGACGCCTGGTCCACACCCGGTGGGACGCCTGGTCCACACCACCCTGAGGGGAGCCCGGTAGGACGCCTGGTCCATACCGTCCTAAGGAAGAGCGACTTAGCTTTTGGATTCCTTGGTCGGCATGAGAAGTTCCTTTCTTGTTGAGAGTGATCGCCATCTTGTCTACGTGCATCTGCAAATAAAATTTTATTTAATAATGTATTGATCTAATCGCTAACTTTACTCAAGAAACTTAAATTCAGTGGGTATAAGGATGGTAATTCTCTAAAATTCATAATCGCCATCACATAAATCGCAATCAAATAATGTTTGTTCAATAAATATTATATGAAATACTTACAGTCCCCGTTAGTTCGTTTGCGCTATTCATTGACTCATTTTCGCGTTAGTTGTTTGTTGTTTACTTTCATCTTATTCATTCCATATCTCTCTTGTTTCCACACTTGCGAAGGGCGTCGTACTGACGAGGTCCACCCTTCGTGAGGCGGTTGGGTGTCTACGACCCAATGGACCGAAACACCCAGCCGCGTTCTTCTAGGAAGTCTCTCAATTTAGTTTTTTTTCATAGCAGTTTCTCTATGTCTCTTCTTTCCGCAACCAGATTTAACTTTAATTGATATATTCGTGTCGAAATCGAGCGGCAATTACTCAGCACCATGCCAAAATCAACTAATATCATTTGTAAGCCCGAAGTTCTCATCAATCAATAAAATCGATAATTACCGTACCTTCTCGACGAGACTCTTGGCGAGACACTCGCGCACATTGCGCAGCTTCAGCGGGTTCCACGTCTGCAACGACGATAATTGATTGATTATGATAGTAAAATACTACCATACCTTCTTGAGATACTCGAATCCCTCATCAGCGATGGTCGAATCGGACGCGTCCACGCTGTGGAGATGCGCGTCTCTCCTTGAGTGAAATTCCGAGCAGCCGAAGTCGTACTGCTCCTGAAATATAAGTCAATACCTCTCGTATAAGAGGTACTAAACGGTGGGACTCCTGGTCCACACCACCCTAAAGGAAGCCCGATGGGACGCCTGGTCCACACCCGGTGGGACGCCTGGTCCACACCACCCTAAGGGAAGCCCGGTGGGACCCTGGTCCACACCCGGTGGGACGCCTGGTCCACACCGCCATAAAGGGAGCCCGATGGGACGCCTAGTCCACACCCGGTGGGACGCCTGGTCCACACCACCCTGAGGGGAGCCCGGTAGGACGCCTGGTCCATACCGTCCTAAGGGCAGCCCGGTTCACATCATCCTAACGGAAGCCCGATGGGACGCCTGGTCCACACCCGGTGGGACGCCTGGTCCACACCACCCTAAGGGAAGCCCGGTGGGACCCTGGTCCACACCCGGTGGGTCGCCTGGACCACACCGCCATAAAGGGAGCCCGATGGGACGCCTGGTCCACACCCGGTGGGACCCTGGTCCACACCCGGTGGGTCGCCTGGACCACACCGCCATAAAGGGAGCCCGATGGGACGCCTGGTCCACACCCGGTGGGACGCCTGGTCCACACCACCCTGAGGGGAGCCCGGTAGGACGCCTGGTCCTTACCGTCCTAAGGAAGAGCGACTTAGCTTTTGGATTCCTTGGTCGGCATGAGAAGTTCCTTTCTTGTTGAGAGTGATCGCCATCTTGTCTACGTGCATCTGCAAATAAAATTTTATTTAATAATGTATTGATCTAATCGTCGCTAACTTTACTCAAGAAACTTAAATTCAGTGGGTATAAGGATGGTAATTCTCTAAAATTCATAATCGCCATCACATAAATCGCAATCAAATAATGTTTGTTCAATAAATATTGATATATTCGTGTCGAAATCGAGCGGCAATTACTCAGCACCATGCCAAAATCAACTAATATCATTTGTAAGACCGAAGTTCTCATCAATCAATAAAATCGATAATTACCGTACCTTCTCGACGAGACTCTTGGCGAGACACTCGCGCACATTGCGCAGCTTCAGCGGGTTCCACGTCTGCAACGACGATAATTGATTGATTATGATAGTAAAATACTACCATACCTTCTTGAGATACTCGAATCCCTCATCAGCGATGGTCGAATCGGACGCGTCCACGCTGTGGAGATGCGCGTCTCTCCTTGAGTGAAATTCCGAGCAGCCGAAGTCGTACTGCTCCTGAAATATAAGTCAATACCTCTCGTATAAGAGGTACTAAACGGTGGGACTCCTGGTCCACACCACCCTAAAGGAAGCCCGATGGGACGCCTGGTCCACACCCGGTGGGACGCCTGGTCTACACCACCCTAAGGGAAGCCCGGTGGGACCCTGGTCCACACCCGGTGGGACGCCTGGTCCACACCGCCATAAAGGGAGCCCGATGGGACGCCTGGTCCACACCCGGTGGGACGCCTGGTCCACACCACCCTGAGGGGAGCCCGGTAGGACGCCTGGTCCATACCGTCCTAAGGGCAGCCCGGTTCACATCATCCTAACGGAAGCCCGATGGGACGCCTGGTCCACACCCGGTGGGACGCCTGGTCCACACCACCCTAAGGGAAGCCCGGTGGGACCCTGGTCCACACCCGGTGGGTCGCCTGGACCACACCGCCATAAAGGGAGCCCGATGGGACGCCTGGTCCACACCCGGTGGGACGCCTGGTCCACACCACCCTGAGGGGAGCCCGGTAGGACGCCTGGTCCATACCGTCCTAAGGAAGAGCGACTTAGCTTTTGGATTCCTTGGTCGGCATGAGAAGTTCCTTTCTTGTTGAGAGTGATCGCCATCTTGTCTACGTGCATCTGCAAATAAAATTTTATTTAATAATGTATTGATCTAATCGCTAACTTTACTCAAGAAACTTAAATTCAGTGGGTATAAGGATGGTAATTCTCTAAAATTCATAATCGCCATCACATAAATCGCAATCAAATAATGTTTGTTCAATAAATATTGATATATTCGTGTCGAAATCGAGCGGCAATTACTCAGCACCATGCCAAAATCAACTAATATCATTTGTAAGCCCGAAGTTCTCATCAATCAATAAAATCGATAATTACCGTACCTTCTCGACGAGACTCTTGGCGAGACACTCGCGCACATTGCGCAGCTTCAGCGGGTTCCACGTCTGCAACGACGATAATTGATTGATTATGATAGTAAAATACTACCATACCTCCTTGAGATACTCGAATCCCTCATCAGCGATGGTCGAATCGGACGCGTCCACGCTGTGGAGATGCGCGTCTCTCCTTGAGTGAAATTCCGAGCAGCCGAAGTCGTACTGCTCCTGAAATATAAGTCAATACCTCTCGTATAAGAGGTACTAAACGGTGGGACTCCTGGTCCACACCACCCTAAAGGAAGCCCGATGGGACGCCTGGTCCACACCCGGTGGGACGCCTGGTCCACACCACCCTAAGGGAAGCCCGGTGGGACCCTGGTCCACACCCGGTGGGACGCCTGGTCCACACCGCCATAAAGGGAGCCCGATGGGACGCCTGGTCCACACCCGGTGGGACGCCTGGTCCACACCACCCTGAGGGGAGCCCGGTAGGACGCCTGGTCCATACCGTCCTAAGGGCAGCCCGGTTCACATCATCCTAACGGAAGCCCGATGGGACGCCTGGTCCACACCCGGTGGGACGCCTGGTCCACACCACCCTAAGGGAAGCCCGGTGGGACCCTGGTCCACACCCGGTGGGTCGCCTGGACCACACCGCCATAAAGGGAGCCCGATGGGACGCCTGGTCCACACCCGGTGGGACGCCTGGTCCACACCACCCTGAGGGGAGCCCGGTAGGACGCCTGGTCCATACCGTCCTAAGGAAGAGCGACTTAGCTTTTGGATTCCTTGGTCGGCATGAGAAGTTCCTTTCTTGTTGAGAGTGATCGCCATCTTGTCTACGTGCATCTGCAAATAAAATTTTATTTAATAATGTATTGATCTAATCGCTAACTTTACTCAAGAAACTTAAATTCAGTGGGTATAAGGATGGTAATTCTCTAAAATTCATAATCGCCATCACATAAATCGCAATCAAATAATGTTTGTTCAATAAATATTGATATATTCGTGTCGAAATCGAGCGGCAATTACTCAGCACCATGCCAAAATCAACTAATATCATTTGTAAGCCCGAAGTTCTCATCAATCAATAAAATCGATAATTACCGTACCTTCTCGACGAGACTCTTGGCGAGACACTCGCGCACATTGCGCAGCTTCAGCGGGTTCCACGTCTGCAACGACGATAATTGATTGATTATGATAGTAAAATACTACCATACCTCCTTGAGATACTCGAATCCCTCATCAGCGATGGTCGAATCGGACGCGTCCACGCTGTGGAGATGCGCGTCTCTCCTTGAGTGAAATTCCGAGCAGCCGAAGTCGTACTGCTCCTGAAATATAAGTCAATACCTCTCGTATAAGAGGTACTAAACGGTGGGACTCCTGGTCCACACCACCCTAAAGGAAGCCCGATGGGACGCCTGGTCCACACCCGGTGGGACGCCTGGTCCACACCACCCTAAGGGAAGCCCGGTGGGACCCTGGTCCACACCCGGTGGGACGCCTGGTCCACACCGCCATAAAGGGAGCCCGATGGGACGCCTGGTCCACACCCGGTGGGACGCCTGGTCCACACCACCCTGAGGGGAGCCCGGTAGGACGCCTGGTCCATACCGTCCTAAGGGCAGCCCGGTTCACATCATCCTAACGGAAGCCCGATGGGACGCCTGGTCCACACCCGGTGGGACGCCTGGTCCACACCACCCTAAGGGAAGCCCGGTGGGACCCTGGTCCACACCCGGTGGGTCGCCTGGACCACACCGCCATAAAGGGAGCCCGATGGGACGCCTGGTCCACACCCGGTGGGACGCCTGGTCCACACCACCCTGAGGGGAGCCCGGTAGGACGCCTGGTCCATACCGTCCTAAGGAAGAGCGACTTAGCTTTTGGATTCCTTGGTCGGCATGAGAAGTTCCTTTCTTGTTGAGAGTGATCGCCATCTTGTCTACGTGCATCTGCAAATAAAATTTTATTTAATAATGTATTGATCTAATCGCTAACTTTACTCAAGAAACTTAAATTCAGTGGGTATAAGGATGGTAATTCTCTAAAATTCATAATCGCCATCACATAAATCGCAATCAAATAATGTTTGTTCAATAAATATTGATATATTCGTGTCGAAATCGAGCGGCAATTACTCAGCACCATGCCAAAATCAACTAATATCATTTGTAAGCCCGAAGTTCTCATCAATTAATAAAATCGATAATTACCGTACCTTCTCGACGAGACTCTTGGCGAGACACTCGCGCACATTGCGCAGCTTCAGCGGGTTCCACGTCTGCAACGACGATAATTGATTGATTATGATAGTAAAATACTACCATACCTCCTTGAGATACTCGAATCCCTCATCAGCGATGGTCGAATCGGACGCGTCCACGCTGTGGAGATGCGCGTCTCTCCTTGAGTGAAATTCCGAGCAGCCGAAGTCGTACTGCTCCTGAAATATAAGTCAATACCTCTCGTATAAGAGGTACTAAACGGTGGGACTCCTGGTCCACACCACCCTAAAGGAAGCCCGATGGGACGCCTGGTCCACACCCGGTGGGACGCCTGGTCCACACCACCCTAAGGGAAGCCCGGTGGGACCCTGGTCCACACCCGGTGGGACGCCTGGTCCACACCGCCATAAAGGGAGCCCGATGGGACGCCTGGTCCACACCCGGTGGGACGCCTGGTCCACACCACCCTGAGGGGAGCCCGGTAGGACGCCTGGTCCATACCGTCCTAAGGGCAGCCCGGTTCACATCATCCTAACGGAAGCCCGATGGGACGCCTGGTCCACACCCGGTGGGACGCCTGGTCCACACCACCCTAAGGGAAGCCCGGTGGGACCCTGGTCCACACCCGGTGGGTCGCCTGGACCACACCGCCATAAAGGGAGCCCGATGGGACGCCTGGTCCACACCCGGTGGGACGCCTGGTCCACACCACCCTGAGGGGAGCCCGGTAGGACGCCTGGTCCATACCGTCCTAAGGAAGAGCGACTTAGCTTTTGGATTCCTTGGTCGGCATGAGAAGTTCCTTTCTTGTTGAGAGTGATCGCCATCTTGTCTACGTGCATCTGCAAATAAAATTTTATTTAATAATGTATTGATCTAATCGCTAACTTTACTCAAGAAACTTAAATTCAGTGGGTATAAGGATGGTAATTCTCTAAAATTCATAATCGCCATCACATAAATCGCAATCAAATAATGTTTGTTCAATAAATATTGATATATTCGTGTCGAAATCGAGCGGCAATTACTCAGCACCATGCCAAAATCAACTAATATCATTTGTAAGCCCGAAGTTCTCATCAATTAATAAAATCGATAATTACCGTACCTTCTCGACGAGACTCTTGGCGAGACACTCGCGCACATTGCGCAGCTTCAGCGGGTTCCACGTCTGCAACGACGATAATTGATTGATTATGATAGTAAAATACTACCATACCTCCTTGAGATACTCGAATCCCTCATCAGCGATGGTCGAATCGGACGCGTCCACGCTGTGGAGATGCGCGTCTCTCCTTGAGTGAAATTCCGAGCAGCCGAAGTCGTACTGCTCCTGAAATATAAGTCAATACCTCTCGTATAAGAGGTACTAAACGGTGGGACTCCTGGTCCACACCACCCTAAAGGAAGCCCGATGGGACGCCTGGTCCACACCCGGTGGGACGCCTGGTCCACACCACCCTAAGGGAAGCCCGGTGGGACCCTGGTCCACACCCGGTGGGACGCCTGGTCCACACCGCCATAAAGGGAGCCCGATGGGACGCCTGGTCCACACCCGGTGGGACGCCTGGTCCACACCACCCTGAGGGGAGCCCGGTAGGACGCCTGGTCCATACCGTCCTAAGGGCAGCCCGGTTCACATCATCCTAACGGAAGCCCGATGGGACGCCTGGTCCACACCCGGTGGGACGCCTGGTCCACACCACCCTAAGGGAAGCCCGGTGGGACCCTGGTCCACACCCGGTGGGTCGCCTGGACCACACCGCCATAAAGGGAGCCCGATGGGACGCCTGGTCCACACCCGGTGGGACGCCTGGTCCACACCACCCTGAGGGGAGCCCGGTAGGACGCCTGGTCCATACCGTCCTAAGGAAGAGCGACTTAGCTTTTGGATTCCTTGGTCGGCATGAGAAGTTCCTTTCTTGTTGAGAGTGATCGCCATCTTGTCTACGTGCATCTGCAAATAAAATTTTATTTAATAATGTATTGATCTAATCGCTAACTTTACTCAAGAAACTTAAATTCAGTGGGTATAAGGATAGTAATTCTCTAAAATTCATAATCGCCATCACATAAATCGCAATCAAATAATGTTTGTTCAATAAATATTGATATATTCGTGTCGAAATCGAGCGGCAATTACTCAGCACCATGCCAAAATCAACTAATATCATTTGTAAGCCCGAAGTTCTCATCAATCAATAAAATCGATAATTACCGTACCTTCTCGACGAGACTCTTGGCGAGACACTCGCGCACATTGCGCAGCTTCAGCGGGTTCCACGTCTGCAACGACGATAATTGATTGATTATGATAGTAAAATACTACCATACCTCCTTGAGATACTCGAATCCCTCATCAGCGATGGTCGAATCGGACGCGTCCACGCTGTGGAGATGCGCGTCTCTCCTTGAGTGAAATTCCGAGCAGCCGAAGTCATACTGCTCCTGAAATATAAGTCAATACCTCTCGTATAAGAGGTACTAAACGGTGGGACGCCTGGTCCACACCACCCTAAGGGAAGCCCGGTGGGACCCTGGTCCACACCCGGTGGGTCGCCTGGACCACACCGCCATAAAGGGAGCCCGATGGGACGCCTGGTCCACACCCGGTGGGACGCCTGGTCCACACCACCCTGAGGGGAGCCCGGTAGGACGCCTGGTCCATACCGTCCTAAGGAAGACCGACTTAGCTTTTGGATTCCTTGGTCGGCATGAGAAGTTCCTTTCTTGTTGAGAGTGATCGCCATCTTGTCTACGTGCATCTGCAAATAAAATTTTATTTAATAATGTATTGATCTAATCGTCGCTAACTTTACTCAAGAAACTTAAATTCAGTGGGTATAAGGATGGTAATTCTCTAAAATTCATAATCGCCATCACATAAATCGCAATCAAATATTGTTTGTTCAATAAATATCAATAAGATGATTTAAATTTTTTACTATCCTACACTTTCAGGCACACTTCCATACATTATATGGAGCCTGATAACGAGAAAAGAACGATAGAGAGAAAAATCGATAAAGCTATCATAATCGTAAGCTATCGATCGGTAATGATTCACCTCTTCATTTTCGTCGTTTTCCTTCTCTCCTGCAAATTCGAGTCTCTCCTTGAGGTGATGTCGATAATTCTTGCCGTAGAAGGGCGACAGTCAATCGTCCGGGGGGGGGGTGAGCTGCCATTCGAGACACTATAATTATATTTAATAATTAATCAAACTCAGAAATACGAATTATAATATGAATATTTACTGTTAGGGATAAAGTCGATAAATAAAGTGGACAAAATAACTGGTTCTAACCAGCATTACTGATCAGTTCATTTACTTATTTCTTTCACCCGTAGGCCGAGAAATACAAAAAAAAATTTCTCAACTAGAGTCAATCACAGAAAAGGCTGTGCGGAGGAGCGAAATTGAAGAAGAAGGAGAAGAAGAAAATGGTTAATTTGTTCCCTTTGTGCTAGAACTCACTCTAAATATTGAGTTGCAATAAATGAATAAATGCAATAAACACTCTAAATATTGAGTTGCAATAAATGAAAGAACGATAGAGAGAAAAATCGATAAAGCTATCATAATCGTAAGCTATCGATCGGTAATGATTCACCTCTTCATTTTCGTCGTTTTCCTTCTCTCCTGCAAAATCGAGTCTCTCCTTGAGGTGATGTCGATAATTCTTGCCGTAGAAGGGCGACAGTCAATCGTCCGGGGGGGGGGGGGGGTGAGCTGCCATTCGAGACACTATAATTATATTTAATAATTAATCAAACTCAGAAATACGAATTATAATATGAATATTTACTGTTAGGGATAAAGTCGATAAATAAAGTGGACAAAATAACTGGTTCTAACCAGCATTACTGATCAGTTCATTTACTTATTTCTTTCACCCGTAGGCCGAGAAATACAAAAAAAAATTTTCTCAACTAGAGTCAATCACAGAAAAGGCTGTGCGGAGGAGCGAAATTGAAGAAGAAGGAGAAGAAGAAAATGGTTAATTTGTTCCCTTTGTGCTAGAACTCACTCTAAATATTGAGTTGCAATAAATGAAAGAGTACTGCAAATGAGGAGGAAATGAAGTTATGGGAAGACAGATAAAGTAATGAAGTGTTCACGCTCCAATCGATCGGCAATTATATTCACCTTTGCGCTCTCGCCATTCTGGCCATACATGGGCAATCGTAGATCGGCCGGGAGTGAGCGGTCATTTGGGGAACTGTAAACATTGATTAGATAATCAACAAATATCGGGACAACGATATAATGAAAATATTTATAGGGAGGATGGACGTGTGAAGTAGAAAGGAGTAGTGAATCAAGACGGGCCTGACAAAGATGAGAGGCACGCAGAAAAGCAGTTATTTGTGGTGGGAAGAGAGGTAATTATAAAAACGTGGTTGATGCTGCGAAGCAAAAGCAATTGAAAAAAAACGGTGATAAAAGGCATGGCAGATGAGAATCCTAACGATATTGCGATGACTACACTAATTGAGCTAGATTTAAATGGTCTCTGAAGGATGAAATAAAATGAATTGAGATCGGATAAGCAGTTTCCTAACAGAAAGGAGAACAATGGAAAATGCTGGCAATGCTTGAACAAACAAGTTCCAATTTTAGGTCTTGCTTGCTCTCAATTTGAACTCTCACAAGAGGACAGTGTATAGCATTCAAGAATGAAGTGAACAAACATAGACAGCACAAATGTATAGAAACACAATAAATAGTGAGTGAAACAGAGCAGGAAAAAGAGCAGACAATTTGAATCATTTGGATTTCTTTAAAGCAAGGTCGCAATTGACTTAATCTATATCGTATACTAGAAAGATACGTTTAAAAATTCAATTTTATTAAATTCTACTCATGTCGGCAAAATATAGTCAATCGTTACAAACGATTTTTAAATAAACCAAATCAGGAGGCTCCTTCGAAAACATTTTATTCACGATCAAGTAGGAATATTCAGAAGAAAACAATTATAACCAGTGAAGCACTGCTAATCGAGTTCATGACATATTGTAAAATCGAAGTAAGGAATACAGGCTACAGGCTAGCTATCGATCACTTGCTGCGGTACATAATCAATAAAACAAGTACAACAAAAAATAGTGGTGATATTTCTACAACGAGACGAGTAACTTCGAGCCTTGGAGAATCACATCAACCGTCGCACTTGTAGTCAACCAACTGCAAAGTGAAATTCACTCTGGCACAGGAAAACGAACACATTGACTCACAGGTAAACTCGTTTTGTTTCAATTGTTGTAGTTGAATCTCGCCCTGCGCCCGCGCCTTGAGCCATTTAACTGCCAAGGTCGCACTGATTCTGAAAGAGTAACCAATACATTTTCAGGCTCACAAATAGGGGAATGTTTCGGATATCCTCCACTGTTAAGAAGTGCCAGTCAAGAAAGAAAATCCGTTTTGGCATTTTTTTATTGCTTTCACTGCTCTCCGAAGTTGTTGAGCGGCAATCGAGAAAGCAAAGCCTTTCAGACATTTTTATGCGCAACTTAGCTTGGATACATGGAACTTAACTTAACTTTTGAACTCCTCGATCAGCATCATAAAATACTTCTTTCTTGTCCGGATTCCTCATACGCGGAATGGCAGAGAGGGAAGGGGGGGGGGAAGGTGGAAGGCCATCCCTGAAACAATTCGAGGTCACTATAGTAATAATAATCTATAAATTACTGAATTCCAGGGGGACAATAATCTGTGAGGAAAACTTAATAATTAAAAGGAAAAATTTAATAATTCATGTGAACGAATTTACAGATGATATCCACTGAATGTCAATACAAACATAGCTCGAGAAGCGTAAATTCAGTGGGCACCAATTAGTGATACTCAAAAGTATTAATACGTGATGGCGAAACACCTATTGAAAAGGTGCAAAAATCGCAATGAATAGTGTAACTTATGGCTAGGGATGGCGAATGAAGAAGTGAAATGAAGAGTTCATTTCCCCTCTCCCCACGCGCGTTCATCGGTGTCATTCTTCAATGAAGAAGGGGGCGACGCGGTGAGCTCTTCAATGAAGAGGGGGCGAATGGGCTGACTATTCTACCATGAGAAAAACGGCGTGAAACGGCGTGAAAATTACCCTGCATGAATAATGTTGTTTAGTTGGGACCGAAAATCTGATGCATTTTGTAGATTATTACTTGATATCGAAGCATGAATTAAGCGAGTAGAAAACATGGCCACTGATTCCATTGTTTTTAATTTTCTAAGCTGACTGTAATTTGCCTGTTGTAGCACAACTTCCGTAATCTTCCGCACCTCTTGAAGTAGTGCGGAGTCGTTAGAGTACGTGTCCAAGTGTAGTTATAAAAACTGCAAAGTGGAATTGTCATATTCATATAGGAGTTGTTGTATATGTATTGACTCGCCGACGAAATCGTCACCAATTGGCCGCAGTAGAACCTCGACCTGCTCCCACTGCCCGAGCCATCCATGAGCCGAAGTGGTACGGTTCCTGAAAAAACAGTCAATACCTCTCGAATGAGAAGCACTAGTTTTCCGGTTCTAGGGGGTGGGGGCACAGCGAAATAGACAGCACCATCGCCTAGGGGGCACAGCGAAGTGGTACTGTCTATCGCCTATGGGGCAGCGAAATAGTCAGCACCATCGCCTGGGGGGGGGGAGGGGCAGCGAAGTGGTACTGACCATCGCCTGAGGGGCACAGCGAAATAGACAGCACCATCGCCTAGGGGGCACAGCGAAGTGGCACTGTCTATCGCCTATGGGGCAGCGAAATAGTCAGCACCATCGCCTAGGGAGAGGGGGGGGGCAGCGAAGTGGTACTGACCATCGCCTAATACCAGAAAACTTAGCTTTTGAACTCCTCGATCAGCACCATAAAATACTTCTTTCTTGTCCGGATTCCTCATACGCGGAATAGCAGAGAGGGAAAGGGTGGTGAGGTGGAAGGCCATCCCTGAAACAATTCGAGGTCACTATAGTAATAATAATCTATAAATTACTGAATTCCAAGGGGACAATAATCTGTGAGGAAAATTACAATATTCATGTGAAAATTACAATATTCTTCCGTAATCTTCCGTACCTCTTGAAGTAGTGCGGAGTCGTTAGAGTACGTGTCCAAGTGTAGTTATAAAAACTGCAAAGTGGAATTGTTATATTCATATAGGAGTTGTTGTATATGTATTGACTCACCGACGAAATCGTCACCAATTGGCCGCAGTAGAACCTCGACCTGCTCCCACTGCCCGAGCCATCCATGAGCCGAAGTGGTACGGTTCCTGAAAAACAGTCAATACCTCTCGAATGAGAAGCACTAGTTTTCCGGTTCTAGGGGGTGGGGGCACAGCGAAATAGACAGCACCATCGCCTAGGGGGCACAGCGAAGTGGTACTGTCTATCGCCTATGGGGCAGCGAAATAGTCAGCACCATCGCCTGGGGGGGAGGGGCAGCGAAGTGGTACTGACCATCGCCTGAGGGGCACAGCGAAATAGACAGCACCATCGCCTAGGGGGCACAGCGAAGTGGTACTGTCTATCGCCTATGGGGCAGCGAAATAGTCAGCACCATCGCCTGGGGGGGGGGGGAGGGGCAGCGGAGTGGTACTGACCATCGCATATGGGGCAGCGGAATAGTCAGCACCATCGCCTGGGGGGAAGGGGCAGCGAAGTGGTACTGACCATCGCCTGAGGGGCACAGCGAAATAGACAGCACCCTCGCCTAGGGGGCACAGCGAAGTGGTACTGTCTATCGCCTATGGGGCAGCGAAATAGTCAGCACCATCGCCTAGGGAGAGGGGGGGCAGCGAAGTGGTACTGTCTATCGCCTATGGGGCAGCGGAATAGTCAGCACCATCGCCTGGGGGGGAAGGGGTAGCGAAGTGGTACTGACCATCGCCTGAGGGGCACAGCGAAATAGACAGCACCATCGCCTAGGGGCACAGCGAAGTGGTACTGTCTATCGCCTATGGGGCAGCGAAATAGTCAGCACCATCGCCTAGGGAGAGGGGGAGGGGCAGCGAAGTGGTACTGACCATCGCCTAATACCAGAAAACTTAGCTTTTGAACTCCTCGATCAGCACCATAAAATACTTCTTTCTTGTCCGGATTCCTCATACGCGGAATAGCAGAGAGGGAAAGGGTGGTGAGGTGGAAGGCAATCCCTGAAACAATTCGAGGTCACTATAGTAATAATAATCTATAAATTACTGAATTCCAGGGGGACAATAATCTGTGAGGAAAATTACAATATTCATGTGAAAATTACAATATTCTTCCGTAATCTTCCGTACAAGTAGTGCGGAGTCGTTAGAGTACGTGTCCAAGTGTAGTTATAAAAACTGCAAAGTGGAATTGTCATATTCATATAGGAGTTGTTGTATATGTATTGACTCACCGACGAAATCGTCACCAATTGGCCGCAGTAGAACCTCGACCTGCTCCCACTGCCCGAGCCATCCATGAGCCGAAGTGGTACGGTTCCTGAAAAAACAGTCAATACCTCTCGAATGAGAAGCACTAGTTTTCCGGTTCTAGGGGGGTGGGGGCACAGCGAAATAGACAGCACCATCGCCTAGGGGCACAGCGAAGTGGTACTGTCTATCGCCTATGGGGCAGCGAAATAGTCAGCACCATCGCCTGGGGGGGGAGGGGCAGCGAAGTGGTACTGACCATCGCCTGAGGGGCACAGCGAAATAGACAGCACCATCGCCTAGGGGGCACAGCGAAGTGGTACTGTCTATCGCCTATGGGGCAGCGAAATAGTCAGCACCATCGCCTGGGGGGGGGAGGGGCAGCGAAGTGATACTGACCATCGCCTGAGGGGCACAGCGAAATAGACAGCACCATCGCCTAGGGGGCACAGCGAAGTGGTACTGTCCATCGCCTATGGGGCAGCGAAATAGTCAGCACCATCGCCTGGGGGGAGGGGCAGCGAAGTGGTACTGACCATCGCCTGAGGGGCACAGCGAAATAGACAGCACCATCGCCTAGGGGGCACAGCGAAGTGGTACTGTCTATCGCCTATGGGGCAGCGAAATAGTCAGCACCATCGCCTAGGGAGAGGGGGGGGGGGCAGCGAAGTGGTACTGACCATCGCCTAATACCAGAAAACTTAGCTTTTGAACTCCTCGATCAGCACCACAAAATACTTCTTTCTTGTCCGGATTCCTCATACGCGGAATAGCAGAGAGGGAAAGGGTGGTGAGGTGGAAGGCCATCCCTGAAACAATTCGAGGTCACTATAGTAATAATAATCTATAAATTACTGAATTCCAGGGGGACAATAATCTGTGAGGAAAATTACAATATTCATGTGAAAATTACAATATTCTTCCGTAATCTTCCGTACAAGTAGTGCGGAGTCGTTAGAGTACGTGTCCAAGTGTAGTTATAAAAACTGCAAAGTGGAATTGTTATATTCATATAGGAGTTGTTGTATATGTATTGACTCACCGACGAAATCGTCACCAATTGGCCGCAGTAGAACCTCGACCTGCTCCCACTGCCCGAGCCATCCATGAGCCGAAGTGGTACGGTTCCTGAAAAAACAGTCAATACCTCTCGAATGAGAAGCACTAGTTTTCCGGTTCTAGGGGGTGGGGGCACAGCGAAATAGACAGCACCATCGCCTAGGGGGCACAGCGAAGTGGTACTGTCTATCGCCTATGGGGCAGCGAAATAGTCAGCACCATCGCCTGGGGGGGAGGGGCAGCGAAGTGGTACTGACCATCGCCTGAGGGGCACAGCGAAATAGACAGCACCATCGCCTAGGGGGCACAGCGAAGTGGCACTGTCTATCGCCTATGGGGCAGCGAAATAGTCAGCACCATCGCCTAGGGAGAGGGGGGGGGGGCAGCGAAGTGGTACTGACCATCGCCTAATACCAGAAAACTTAGCTTTTGAACTCCTCGATCAGCACCATAAAATACTTCTTTCTTGTCCGGATTCCTCATACGCGGAATAGCAGAGAGGGAAAGGGTGGTGAGGTGGAAGGCCATCCCTGAAACAATTCGAGGTCACTATAGTAATAATAATCTATAAATTACTGAATTCCAGGGGACAATAATCTGTGAGGAAAATTACAATATTCATGTGAAAATTACAATATTCTTCCGTAATCTTCCGTACAAGTAGTGCGGAGTCGTTAGAGTACGTGTCCAAGTGTAGTTATAAAAACTGCAAAGTGGAATTGTCATATTCATATAGGAGTTGTTGTATATGTATTGACTCACCGACGATATCGTCACCAATTGGCCGCAGTAGAACCTCGACCTGCTCCCACTGCCCGAGCCATCCATGAGCCGAAGTGGTACGGTTCCTGAAAAAACAGTCAATACCTCTCGAATGAAAAGCACTAGTTTTCCGGTTCTAGGGGGGTGGGGGCACAGCGAAATAGACAGCACCATCGCCTAGGGGGCACAGCGAAGTGGTACTGTCTATCGCCTATGGGGCAGCGAAATAGTCAGCTCCATCGCCTGGGGGGGGAGGGGCAGCGAAGTGGTACTGACCATCGCCTGAGGGGCACAGCGAAATAGACAGCACCATCGCCTAGGGGGCACAGCGAAGTGGTACTGACCATCGCCTAATACCAGAAAACTTAGCTTTTGAACTCCTCGATCAGCACCATAAAATACTTCTTTCTTGTCCGGATTCCTCATACGCGGAATGGCAGAGAGGGAAAGGGTGGTGAGGTGGAAGGCCATCCCTGAAACAATTCGAGGTCACTATAGTAATAATAATCTATAAATTACTGAATTCCAGGGGACAATAATCTGTGAGGAAAATTACAATATTCATGTGAAAATTACAATATTCTTCCGTAATCTTCCGTACAAGTAGTGCGGAGTCGTTAGAGTACGTGTCCAAGTGTAGTTATAAAAACTGCAAAGTGGAATTGTCATATTCATATAGGAGTTGTTGTATATGTATTGACTCACCGACGATATCGTCACCAATTGGCCGCAGTAGAACCTCGACCTGCTCCCACTGCCCGAGCCATCCATGAGCCGAAGTGGTACGGTTCCTGAAAAAACAGTCAATACCTCTCGAATGAGAAGCACTAGTTTTCCGGTTCTAGGGGGGTGGGGGCACAGCGAAATAGACAGCACCATCGCCTAGGGGGCACAGCGAAGTGGTACTGTCTATCGCCTATGGGGCAGCGAAATAGTCAGCACCATCGCCTGGGGGGGAGGGGCAGCGAAGTGGTACTGACCATCGCCTGAGGGGCACAGCGAAATAGACAGCACCATCGCCTAGGGGGCACAGCGAAGTGGTACTGTCTATCGCCTATGGGGCAGCGAAATAGTCAGCACCATCGCCTGGGGAGAGGGGGGGGAGGGGCAGCGAAGTGGTACTGACCATCGCCTGAGGGGCACAGCGAAATAGACAGCACCGTCGCCTAGGGGGCACAGCGAAGTGGTACTGTCCATCGCCTATGGGGCAGCGAAATAGTCAGCACCATCGCCTGGGGAGAGGGGGGGAGGGGCAGCGAAGTGGTACTGACCATCGCCTGAGGGGCACAGCGAAATAGACAGCACCATCGCCTAGGGGGCACAGCGAAGTGGTACTGTCCATCGCCTATGGGGCAGCGAAATAGTCAGCACCATCGCATGGGGGGGGGGAGGGGGGGAGGGGCAGCGAAGTGGTACTGACCATCGCCTGAGGGGCACAGCGAAATAGACAGCACCATCGCCTAGGGGGCACAGCGAAGTGGTACTGACCATCGCCTAATACCAGAAAACTTAGCTTTTGAACTCCTCGATCAGCACCATAAAATACTTCTTTCTTGTCCGGATTCCTCATACGCGGAATGGCAGAGAGGGAAAGGGTGGTGAGGTGGAAGGCCATCCCTGAAACAATTCGAGGTCACTATAGTAATAATAATCTATAAATTACTGAATTCCAGGGGGACAATAATCTGTGAGGAAAATTACAATATTCATGTGAAAATTACAATATTCTTCCGTAATCTTCCGTACCTCTTGAAGTAGTGCGGAGTCGTTAGAGTACGTGTCCAAGTGTAGTTATAAAAACTGCAAAGTGGAATTGTTATATTCATATAGGAGTTGTTGTATATGTATTGACTCACCGACGAAATCGTCACCAATTGGCCGCAGTAGAACCTCGACCTGCTCCCACTGCCCGAGCCATCCATGAGCCGAAGTAGTACGGTTCCTGAAAAAACAGTCAATACCTCTCGAATGAGAAGCACTAGTTTTCCGGTTCTAGGGGGGTGGGGGCACAGCGAAATAGACAGCACCATCGCCTAGGGGGCACAGCGAAGTGGTACTGTCTATCGCCTATGGGGCAGCGAAATAGTCAGCACCATCGCCTGGGGGGGAGGGGCAGCGAAGTGGTACTGACCATCGACTGAGGGGCACAGCGAAATAGACAGCACCATCGCCTAGGGGGCACAGCGAAGTGGTACTGTCTATCGCCTATGGGGCAGCGAAATAGTCAGCACCATCGCCTGGGGGGGGAGGGGCAGCGAAGTGGTACTGACCATCGCCTGAGGGGCACAGCGAAGTGGTACTGTCTATCGCCTATGGGGCAGCGAAATAGTCAGCACCATCGCCTGGGGGGGGAGGGGCAGCGAAGTGGTACTGACCATCGCCTGAGGAGCACAGCGAAATAGACAGCACCATCGCCTAGGGGGCACAGCGAAGTGGCACTGTCTATCGCCTATGGGGCAGCGAAATAGTCAGCACCATCGCCTAGGGAGAGGGGGGGGGGCAGCGAAGTGGTACTGACCATCGCCTGAGGGGCACAGCGAAATAGACAGCACCATCGCCTAGGGGGCACAGCGAAGTGGTACTGTCCATCGCCTATGGGGCAGCGAAATAGTCAGCACCATCGCCTGGGGGGGAGGGGCAGCGAAGTGGTACTGACCATCGCCTGAGGGGCACAGCGAAATAGACAGCACCATCGCCTAGGGGGCACAGCGAAGTGGTACTGTCTATCGCCTATGGGGCAGCGAAATAGTCAGCACCATCGCCTAGGGAGAGGGGGGGGGCAGCGAAGTGGTACTGACCATCGCCTAATACCAGAAAACTTAGCTTTTGAACTCCTCGATCAGCACCATAAAATACTTCTTTCTTGTCCGGATTCCTCATACGCGGAATAGCAGAGAGGGAAAGGGTGGTGAGGTGGAAGGCCATCCCTGAAACAATTCGAGGTCACTATAGTAATAATAATCTATAAATTACTGAATTCCAGGGGGACAATAATCTGTGAGGAAAATTACAATATTCATGTGAAAATTACAATATTCTTCCGTAATCTTCCGTACCTCTTGAAGTAGTGCGGAGTCGTTAGAGTACGTGTCCAAGTGTAGTTATAAAAACTGCAAAGTGGAATTGTTATATTCATATAGGAGTTGTTGTATATGTATTGACTCACCGACGAAATCGTCACCAATTGGCCGCAGTAGAACCTCGACCTGCTCCCACTGTCCGAGCCATCCATGAGCCGAAGTGGTACGGTTCCTGAAAAAACAGTCAATACCTCTCGAATGAGAAGCACTAGTTTTCCGGTTCTAGGGGGTGGGGGCACAGCGAAATAGACAGCACCATCGCCTAGGGGGCACAGCGAAGTGGTACTGTCTATCGCCTATGGGGCAGCGAAATAGTCAGCACCATCGCCTGGGGGGGAGGGCAGCGAAGTGGTACTGACCATCGCCTGAGGGGCACAGCGAAATAGACAGCACCATCGCCTAGGGGGCACAGCGAAGTGGTACTGTCTATCGCCTATGGGGCAGCGAAATAGTCAGCACCATCGCCTGGAGGGGGAGGGGCAGCGAAGTGGTACTGACCATCGCCTGTGGGGCACAGCGAAATAGACAGCACCATCGCCTAGGGGGCACAGCGAAGTGGTACTGTCTATCGCCTATGGGGCAGCGAAATAGTCAGCACCATCGCCTAGGGAGAGGGGGGGGGCAGCGAAGTGGTACTGACCATCGCCTAATACCAGAAAACTTAGCTTTTGAACTCCTCGATCAGCACCATAAAATACTTCTTTCTTGTCCGGATTCCTCATACGCGGAATAGCAGAGAGGGAAAGGGTGGTGAGGTGGAAGGCCATCCCTGAAACAATTCGAGGTCACTATAGTAATAATAATCTATAAATTACTGAATTCCAGGGGGACAATAATCTGTGAGGAAAATTACAATATTCATGTGAAAATTACAATATTCTTCCGTAATCTTCCGTACAAGTAGTGCGGAGTCGTTAGAGTACGTGTCCAAGTGTAGTTATAAAAACTGCAAAGTGGAATTGTCATATTCATATAGGAGTTGTTGTATATGTATTGACTCACCGACGAAATCGTCACCAATTGGCCGCAGTAGAACCTCGACCTGCTCCCACTGCCCGAGCCATCCATGAGCCGAAGTGGTACGGTTCCTGAAAAAACAGTCAATACCTCTCGAATGAGAAGCACTAGTTTTCCGGTTCTAGGGGGGTGGGGGCACAGCGAAATAGACAGCACCATCGCCTAGGGGGCACAGCGAAGTGGTACTGTCTATCGCCTATGGGGCAGCGAAATAGTCAGCACCATCGCCTGGGGGGGGAGGGGCAGCGAAGTGGTACTGACCATCGCCTGAGGGGCACAGCGAAATAGACAGCACCATCGCCTAGGGGGCACAGCGAAGTGGCACTGTCTATCGCCTATGGGGCAGCGAAATAGTCAGCACCATCGCCTAGGGAGAGGGGGGGGGGCAGCGAAGTGGTACTGACCATCGCCTGAGGGGCACAGCGAAATAGACAGCACCATCGCCTAGGGGGCACAGCGAAGTGGTACTGTCCATCGCCTATGGGGCAGCGAAATAGTCAGCACCATCGCCTGGGGGGGGAGGGGCAGCGAAGTGGTACTGACCATCGCCTGAGGGGCACAGCGAAATAGACAGCACCATCGCCTAGGGGGCACAGCGAAGTGGTACTGTCTATCGCCTATGGGGCAGCGAAATAGTCAGCACCATCGCCTAGGGAGAGGGGGGGGCAGCGAAGTGGTACTGACCATCGCCTAATACCAGAAAACTTAGCTTTTGAACTCCTCGATCAGCACCATAAAATACTTCTTTCTTGTCCGGATTCCTCATACGCGGAATAGCAGAGAGGGAAAGGGTGGTGAGGTGGAAGGCCATCCCTGAAACAATTCGAGGTCACTATAGTAATAATAATCCATAAATTACTGAATTCCAGGGGGACAATAATCTGTGAGGAAAATTACAATATTCATGTGAAAATTACAATATTCTTCCGTAATCTTCCGTACAAGTAGTGCGGAGTCGTTAGAGTACGTGTCCAAGTGTAGTTATAAAAACTGCAAAGTGGAATTGTCCTATTCATATAGGAGTTGTTGTATATGTATTGACTCACCGACGAAATCGTCACCAATTGGCCGCAGTAGAACCTCGACCTGCTCCCACTGCCCGAGCCATCCATGAGCCGAAGTGGTACGGTTCCTGAAAAAACAGTCAATACCTCTCGAATGAGAAGCACTAGTTTTCCGGTTCTAGGGGGGTGGGGGCACAGCGAAATAGACAGCACCATCGCCTAGGGGGCACAGCGAAGTGGTACTGTCTATCGCCTATGGGGCAGCGAAATAGTCAGCACCATCGCCTGGGGGGGGGGGAGGGGCAGCGAAGTGGTACTGACCATCGCCTGAGGGGCACAGCGAAATAGACAGCACCATCGCCTAGGGGCACAGCGAAGTGGTACTGTCTATCGCCTATGGGGCAGCGAAATAGTCAGCACCATCGCCTGGGGGGGGGGGCAGCGAAGTGGTACTGACCATCGCCTGAGGGGCACAGCGAAATAGACAGCACCATCGCCTAGGGGGCACAGCGAAGTGGTACTGTCCATCGCCTATGGGGCAGCGAAATAGTCAGCACCATCGCCTGGGGGGGGGGAGGGGCAGCGAAGTGGTACTGACCATCGCCTGAGGGGCACAGCGAAATAGACAGCACCATCGCCTAGGGGGCACAGCGAAGTGGTACTGTCTATCGCCTATGGGGCAGCGAAATAGTCAGCACCATCGCCTAGGGAGAGGGGGGGGCAGCGAAGTGGTACTGACCATCGCCTAATACCAGAAAACTTAGCTTTTGAACTCCTCGATCAGCACCATAAAATACTTCTTTCTTGTCCGGATTCCTCATACGCGGAATGGCAGAGAGGGAAAGGGTGGTGAGGTGGAAGGCAATCCCTGAAACAATTCGAGGTCACTATAGTAATAATAATCTATAAATTACTGAATTCCAGGGGGACAATAATCTGTGAGGAAAATTACAATATTCATGTGAAAATTACAATATTCTTCCGTAATCTTCCGTACAAGTAGTGCGGAGTCGTTAGAGTACGTGTCCAAGTGTAGTTATAAAAACTGCAAAGTGGAATTGTCATATTCATATAGGAGTTGTTGTATATGTATTGACTCACCGACGAAATCGTCACCAATTGGCCGCAGTAGAACCTCGACCTGCTCCCACTGCCCGAGCCATCCATGAGCCGAAGTGGTACGGTTCCTGAAAAAACAGTCAATACCTCTCGAATGAGAAGCACTAGTTTTCCGGTTCTAGGGGGGTGGGGGCACAGCGAAATAGACAGCACCATCGCCTAGGGGGCACAGCGAAGTGGTACTGTCTATCGCCTATGGGGCAGCGAAATAGTCAGCACCATCGCCTGGGGGGAGGGGAGGGGCAGCGAAGTGGTACTGACCATCGCCTGAGGGGCACAGCGAAATAGACAGCACCATCGCCTAGGGGGCACAGCGAAGTGGCACTGTCTATCGCCTATGGGGCAGCGAAATAGTCAGCACCATCGCCTAGGGAGAGGGGGGGGGCAGCGAAGTGGTACTGACCATCGCCTGAGGGGCACAGCGAAATAGACAGCACCATCGCCTAGGGGGCACAGCGAAGTGGTACTGTCCATCGCCTATGGGGCAGCGAAATAGTCAGCACCATCGCCTGGGGGGGGGGGGAGGGGCAGCGAAGTGGTACTGACCATCGCCTGAGGGGCACAGCGAAATAGACAGCACCATCGCCTAGGGGGCACAGCGAAGTGGTACTGTCTATCGCCTATGGGGCAGCGAAATAGTCAGCACCATCGCCTAGGGGGCACAGCGAAGTGGTACTGTCCATCGCCTATGGGGCAGCGAAATAGTCAGCACCATCGCCTGGGGGGGGGAGGGGCAGCGAAGTGGTACTGACCATCGCCTGAGGGGCACAGCGAAATAGACAGCACCATCGCCTAGGGGGCACAGCGAAGTGGTACTGTCTATCGCCTATGGGGCAGCGAAATAGTCAGCACCATCGCCTAGGGAGAGGGGGGGGGGGCAGCGAAGTGGTACTGACCATCGCCTAATACCAGAAAACTTAGCTTTTGAACTCCTCGATCAGCACCATAAAATACTTCTTTCTTGTCCGGATTCCTCATACGCGGAATAGCAGAGAGGGAAAGGGTGGTGAGGTGGAAGGCCATCCCTGAAACAATTCGAGGTCACTATAGTAATAATAATCTATAAATTACTGAATTCCAGGGGACAATAATCTGTGAGGAAAATTACAATATTCATGTGAAAATTACAATATTCTTCCGTAATCTTCCGTACAAGTAGTGCGGAGTCTTTAGAGTACGTGTCCAAGTGTAGTTATAAAAACTGCAAAGTGGAATTGTCATATTCATATAGGAGTTGTTGTATATGTATTGACTCACCGACGAAATCGTCACCAATTGGCCGCAGTAGAACCTCGACCTGCTCCCACTGCCCGAGCCATCCATGAGCCGAAGTGATACGGTTCCTGAAAAAACAGTCAATACCTCTCGAATGAGAAGCACTAGTTTTCCGGTTCTAGGGGGGTGGGGGCACAGCGAAATAGACAGCACCATCGCCTAGGGGGCACAGCGAAGTGGTACTGTCTATCGCCTATGGGGCATCGAAATAGTCAGCACCATCGCCTGGGGGGGAGGGGCAGCGAAGTGGTACTGACCATCGCCTGAGGGGCACAGCGAAATAGACAGCACCATCGCCTAGGGGCACAGCGAAGTGGTACTGTCTATCGCCTATGGGGCAGCGAAATAGTCAGCACCATCGCCTGGGGGGGGAGGGGCAGCGAAGTGGTACTGACCATCGCCTGAGGGGCACAGCGAAATAGACAGCACCATCGCCTAGGGGGCACAGCGAAGTGGTACTGTCCATCGCCTATGGGGCAGCGAAATAGTCAGCACCATCGCCTGGGGGGGAGGGGCAGCGAAGTGGTACTGACCATCGCCTGAGGGGCACAGCGAAATAGACAGCACCATCGCCTAGGGGGTACAGCGAAGTGGTACTGTCTATCGCCTATGGGGCAGCGAAATAGTCAGCACCATCGCCTGGGGGGGGAGGGGCAGCGAAGTGGTACTGACCATCGCCTGTGGGGCACAGCGAAATAGACAGCACCATCGCCTAGGGGGCACAGCGAAGTGGTACTGTCTATCGCCTATGGGGCAGCGAAATAGTCAGCACCATCACCTAGGGAGAGGGGGGGGGCAGCGAAGTGGTACTGACCATCGCCTAATACCAGAAAACTTAGCTTTTGAACTCCTCGATCAGCACCATAAAATACTTCTTTCTTGTCCGGATTCCTCATACGCGGAATGGCAGAGAGGGAAAGGGTGGTGAGGTGGAAGGCCATCCCTGAAACAATTCGAGGTCACTATAGTAATAATAATCTATAAATTACTGAATTCCAGGGGGACAATAATCTGTGAGGAAAATTACAATATTCATGTGAAAATTACAATATTCTTCCGTAATCTTCCGTACAAGTAGTGCGGAGTCGTTAGAGTACGTGTCCAAGTGTAGTTATAAAAACTGCAAAGTGGAATTGTCATATTCATATAGGAGTTGTTGTATATGTATTGACTCACCGACGAAATCGTCACCAATTGGCCGCAGTAGAACCTCGACCTGCTCCCACTGCCCGAGCCATCCATGAGCCGAAGTGGTACGGTTCCTGAAAAAACAGTCAATACCTCTCGAATGAGAAGCACTAGTTTTCCGGTTCTAGGGGGTGGGGGCACAGCGAAATAGACAGCACCATCGCCTAGGGGGCACAGCGAAGTGGTACTGTCTATCGCCTATGGGGCAGCGAAATAGTCAGCACCATCGCCTGGGGGGGAGGGGCAGCGAAGTGGTACTGACCATCGCCTGAGGGGCACAGCGAAATAGACAGCACCATCGCCTAGGGGGCACAGCGAAGTGGTATTGCCCATCGCCTATGGGGCAGCGAAATAGTCAGCACCATCGCCTGGGGGGGGGGGGGGGAGGGGGGGGGCAGCGAAGTGGTACTGACCATCGCCTGAGGGGCACAGCGAAATAGACAGCACCATCGCCTAGGGGGCACAGCGAAGTGGTACTGTCCATCGCCTATGGGGCAGCGAAATAGTCAGCACCATCGCCTGGGGAGAGGGGGGGGGCAGCGAAGTGGTACTGTCCATCGCCTATGGGGCAGCGAAATAGTCAGCACCATCGCCTGGGGGGGGGGGGGGGGGGGGAAGGGCAGCGAAGTGGTACTGACCATCGCCTGAGGGGCACAGCGAAATAGACAGCACCATCGCCTAGGGGGCACAGCGAAGTGGTACTGTCTATCGCCTATGGGGCAGCGTAATCTTCCGTACCTTGAAGTAGTGCGGAGTCGTTAGAGTACGCGTCCAAGTGTAGTTATAAAAACTGCAAAGTGGAATTGTTATATTCATATAGGAGTTGTTGTATATGTATTGACTCACCGACGAAATCGTCACCAATTGGCCGCAGTAGAACCTCGACCTGCTCCCACTGCCCGAGCCATCCATGAGCCGAAGTGGTACGGTTCCTGAAAAAACAGTCAATACCTCTCGAATGAGAAGCACTAGTTTTCCGGTTCTAGGGGGGGGGGGGGGGGGGGGGGCACAGCGAAATAGACAGCACCATCGCCTAGGGGGCACAGCGAAGTGGTACTGTCTATCGCCTATGGGGCAGCGAAATAGTCAGCACCATCGCCTGGGGGGGAGGGGCAGCGAAGTGGTACTGACCATCGCCTGAGGGGCACAGCGAAATAGACAGCACCATCGCCTAGGGGGCACAGCGAAGTGGTACTGTCTATCGCCTATGGGGCAGCGAAATAGTCAGCACCATCGCCTGGGGGGGAGGGGGTGAGGGGCAGCGAAGTGGTACTGACCATCGCCTGAGGGGCACAGCGAAATAGACAGCACCATCGCCTAGGGGGCACAGCGAAGTGGTACTGTCCATCGCCTATGGGGCAGCGAAATAGTCAGCACCATCGCCTGGGGGGGGGACCGGCAGCGAAGTGGTACTGACCATCGCCTGAGGGGCACAGCGAAATAGACAGCACCATCGCCTAGGGGGCACAGCGAAGTGGTACTGTCTATCGCCTATGGGGCAGCGAAATAGTCAGCACCATCACCTAGGGAGAGGGGGGGGGCAGCGAAGTGGTACTGACCATCGCCTAATACCAGAAAACTTAGCTTTTGAACTCCTCGATCAGCACCATAAAATACTTCTTTCTTGTCCGGATTCCTCATACGCGGAATGGCAGAGAGGGAAAGGGTGGTGAGGTGGAAGGCCATCCCTGAAACAATTCGAGGTCACTATAGTAATAATAATCTATAAATTACTGAATTCCAGGGGGACAATAATCTGTGAGGAAAATTACAATATTCATGTGAAAATTACAATATTCTTCCGTAATCTTCCGTACAAGTAGTGCGGAGTCGTTAGAGTACGTGTCCAAGTGTAGTTATAAAAACTGCAAAGTGGAATTGTCATATTCATATAGGAGTTGTTGTATATGTATTGACTCACCGACGAAATCGTCACCAATTGGCCGCAGTAGAACCTCGACCTGCTCCCACTGCCCGAGCCATCCATGAGCGAAGTAGTACGGTTCCTGAAAAAACAGTCAATACCTCTCGAATGAGAAGCACTAGTTTTCCGGTTCTAGGGGGTGGGGGCACAGCGAAATAGACAGCACCATCGCCTAGGGGGCACAGCGAAGTGGTACTGTCTATCGCCTATGGGGCAGCGAAATAGACAGCACCATCGCCTAGGGGGCACAGCGAAGTGGTACTGTCTATCGCCTATGGGGCAGCGAAATAGTCAGCACCATCGCCTGGGGGGGGAGGGGGGGGGGGAGGGGCAGCGAAGTGGTACTGACCTTCGCCTGAGGGGCACAGCGAAATAGACAGCACCATCGCCTAGGGGGCACAGCGAAGTGGTACTGTCTATCGCCTATGGGGCAGCGAAATAGTCAGCACCATCGCCTAGGGAGAGGGGGGGGGGGGCAGCGAAGTGGTACTGACCATCGCCTAATACCAGAAAACTTAGCTTTTGAACTCCTCGATCAGCACCATAAAATACTTCTTTCTTGTCCGGATTCCTCATACGCGGAATAGCAGAGAGGGAAAGGGTGGTGAGGTGGAAGGCCATCCCTGAAACAATTCGAGGTCACTATAGTAATAATAATCTATAAATTACTGAATTCCAGGGGGACAATAATCTGTGAGGAAAATTACAATATTCATGTGAAAATTACAATATTCTTCCGTAATCTTCCGTACAAGTAGTGCGGAGTCGTTAGAGTACGTGTCCAAGTGTAGTTATAAAAACTGCAAAGTGGAATTGTCATATTCATATAGGAGTTGTTGTATATGTATTGACTCACCGACGAAATCGTCACCAATTGGCCGCAGTAGAACCTCGACCTGCTCCCACTGCCCGAGCCATCCATGAGCCGAAGTAGTACGGTTCCTGAAAAAACAGTCAATACCTCTCGAATGAGAAGCACTAGTTTTCCGGTTCTAGGGGGGTGGGGGCACAGCGAAATAGACAGCACCATCGCCTAGGGGGCACAGCGAAGTGGTACTGTCTATCGCCTATGGGGCAGCGAAATAGTCAGCACCATCGCCTGGGGGGGGGGAGGGGCAGCGAAGTGGTACTGACCATCGCCTGAGGGGCACAGCGAAATAGACAGCACCATCGCCTAGGGGGCACAGCGAAGTGGTACTGTCTATCGCCTATGGGGCAGCGAAATAGTCAGCACCATCGCCTGGGGGGGGGGGGGGGGGGGAGGGGCAGCGAAGTGGTACTGACCATCGCCTGAGGGGCACAGCGAAATAGACAGCACCATCGCCTAGGGGGCACAGCGAAGTGGTACTGTCTATCGCCTATGGGGCAGCGAAATAGTCAGCACCATCGCCTAGGGAGAGGGGGGCAGCGAAGTGGTACTGACCATCGCCTAATACCAGAAAACTTAGCTTTTGAACTCCTCGATCAGCACCATAAAATACTTCTTTCTTGTCCGGATTCCTCATACGCGGAATGGCAGAGAGGGAAAGGGTGGTGAGGTGGAAGGCCATCCCTGAAACAATTCGAGGTCACTATAGTAATAATAATCTATAAATTACTGAATTCCAGGGGGACAATAATCAAGAGGGGAAAGCAAGGCGAGAGAGCACGCGAAAGTGGGAGAGTGTTGCTAGTCACGTGCGCACAGTTCAAAGGATCAACGACGCATAGTCTCGTTCGACCCAACTTTAGAAAGAGGCAGCAGGGGAGATTGCTGCCACAGACCAGAGAAAATCGATACAGCCAAGGAGAGATACAGTAACCCAGGAACGGGAAGGGATACACCACACCTGGGAATATGCATTTAAATAGTGCGCGCGACAAGTTTGTAATTCGTTATGGTTCCGTTGCATGGCTTCATCTGCGTATTTTCCCTACAGAGTACATCTGAAGCTCTCACCTAAGTGAACAAACATGCAAATACGCTCGGAGGCCTTTCTCCTTTATTAAGAGGTAATGATAATGATAATAAAGGTCGTCTAGTAAATACATTATAACGAAATATGAGATATTCGTAGATGGAATCCGAAGCCAAAATTTAGCCGATTACACACGATTTATAGTCATAATTCCTTTACCTCCATCAATTACAGGTCTAACATTCGCAATAATTATTCAACAATGAGAACAACACAATTTGAAGATCACTTAATTTTCAGCGGGTTTGCATAACTGGAAATTTAGCAGCATAAAATAACGAATTGAATGAATTTTGAAAGAAACAACGCAACATACAAGACTGGAACTGAAACAACAGTAAAAGTGACGATACCCATTCGATGATACAACTACATTGAAACGAAATCAATAAGAGTCAATAAGAGGATGAAGTGGGATTACGGTAGTATCGATCGATACCGTATGTTCTCAGAGCGCGTTGAGAGTCGCAAACAGGCGGGAGGGCGCGGCAGCCGATGGTTTCGTGTCCGCATTGAGTCCGGTTTCGTCACGCTTTCCGCGCGCATCCGAAGCGTCGAGAGCGTACGCGACGCGTCGATGGGACCGCGCATCATGTCGTCTGAGAAGAAAATCGAAAATTGAGATAATGCGATAGAATAGACAAATCTATACCACTAAACAATCTGTTTTTCGGTAGTCATACATCGACCCATTTGCTGATTCAGTTGAACCAATACCGTAATAAACAGATATTTAGTAATCAGTCAATAATGCTCACCGTGTTGATAGATGAAGTGATGAGAGTGGCGCACGTGGAGAGCACCTCACAGTCAATCTGGAATAGTCGAGTTTCAATCTCATCACTTATTTCCTCATTCGTCCGTAAACCGATCAGTCCGTATCATAATATTCCACATACTGTCATGTCATGTCAAATATCTGACATGTGAAGATTGCAATTAACTGAAATTCTAGAAAAATAGCGCAAAAAACTACAATTTTACAATATGTGAAATTCGTGCTTTACAAATCTTTCCTAAACCAATTCATAACGTTAGATTCAATAAGAGTTCGATTCCGCGTTTAAATACTCATTTTTAATGCTCGTCGATCACTCGACTAACTTATCCTATTAGTTATCTACATACAGAATCCATCTGCGCCCTTCATCAAACAATATTATAAATTATTAATAATAGTAGTAGTGCTTGAAATCTCACTTCTTGATGCTGGTCGGGTCGACGAACAACTGTTTGGGTGGCTGGGCGATCCAATCCAATTGCATGAGCATTTCGGGAACTGCGAGATCGGCCAAAGAACGCCATAGGGAATCACACGAGAGGGCCACACGGGCGAATAGGCACTGCAAATAAGTGTGGTTAGTCCCAGAAAAATGTTCCTATTCATTTGAGTTGTTTAATTTTACTGTAGCTCGGAAATTGAAAAAAAAGGCTCTTGGAATTTTCAAGTTACACAGCAACTTCTAATCACGACCAACTGATATATTGGTCAATTCATCATCGCTTTTATTGTCAAATATAAAACATTCCAGCCGTACTCACTCCTACCGTATCCCCCTCCCATCCTACAGTACTCACCAGCATCGCATTCACAGCCCTTGCCGTCTTCTCTCCTCGCTTTTCCCAAGGGGCCGATTACATAAATTTCGAAAAATTTCAAAATGAGGGTTGGTTTTTCTCTTTCCCTCCCACACCCCAAAAAATCAGCCAAATGTGGGTTGGTTTTCCTTTTTTTTCCTTTCAATATCCGCAAAAATCAGTCAAATGTGTGTTGGATAATATGTCAATATCCATAATATCCAATGGATATGTCATTTTTTACATAATAATCGAGCCCTGCTTTTCCCTCACCTCACCCGTCCTCGGTAGCGTTGCCACCTGTAGACAATCGATAATGAGAATTGATGCCATCTCGGTTCACACAAGTCATTCATATTCACCCAAACTTACCAAGGGCCGATTTGATGTAAGCAGCCATGGGGAAAGAATTAATGATAGAAAAAAAAAAAGAAAAGCTACTTCCATAATCAAAGTGATTTTACTGCGCTAGTTGGGTTCTGGGCACTTCTTCGATTTTTGGCCCAGCCTTTTCTCGCAGAGTATTCCCTCCCTACCATTCTCATTCTCCACTCCCTTCACATTCCGAGCGGTTGCCGCCTGGGCCAAAAACCGAAGAAGTTCCGGGTTCTTCTCAGAGGATGTCTCAGAGGCCCCGCACAACTCGGTTTCAATATCTCATCATGATCAAAATCGTTTCCAAAGTGCGATATCACGCGAGCGAATGCGCCACTAGGGCAGGACCACGGTCCCAACCCTAGTAGCGTTATTACCTACATTGTGATTTGGCGTCTTCCAAGGAGCAATCGGTAGACGTCATTCAACTGTATGGTGTAATGTTGTTGTCCATCCGATAACAATTGTTCAGTCGATCCGAAAAAAAAATCAATAAATATTGACATTTTCAATATAAATTTTTAAAAATTTTCAAAAGAAACCCACCACTTGATCAAGTCGATTCCAGTCGTCTTCTTAGTAATTGCGTCGTTTCTGCTACAGGAGCACATTCATATACACGCTCGTCCAGTGAATCCACGAGCCGCCGAAGTCGTACTGCTCCTAAAAATAAAATAAAACAATACCTCTCGTATGAGAGGTACTAGCGCTGGCGAGATCACTGATCTACGCCCCTAAGAAAAGCGCTGGCGAGATCACTGATCTACGCCCCCCTCCCCCCTAAGAAATGCGCTGGCGAGATCACTGATCTACGCCCCTAAGAAAAGCTCTGGCGAGATCACTGATCTACGCCCCCCCCCCCTAAGAAATGCGCTGGCGAGATCACTGATCTACGCCCCCTAAGAACGCGCTGGCGAGATCACTGATCTACGCCCTAAGGTAATCGCGGAACTTAGCTTGTAAATTCCTTTGCCAGCATGAGATAGTCCTTCCTCGGCCGGAGTTTCGCTAGCTAGTTCACGTGCTTCTGCAAATACAGAAATCAGCAATAAAAATGTAAAACTTTTTGCAAAGTGACTGAAAAAGAGGTAATGTCTCGTCTGATCAAGGTGACATCAAGTGTAAGGAAATTAGACTTTGAACTAGTTAACTGGCCAGTGAAGAGCAGTGTCAAATCTTTCAATGGTTCGTGATAGCGAAAAAAAACAAAGGTACAAGCATGACACAGCATGACAAAGTAACTAGCCTTTACTTCTATCGTCCGTGGTAAAGCTACCCTAATCAAATGATATCGATCGTAAATAATAATTCACCTCTCCACTTTCGTCGTCTTCCTTCCTTTCCCCTCACTTGTTGAGATCTTTTTGCTGATTCCAGTCCAGCCGATCCAGTCGATTCCAGTCGATCCGAAAAAAATCAATTAATATTGACATTTCCAATATAAATGTTAAAACATTTAGGACTTCGTGTGCCTAGAGCATACATGAATTCCGTCGATTCCGTCGTCTTCTCAGAGGCCCACCCGCCCACCCGCCTCTGAGAAGAATCCGTCGATTCCGTCGTATCTGAATGAATACGTTTTATATCTAATCGATCTACACTACGAGTAAATAGAGGGAAAAGCCACCAGCTGGTGTTTGGAACTAGGGTCCGCAGGTTCTTTTTCCTAGGTTCGGGGTTAGGAAAAGGATAGTCGGACTTAACTTTTGCAATGTTTGTTGTGTATCCGTCGATTCCGTCGATTCCATCGCATCTGCAATGGAAATAGTTTAAAAAATAAGTATTTAAAGTCAATTAAAAGCGATCGTCACGAAGAGGACTACATTTTCATCGCCAACCGGATACCGATCAATGATTTGGCATCAATTATTTTCTCATTTGTACTAAAATTCCAGTAATCGATTCGAATCTACCGTACTCCTTCGCCCCTTACCGTACCTCGTATCCGTCGATTCCGCCGTCTTCTCAGAGGCCCACCCGCCCACCCGCCTCTGAGAAGAATCCGTCGATTCCGTCGTATCCGTCGATTCCGTCGATTCCGTCGTATCCGTCGATTCCGTCGTATCCGTCGATTCCGTCGTATCCGTCGATTCCGTCGTATCCGTCGATTCCGTCGATTCCGTCGTATCCGTCGATTCCGTCGTATCCGTCGATTCCGTCGTATCCGTCGATTCCGTCGATTCCGTCGTCTTCTCAGAGGCCCACCCGCCCACCCGCCTCTGAGAAGAATCCGTCGATTCCGTCGTATCCGTCGATTCCGTCGTATCCGTCGATTCCGTTGTATCCGTCGTATCCGTCGATTCCGTCGTATCCGTCGATTCCGTCGTATCCGTCGTATCCGTCGTATCCGTCGTATCCGTCGTATCCGTCGATTCCGTCGTATCCGTCGTATCCGTCGATTCCGTCGTATCCGTCGATTCCGTCGTATCCGTCGATTCCGTCGATTCCGTCGTATCCGTCGATTCCGTCGTATCCGTCGATTCCGTCGATTCCGTCGTATCCGTCGATTCCGTCGTATCCGTCGATTCCGTCGTATCCGTCGATTCCGTCGATTCCGTCGTATCCGTCGATTCCGTCGTATCCGTCGATTCCGTCGATTCCGTCGTCTTCTCAGAGGCCCACCCGCCCACCCGCCTCTGAGAAGAATCCGTCGATTCCGTCGTATCCGTCGATTCCGTCGATTCCGTCGATTCCGTCGTATCCGTCGATTCCGTCGATTCCGTCGTATCCGTCGATTCCGTCGATTCCGTCGTATCCGTCGATTCCGTCGTATCCGTCGTATCCGTCGATTCCGTCGTATCCGTCGATTCCGTCGTATCCGTCGATTCCGTCGATTCCGTCGTATCCGTCGATTCCGTCGTATCCGTCGATTCCGTCGTATCCGTCGATTCCGTCGTATCCGTCGATTCCGTCGTATCCGTCGTATCCGTCGATTCCGTCGTATCCGTCGATTCCGTCGATTCCGTCGTATCCGTCGATTCCGTCGTATCCGTCGATTCCGTCGTATCCGTCGATTCCGTCGTCTTCTCAGAGGCCCACCCGCCCACCCGCCTCTGAGAAGAATCCGTCGATTCCGTCGATTCCGTCGTATCCGTCGATTCCGTCGTATCCGTCGATTCCGTCGTATCCGTCGATTCCGTCGTATCCGTCGATTCCGTCGTATCCGTCGATTCCGTCGTATCCGTCGATTCCGTCGATTCCGTCGATTCCGTCGTATCCGTCGATTCCGTCGTATCCGTCGATTCCGTCGATTCCGTCGTATCCGTCGATTCCGTCGTATCCGTCGATTCCGTCGTATCCGTGGATTCCGTGGATTCCGTCGATTCCGTCGTCTTCTCAGAGGCCCACCCGCCCACCCGCCTCTGAGAAGAATCCGTCGATTCCGTCGTATCCGTCGTATCCGTCGTATCCGTCGATTCCGTCGTATCCGTCGATTCCGTCGATTCCGTCGTATCCGTCGATTCCGTCGTATCCGTCGATTCCGTCGTATCCGTCGTATCCGTCGATTCCGTCGATTCCGTCGTATCCGTCGATTCCGTCGATTCCGTCGTATCCGTCGATTCCGTCGTCTTCTCAGAGGCCCACCCGCCCACCCGCCTCTGAGAAGAATCCGTCGATTCCGTCGTATCCGTCGATTCCGTCGATTCCGTCGTATCCGTCGATTCCGTCGTATCCGTCGATTCCGTCGTATCCGTCGATTCCGTCGTATCCGTCGATTCCGTCGATTCCGTCGTATCCGTCGATTCCGTCGTATCCGTCGATTCCGTCGTATCCGTCGATTCCGTCGATTCCGTCGTCTTCTCAGAGGCCCACCCGCCCACCCGCCTCTGAGAAGAATCCGTCGATTCCGTCGTATCCGTCGATTCCGTCGTATCCGTCGATTCCGTTGTATCCGTCGTATCCGTCGTATCCGTCGATTCCGTCGTATCCGTCGATTCCGTCGTATCCGTCGTATCCGTCGTATCCGTCGTATCCGTCGTATCCGTCGATTCCGTCGTATCCGTCGTATCCGTCGATTCCGTCGTATCCGTCGATTCCGTCGTATCCGTCGATTCCGTCGATTCCGTCGTATCCGTCGATTCCGTCGTATCCGTCGATTCCGTCGATTCCGTCGTATCCGTATATTCCGTCGTATCCGTCGATTCCGTCGTATCCGTCGATTCCGTCGATTCCGTCGTATCCGTCGATTCCGTCGTATCCGTCGATTCCGTCGATTCCGTCGTCTTCTCAGAGGCCCACCCGCCCACCCGCCTCTGAGAAGAATCCGTCGATTCCGTCGTATCCGTCGATTCCGTCGATTCCGTCGATTCCGTCGTATCCGTCGATTCCGTCGATTCCGTCGTATCCGTCGATTCCGTCGATTCCGTCGTATCCGTCGATTCCGTCGTATCCGTCGTATCCGTCGATTCCGTCGTATCCGTCGATTCCGTCGTATCCGTCGATTCCGTCGATTCCGTCGTATCCGTCGATTCCGTCGTATCCGTCGATTCCGTCGTATCCGTCGATTCCGTCGTATCCGTCGATTCCGTCGTCTTCTCAGAGGCCCACCCGCCCACCCGCCTCTGAGAAGAATCCGTCGATTCCGTCGATTCCGTCGTATCCGTCGATTCCGTCGTATCCGTCGATTCCGTCGTATCCGTCGATTCCGTCGTATCCGTCGATTCCGTCGTATCCGTCGATTCCGTCGTATCCGTCGATTCCGTCGTATCCGTCGTATCCGTCGTATCCGTCGATTCCGTCGATTCCGTCGATTCCGTCGTATCCGTCGATTCCGTCGTATCCGTCGATTCCGTCGATTCCGTCGTATCCGTCGATTCCGTCGTATCCGTGGATTCCGTCGATTCCGTCGATTCCGTCGTCTTCTCAGAGGCCCACCCGCCCACCCGCCTCTGAGAAGAATCCGTCGATTCCGTCGTATCCGTCGTATCCGTCGATTCCGTCGTATCCGTCGATTCCGTCGTATCCGTCGATTCCGTCGATTCCGTCGTATCCGTCGATTCCGTCGTATCCGTCGTATCCGTCGATTCCGTCGATTCCGTCGTATCCGTCGATTCCGTCGTATCCGTCGATTCCGTCGTATCCGTCGTATCCGTCGTATCCGTCGATTCCGTCGATTCCGTCGTATCCGTCGATTCCGTCGTATCCGTCGATTCCGTCGTATCCGTCGATTCCGTCGTATCCGTCGATTCCGTCGTATCCGTCGATTCCGTCGATTCCGTCGTATCCGTCGATTCCGTCGTATCCGTCGATTCCGTCGATTCCGTCGTATCCGTCGATTCCGTCGTATCCGTCGATTCCGTCGTATCCGTCGATTCCGTCGTATCCGTCGTATCCGTCGATTCCGTCGTATCCGTCGATTCCGTCGTATCCGTCGATTCCGTCGTATCCGTCGATTCCGTCGTATCCGTCGATTCCGTCGTATCCGTCGATTCCGTCGTATCCGTCGTATCCGTCGATTCCGTCGATTCCGTCGTATCCGTCGATTCCGTCGATTCCGTCGATTCCGTCGTATCCGTCGATTCCGTCGATTCCGTCGATTCCGTCGTATCCGTCGATTCCGTCGTATCCGTCGATTCCGTCGTATCCGTCGTATCCGTCGATTCCGTCGTATCCGTCGATTCCGTCGATTCCGTCGTATCCGTCGATTCCGTCGATTCCGTCGTATCCGTCGATTCCGTCGATTCCGTCGTATCCGTCGATTCCGTCGTATCCTTCGATTCCGTCGTATCCGTCGATTCCGTCGTATCCGTCGTATCCGTCGATTCCGTCGTATCCGTCGATTCCGTCGTATCCGTCGATTCCGTCGTATCCGTCGATTCCGTCGATTCCGTCGTATCCGTCGATTCCGTCGTATCCGTCGATTCCGTCGATTCCGTCGTATCCGTCGATTCCGTCGTATCCGTCGATTCCGTCGTATCCGTCGTATCCGTCGATTCCGTCGTATCCGTCGATTCCGTCGTATCCGTCGATTCCGTCGTATCCGTCGTATCCGTCGATTCCGTCGTATCCGTCGATTCCGTCGTATCCGTCGATTCCGTCGTATCCGTCGATTCCGTCGTATCCGTCGTATCCGTCGATTCCGTCGTATCCGTCGATTCCGTCGTATCCGTCGATTCCGTCGATTCCGTCGTATCCGTCGATTCCGTCGTATCCGTCGATTCCGTCGTATCCGTCGATTCCGTCGTATCCGTCGATTCCGTCGTATCCGTCGTATCCGTCGATTCCGTCGTATCCGTCGATTCCGTCGATTCCGTCGTATCCGTCGATTCCGTCGATTCCGTCGTATCCGTCGATTCCGTCGTATCCTTCGATTCCGTCGATTCCGTCGTATCCGTCGATTCCGTCGTATCCGTCGTATCCGTCGATTCCGTCGTATCCGTCGATTCCGTCGTATCCGTCGATTCCGTCGTATCCGTCGATTCCGTCGATTCCGTCGTATCCGTCGATTCCGTCGTATCCGTCGATTCCGTCGTATCCGTCGATTCCGTCGATTCCGTCGTATCCGTCGATTCCGTCGTATCCGTCGATTCCGTCGTATCCGTCGATTCCGTCGTCTTCTCAGAGGCCCACCCGCCCACCCGCCTCTGAGAAGAATCCGTCGATTCCGTCGTATCCGTCGATTCCGTCGTATCCGTCGTATCCGTCGTATCCGTCGTATCCGTCGATTCCGTCGATTCCGTCGTATCCGTCGATTCCGTCGTATCCGTCGATTCCGTCGATTCCGTCGTATCCGTGGATTCCGTCGTATCCGTCGATTCCGTCGTATCCGTCGTATCCGTCGTATCCGTCGATTCCGTCGTATCCGTCGATTCCGTCGATTCCGTCGTATCCGTCGATTCCGTCGTATCCGTCGTATCCGTCGATTCCGTCGATTCCGTCGTATCCGTCGATTCCGTCGTATCCGTCGATTCCGTCGTATCCGTCGATTCCGTCGATTCCGTCGTATCCGTCGTATCCGTCGATTCCGTCGTATCCGTCGATTCCGTCGTATCCGTCGATTCCGTCGTATCCGTCGATTCCGTCGATTCCGTCGTATCCGTCGATTCCGTCGTATCCGTCGATTCCGTCGTATCCGTCGATTCCGTCGATTCCGTCGTATCCGTCGATTCCGTCGTATCCGTCGATTCCGTCGTATCCGTCGATTCCGTCGATTCCGTCGATTCCGTCGTCTTCTCAGAGGCCCACCCGCCCACCCGCCTCTGAGAAGAATCCGTCGATTCCGTCGTATCCGTCGATTCCGTCGATTCCGTCGATTCCGTCGATTCCGTCGTATCCGTCGATTCCGTCGTATCCTTCGATTCCGTCGATTCCGTCGTATCCGTCGATTCCGTCGTATCCGTCGATTCCGTCGTATCCGTCGTATCCGTCGATTCCGTCGTATCCGTCGATTCCGTCGTATCCGTCGATTCCGTCGTATCCGTCGATTCCGTCGATTCCGTCGTATCCGTCGATTCCGTCGTATCCGTCGATTCCGTCGATTCCGTCGTATCCGTCGATTCCGTCGTATCCGTCGATTCCGTCGATTCCGTCGTATCCGTCGATTCCGTCGATTCCGTCGTATCCGTCGATTCCGTCGTATCCGTCGATTCCGTCGTCTTCTCAGAGGCCCACCCGCCCACCCGCCTCTGAGAAGAATCCGTCGATTCCGTCGTATCCGTCGATTCCGTCGTATCCGTCGTATCCGTCGATTCCGTCGTATCCGTCGTATCCGTCGTATCCGTCGATTCCGTCGTATCCGTCGATTCCGTCGTATCCGTCGATTCCGTCGTATCCGTCGATTCCGTCGTATCCGTCGATTCCGTCGATTCCGTCGTATCCGTCGTATCCGTCGATTCCGTCGATTCCGTCGATTCCGTCGATTCCGTCGTATCCGTGGATTCCGTCGTATCCGTCGATTCCGTCGTATCCGTCGTATCCGTCGATTCCGTCGTATCCGTCGATTCCGTCGTATCCGTCGTATCCGTCGATTCCGTCGTATCCGTCGTATCCGTCGTATCCGTCGTATCCGTCGATTCCGTCGTATCCGTCGATTCCGTCGTATCCGTCGTATCCGTCGATTCCGTCGTATCCGTCGATTCCGTCGTATCCGTCGATTCCGTCGATTCCGTCGTATCCGTCGATTCCGTCGTATCCGTCGATTCCGTCGATTCCGTCGTATCCGTCGATTCCGTCGTCTTCTCAGAGGCCCACCCGCCCACCCGCCTCTGAGAAGAATCCGTCGATTCCGTCGTATCCGTCGTATCCGTCGATTCCGTCGTATCCGTCGATTCCGTCGTATCCGTCGATTCCGTCGATTCCGTCGTATCCGTCGTATCCGTCGATTCCGTCGCATCTGCAATGGAAATAGTTTCAAAAATAAGTATTTAAAGTCAATTAAAAGCGATCGTCACGAAGAGGACTACATTTTCATTGCCAACCGGATACCGATCAATGATTTGGCATCAATTATTTTCTCATTTGTACTAAAATTCCAGTAATCGATTCGAATCTACCGTACTCCTTCGCCCCTTACCGTACCTCGTATCCGTCGATTCCGCCGTCTTCTCAGAGGCCCACCCGCCCACCCGCCTCTGAGAAGAATCCGTCGGTTCCGTCGTATCCGTCGATTCCGTCGTATCCGTCGATTCCGTCGATTCCGTCGTATCCGTCGATTCCAGTCGATCCGAAAAAAATCAATTAATATTGACATTTCCAATATAAATGTTAAAACATTTAGGACTTCGTGTGCCTAGAGCATACATGAAAACTACCTGGAATTAAAAAACATAACCCGCATTTAAGGTTTTCGTTGACAAGGCATGTTACCAACGATTTGCAAACATACCCCACATTCATAAAATTCGTGGATTTCTAAGGTCTTTTTCATAAACATACCCCGCTTTCGTAGGATTTTGTCACATAACTTTTTCATGTATCGCCTAGAGTACGGGGTGACCTTTACTTTTTAGAGATGTGAATGCACATAGGGGAGATGAGCATAAATCGATACCAGACAGTAGTAAATTAAACGGAACCCTAGTTTTTTGAAAAAAAATTATCGATGCTGAAATGCGTAAGCGAAATCGTCAATTTGTTCGCATTTTCCGGTGAACCATTCAGGTTGTTAAGTTGTGTGTTACTTACTTACCGACATCACACAGCAATAAAGACAATGAGACAAGTATCATTACAGTAAACGCAACTGTATTTGTCAATAAAATTCATGTGCAAAATCGAATATTTTATTACATTAGTGCATTTATAATTGGTAAAACTCAACAATACAAACGAGCGCTAGGCGTACAAAATAACGAAGCTACACATTTGAAGATGAAAGGCAAGAACCGGAGAACAAATCAAGACCACAACCGGGGATTAGCGACGACTATTGATGGCACGACGTCCAGATGAGATTGAAGACGCCAAACAGCAGAGCACTACCGCATGTGCCGAAAAGACCCGCCATACAGCCCTGGAATGCATTCCTTGTTGGAGGCAGAGTAATAAAAAAGGTAGCTTCAAACTACTCAAAAGTTTCGTGACCATTCAACTCATTCAACTGCGTTTTTCAATTTTATCAACTGTTTTTCATTCAACTCATTTCATTTCAATTCATTCAATTTCATTCAACTGCGGTTGGAAAATCACCTCCGGTTGTCAAGCTATTTGTTTTGAGGGATTAATGAGTCGGAAGCCGATTAATTAAAATCATTCCAAGAAATTTTCAAAATAAAATCAATGATTGGAGTAAGAGCACTGGGAGTAGAAAACATCAAACAATTACTCAATTTTCCAAGGATTTCACATTTTTTTCATCTGACTTTTTAGTGCATTCATTCTTATCCTACCTTGTACATGGCTGCCATGCCCTCGTTCCGAACAATCTTGCGTGCGCAATCCAGCGTGTTCTTGTACAGAATCTCCTGCAATTTCATGATGATCAACAACCAATTTGAAGGTAGTATCAAGGATAAGTGAAAATATCCTGAATACCGTACTACTATTTTGTTTATTTTATTCTATTTTACTAAATAGTCACTGGCCTAGCAGTGGGCTCCGTGTGCCTAGAGTACGGGATGACCTTTACCTTTTTTTTACCGTACTACAGTAGCTACCGTACCTTGCGTCCCGACTGCATCATCATGCGTCGCCGCACAGTGTCAAACGGATACGAGAGCACCACAGCGCCCAGGAATGCGAGCTGCGAAACGAGATAATAATAATAATATTTATCCGCACGATGTTATGATTGTGGGGGGGGGGGGGGGTTAACGCCATTATAGTAGCAGGCACAAAATAAATAAAAGTAAATAAATGTAAATCTAAATACTGGAAAAGCTGTGCTAGCAACATGATACCGTATCCATCGATAGTTTGCAGTACCTGAATTTTAGCCCAAACGGCGACGCGCTTGGGGCTTTTTTCGGCGTTCGGCATCAGCCAGTTAACCAGGCCGAAGAGTGCGGCTCGATGAATGCAGAAGCCTACAACGATTTGGTTAACAAAACCGCACAATGCCTAAACAAAATTTAGGTTTTAAAAATCACAAACTAGAGTTCAGAAAAAAGCATGCTTATAATTCAAGAAAAAAGTCAACAAAACAGCAAACCAGTGCCCCCGTTCTAGACAATCCCTAATTATCGTGTAGCTCCCGTAGCACCAACTAGAGTGCGCAATACGGGTCGCCGCCTCTTCATTTCACACACTCTCTCATCACTCTACGGGTCGAGAGAGTGTGTGAAATGAAGAGACGGCGATCCGTATTGCGCACTCTAGCACCAACCCACCCGGCACGGCTGCTGTGAATCCTCTGTAGACGCCGATTGGTCCATCCGTCCTCACCGTCTTCACCAGGCAGTCCACGATACCCTACGAGAGCGGATACGGTAATGAATATTCAATAACCAGAATGAATTAAAAATGGCGAGGTGTTCGATGCGAAATTATGTCAATTATAGATCGAATTTAGCATCTACATCAGTTCACGATTAGGTTTGGTTACCGTACCTTGTACTCTCTGCCCTGTCCGGTTCCAATGTCGGCGGTCAGGCGCGTATGCGCGAAATCGAGCGGATACGCGAAGCACAGTGACGTGACGCCTGTAACGGATAAAAACGAAAAATAATTGTTGCTAAGTTTGTTGAAGTTGTTGAGAAAATGCCAACACGGGTGCTCAGTACCAACATCTAAAAACGGAGGAGGAAATTTTTTTTAAATGACCGCGCTGTAAATGTCGAACACCTATTTCAGTTTGGTGCGCTGCGTATGCGTTGCGTGCGCGAGATAGTGTAAGAAAGTGAGAGAGTGGCGCTCTCGCACCCTTCGCCAGCCAATGAGCGTGATAGGGGGCGGAGTCGAAGTTGAATGTGGGAGATGAAGCTGTTTGAACCTCCGTGGCCACCGTTTGTGGAATGTCAACAATTATGGTATTGTTGCAAAAATTATGAATGAATCAGATACTTGAAAAACTGCGGATGCAGATTGTTTGATACCGTAATCCAACACAACCGTACCTCCGGCCGCACCGCACGCAACGCTTCCCACGAAGAACTTCCAGTGGTCCCTCTCCTTATCGAGTCTGCGGTAGGGACCATTGCATTCAGATGCCACAAAATTACTGGTGAGAAAACAAGTCGACAAATAGAATTCGGCATACTTAAATTAGCGCACAAGCATCATTTCAAGAGCTATTTCCGCATGATACGTGAAATTAACTAAGAACAGTTTCTTTGATGAAATGTCCGTTGTATCCTCTTTGTCGACATGACTAATCACCACAGTAACTACCGTGCTCACTAGTGATGACAGTTGGGCATGCGCCTCTCCTCATGTTTTGCACACGCTCTCGCCGGTCACAGAGAGCACGCAAAATGAGTAGAGTTGCGTGTCCATGTGTCACCACTAGTACACTCACTAGTGTGCGCAATACGGGTCGCCGTCTCTTCATTCTACATCACACTCTCTCACCGGTCAGAGAAACGAGAGAGTGTGTGCGAAATGAAGAGACGATTATCCGTATTGCGCGCACTCTAGTGCTCACCCCTCGACGAGCAGCTTCCAATACGCGCCGGTGATGGCCATCTCGACGGAGATTTTCGGCACCACGCGAAGGACGTTGGCCAGATTACCTCTGGAAAGGAGAAATGTCGCCGCAATTTAGCACTTGCACAAATAAAATTGATACAAAAAAAGTTGCGAATAAAAATATTTGCATAAAGTATCAAAAACAAGACGTTGGCCAGATTTTTTCCCTGGAACGATGAGAAATAGCATATTTTATGCACTTGGACAATCGAAAATAGGTTTTAATGAGAGTGCGATAACAAATGTCCTTGATCACCAGAGCCATTTGTTAATGCAACTCAAAAAAAGATGAATCAGAATCAGCGATCGGCGGCGCTACTATCTATAGATTCGCATGATATCCTTCAACTCTCGGTAGAGTTCGGACAGTCTAAGAATGTATTGATAATTCTTAGGCTGTTTAGGTTCTAAGATTAGTTCTAGGCTGGTGCTAGCGCTTGGATCTATAGTGAGCCCGATCACGCCGCACCTCCAAAGGGCGGTGAGTCCTCCCTGCTCCTTGGGCACTCGCACGAGCACATCGAGTATTCCCTGTAATTAATGGCTTGGTCACACAACATCAGGGCCAGAATCAAACAGATATCAATGCCAAAACAAATAAGTAACCGTACACAAATTAGTAGTCATTTACCTTGTAACGCTCATTAATCGGAATAGTCGCCGACGCGTCTTGGACCTGCAAAATTAGCCATTTTTAAATCATTGTCCACTCAGACGTTACAATTAGTGTTGCAATATCCTGATTTTGAACTAAATAATCGATCGTATCAAATTTATTTATAGCAAAACACGCATTAGTTGGTTCAAAAAACCATTTCACTGAAAACTATACGAATTTGTTTTTGGGCCTTACAGTAAACATGAAGTAGTTATCACCTGTAGCAGCATCTTGGCCCGCTTCATGGGTGCGGTGCCCGTTCGCGTGAATGCCGCGGACAGGCCGCTGAACAGCGCGTAGTCGTAAAAACCCGGGGCCTGAACGATTAGGCTTGACTAAGGGGCGCATCTTTACTTCCTTTACTTGTATCTTTAGTTTACTTTGCTTATCTTTACTTTAGTGCCAAAGGCCGCGTTCTAACTTGAGCGCAGTGAGAAATGACAGCGGACGAACGTATGCGAGGGTAAGAAAATAACTCTCTACCATGGGGCACTAAAGTAAGGAAGTGCCGACTTGGGAATATCAATATAAGTAAGCTTGTTCTTGGCAGTTCTGAATTAACAATCATTTGCCACTACCGAACTGCTTTAGATAACCTGACCACAGAGAGTAAGCAACATACAAGTCACCGTCAGCATCTTTTCGGCTCTGGTCTGGGATGTAAACCTTCCACAGTTTCATTACCTTGTGCGGCTTCTTCTCGGGAGGCGCACTCCGGCGCTCGCCCTTGGTCATCTCGTAAACTCCCATCGCTAGCCTCTCGCAGCAAGGGCGTCGAGGGAAGCGAGGAGTTACTGAACGAATCGGGCATTCGAAATAGTGATACAAGCTAAAAATCGCGAGCTACGACATCAATGACAACTAGACAACGATAAAACATTAACTAACACTCGAGCATCATACTGATGTCGATGACTAAAATAAAAAAAATACTAGCGAATTGCTCGATAGAATTTAAATACAAATTAAACACGAGAATTAACTTCACAATGCGAAATTTGGAAGGATAAAAGACGTTCAGAACCGGGAAATATCCAAAAGTTTGACGATTCTCTATACCGTAATTGAACGGTGAAGAGGCGAGTAGAAATTGATTTTTAAGAACAAATGAATTTTCTTGCGATTCGACTTTTTTTTAAGTTGCCACTTTCCAATTTTTACGAAAATTCTGAACAACGCTGACAGCAAGAGACGATAACAATAAACTATTCCCCCCTTCCTTCACAAAGTCAGATATGAAGTCAGATTTGTAATACTGTTCCACTTCATCACCAACAGCCAGTAAGGCATTGCACCTTTTATTACACAACTCAAAATGACAGGCAAACGCTACGCGTACATAAGCGGGCCGGGAAATCGATGATAGGGACCGGGGCCGGGGATTAGGGGAACAGGGGTGGCCGCAGCCGGGCGCCGTCAAATGCCGAGTCGCGTCCGGAGCCGGATTATCCCTCTCCGACGCCTCCCTCGACGCCAAGAAGCTTCTGGACCTCGTCGTAGATGGCCAGCACCAGAGCACCTCCCGTGCCACGGAACACGTTCGACAGCGCACCCTGCAAGGACAAGCACCGGTTATGGATTCCGGAAAAGCCGGCTCTATCAACGGACCTTGAACATGGCGCTCATGCCCTCGTTCTTGATGATCTTGAGGGCGCAGTCCAGCGTGTTCTTGTAGAGAATCTCCTGCAATGAAAACAAGGCTTTTATCGTAAGGAACAGTAAGTACGGTACTACATCACACAGTAAGACTACCGTACTACATCAGTAACTGCTTGGCTACCGTACCACGACCAACTACCGTACCTTGCGTCCCGACTGCATCATCATGCGTCGTCGCACAGTGTCCCACGGGTACGACAGCACACCAGAGCCGATTGTGACGACCTGAAAGGATCCATGCTAGCATACACCATAGAATGAAATTCATTCAGAATCCATACTACCGTTTTCCCCTTACAGAAGTCTACTGCAGTATGGTACAGTGTTCCGATATTCACTCATACCATTATGCTGTTCATGTCGTAACAATATGAGTGAACATCGGATACAGTGATGAGCACAAGGCCGGATGTCGGACCATACCCCCGATTCTGACCTCCTGCTGTAAGCCGATAACCCCCGATTCCTGTAACAAAACCCGCGATTTTCAGCAGGTTGTTTGTCGAACCCCCGATTTTGCGCAAGTGTCCGAAGATGGTGCTCATCACTGATCGAATACCATGCTACCGTATCCCCATTACCGTACCTGGGCGACGCCCCACGCGGCGAAGAAGTTGAGCTTCTTGCCGTCCGACGTCATCACCGACTTGAGCGTGTCGAACATGCCGAAGTACGCCGCACGGTAGATGATGATGCCTGGAAGGATAATCAATTATCAATAAACCACCGCAACCCCCACAGAACAGTTTCAGGTTCTGTCCGTGTGTCAATGCGTAACGTTAGATGTTGCAGTACCAGCTGGTCCGTACATCACCGTACACCGTACACCTACAGTAGCAGTGATGAGCACCTGGTCGGATAACGGAGTATACCCCCGAAATTCACTCGGGGTTTGTAGCCTATAACCCCCGATTTCAGAAGCAAAACCCGCTATTTTCAACAGTTTTCTTGCCAACCCCCGATTTTGTGCAATTGTCCGAGAATGGTGCGCATTACTGAGTACCACCCTACCGTACACCAACCGAACCTTGCACGGAAACGAAGAATCCTCGGTAGAGGCCGATGGGTCCGTCAGACTTGACCGTCTTGACCAGGCAATCGACCAGACCCTGCAACCAATGACGTCATCACTGCCCATCGACCAATCAATATCTCACTACAGTATCCTACCGTATCGACAGTGCATCGACCAATCGATAACTACCGCAGTATCCTACCGTACCTTGTACTCTCTGGTGGCGCCCTTTCCTACATCAGCGCCGAGGCGGGTTCTCGCATAGTCGAGCGGGTACACGAAGCACAGAGATGTGGCACCTGAATTTGTATCGTATCCTACAGTACCCTACCGTGCCACACCAAACTACCGTACCCCATACCGTGTACTACACCCAACAGTTACCGTACCTGCGGCTCCTCCAGACGCGAGGTTGCCCGCGAAGAACTTCCAGAACTGCTTCTTCTTGTCGACTCTGCAAATATCATTTAAAAAAATCAATTCGTGATAGGATCCAGGCCTGGGGCGCTACCCTACTCACCCATCGAGGAAGATTTTCTTGTACGTATCCTTGAAAGCGAAGTTGAGCGCCTGCGTCGGGAAGTAGCGAATGACGTTGGCCAGATTGCCTCTAGAGATCAAAGATCAAAGATCAGAATAAAGATCAAAGATCAAACGGCACCTCCAGAGGGCGGAGAATCCCTGCTCCTTGGGCACTCGCACGAGCACATCCATGATGCCCTTGTAGCGCTTGTCAACCGCGATCGAGGCAGAGGCATCTTGCACCTGCAAGCACAACATTCCTTCAGTACATTCTGCAGCACACTGCACCACACCCATATCGAATCCTACAGTACTCCCTCATCTTGAAGAACCCAATAGCGTACCGTACAGTACCACGCCTACGTAACCAACTTCCGCGCGTACCAGCCCATCGCACAATCATCCCGTACCGGATCCAATCGAACACCGTACCCGACTAAACCCAATCGCACCACATCTTACAGCGTCCTACCGTACCACACCAACCTACCGTACCACACCAAACTTCCGTACCCAACAGTACCACACCAAGCTACAGTACCCTACCGTACCACACCAAGCTACCGTACCCCACGGTACCTGGAGCAGCAGCTTGACTCGCTCGATCGGCGCGACGGCAGTCTTCGAGATTGCAGCGGCTGTGCCGCCAGTCGCCAGATCCAGCAGGAATTTCTTCGTGTTGAAACCCTGAAAGAGGGATAATTAGGTGTACAGTGGCCAGAAACTGAATGTGTGGGACGAACCATGGCAAGATACAGTAACATAGGCTCAATGGGTACAACCGTAACCTGGATATCCCGGGCTATATTTGAATCCCCGGGCGCCACCGTAACCCGGATCCTGGGGAGCCCCAGAGATCCCAGGGGTATCAGGGGGGGGTCCGTACCTTGGCCTCCTTCTTCTTGTCGCCGCCGCCGCCTCCCGCCGCCGCTGCCTTGTCTGCTCCCATAGTGTCGGTGCGAAGGGGTGTCGAAGTGAGCGGGCGGCGAGGAGGGAATCGCTTTTATAGCCTGCGAGAGGGGTGAAATGATGCTAATCGAGTAATGCAAATGAGATGGAGACAGCGCGCGGATTAGAGAGAGGGAGAGACAAGGAATGAACTCTTGATCGCATCGTGAGAGGGGTAATTGGATCAGCACAATTAGGGAAATCGATATTTCGAAATGCGCAAGAGCAATCGTCGATGAGCATCAACCTCGGATGAATGAACAAAATAGGAGGTCGTGTATAAAATCGGAAAATATCGCTGTTTTGGATTCCAGAAATCGGGGGCAGTCAGCTTCAAAAGCCTTAGCAAAAACGGGGGTATGGTCCCGTATGCGCCTCAGTGCTCATCAATGGTGAGAAATAGAGTTGGCGCAATGGTCGAGCGAAATTTACGCTCATTGCGCAGCACCATTACCGCAAACTACCGTACCAATACGGAGTCGCGCCGCTACAGTACGTGTCCGAGTGAGGCCAGTCATCCAACTGAAAAATGGAATTTATTTGATTCACAAACAGGGGTCAAATACTCAGGTCATAAAACCCAAAATGTGGTATGCTTTTACAAATTTTGAAGGATATTTCGCATTCGGGAAGGTTCATCCGTTTTTGTCGATCAGTTGTATGCTTTTCTCTAATTTTGTTCAAAATGGTCTTAAAAAGTTGCATGCATAGGTCCTTGCGGGAGGGGTATTTGACCTCTGTTCACAAAAAAATTCGAAACCATAGACTCACCGACGAAATCGACACGTGTCGTCCGTAGAGAAGCTGAAGGAAGGGGTGAGGGAAGGGACTGCCGCTCTCTCGCAGTGAGGAATGAGAATGAGGGAAGGGGAGGGGATAAAAGGCAAACCCTTGCGCGAGGGGTGAGTCTGCAATGGGACGTTTTGGTCGTTTGACGTCGGATTTTCTGAGCCTCAAGCATGAAATTTACATAACCAATCCAGAGCTGCAAAACCAACACGTTTAACCTTGATTTTACCTGTTCGTTCAAACCAAAGGAAAAAAAATCCAGATGAAACGAATGTCAAGAAAAATTTGACCTATAAAAAGCGCAAAGGTCTAAATATCGATTTTAGGAAGTCGGTAGAAGTTCCAGGGGCTCTTGGTGTCCTTAAAAATAGGTTTTTGGTTGATAAATCTGCCGAAGGTGTACGGTAGCTCACTGTAAGAGATCTTTTAACGTCACAAAAGCTTGTGAATCTGATTAGGAATACTAATATATGCTGTTTATGCAAAATAGGTCAAAACCCGAGGTCAAACGATCAAAAACAGCCATTCCCGGGTCACCCCTTGCGCAAGGGTTCGAAACCCTTGCGCAAGGGTTTGCCTTTCTCACTCTCCCCTTCCTCTCATTCGTCGTCACACCGCGCACCCTTCCCCCTTCCTTCAGCTTCTCTAGTCGTCCGCAATTGAACCTCGTCCTCATACCTCTCCAGCAGTCCCGGCGACCTACTTTTTGACCATGACCCGGGGTACGTGGTTGCGCACTACCCCACGTGGGACAACGTGGGGTAGTGCGCAACCATGAACCCCGGGTCATGGGTCAGATGACTTTTTTGGTCAATCGATAAATCATACCGTACCCCATCACAATCGATCCTACAGTAACCCAAATTACCATATATGGCTACCGTAACCCGAGATATCGCGAACTGACTTATTTTCAGAAGTGCACCAAATGTCTTCGATCTTTGTTCGAATGTGTACTACAGTAACCCGCGATGTTACCGTAACCCGAATTACCGTAATCCGGGAATCGCGAACTGCCTTTATTTTTTTTAAACGGCGTTTTAAAAATCCATTCCTTGGTGATTCTTGGTGATTTTCCCCATTGACTATATTTTGTATTTTTCGTCGATTACGCATGTCGTTTACTAGTAAAGAGCGCGTCCTAGAATCACCAGGTTGGATAAAACTTCAATCACAGAGGTTGTTTATTAGTAAAGAGCGCATCCTAGGGTCACCGGGTTAGAGAAAACATCGATTACGGAGGTTGATTATTAGTAAAGGGCGCACCCTAGGATCACCGGGTTAGAGAAAACATCGATTACGGAGGTTGTTTACTAGTAAAGAGCGCACCCTAGGATCACCGGGTTAGAGAAAACATCGATTACGGAGGTTAATTATTAGTAAAGGGCGCATCCTAGGATCACCGGGTTGGATGAAACGACGAATACGGAGGTTGTTTACTAATAAAGAGTGCGTCCTAGAATCTCCGGGTTAGACAAAATTAGAAAAACTCAGAAAAAAATTTAATCCGGTGGTTCTAGAATGCGCTCTTTACTAATAATCAACTTCCGTAATCGATGTTTTCTCTAACCCGGTGATCCTAGGGTGCGCTCTTTACTAGTAAACAACCTCCGTAATCGATTTTTTCTCTAACCCGGTGATCCTAGGGTGCGCCCTTTACTAATAATCAACCTCCGTAATCGATGTTTTCTCTAACCCGGTGACCCTAGGGTGCGCCCTTTACTAATAATCAACCTCCGTAATCGATGTTTTCTCTAACCCGGTGACCCTAGGATGCGCTCTTTACTAATAAACAACCTCTGTGATTGAAGTTTTATCCAACCTGGTGATTCTAGGACGCGCTCTTTACTAGTAAACGACATGCGTAATCGACGAAAAATACAAAATATAGTCAATGGGAAAAATCACCAAGAATCACCAAGGAATGGATTTTTAAAACGCCGTTTAAAAAAAATAAAGGCAGTTCGCGATTCCCGGATTACGGTAATTCGGGTTACGGTAACATCGCGGGTTACTGTAGTACACATTCGAACAAAGATCGAAGACATTTGGTGCACTTCTGAAAATAAGTCAGTTCGCGATATCTCGGGTTACGGTAGCCATATATGGTAATTTGGGTTACTGTAGGATCGATTGTGATGGGGTACGGTATGATTTATCGATTGACCAAAAAAGTCATCTGACCCATGACCCGGGGTTCATGGTTGCGCACTACCCCACGTTGTCCCACGTGGGGTAGTGCGCAACCACGTACCCCGGGTCATGGTCAAAAAGTAGGTCGCCGGCGGCGTGGAGACCTATGCTCGTCCTCATTGAGCCATCTAACTGCCGAAGATGAACTGGTTCTGACATAGTTACCAATACCACTCGATCCACTCGGTCCACTGTTTTTGAAAGACAATCGCCTAAACTAAAGTTAATCAAACGATCGAAATGAGACTGAATACGCAACAACAAATATTTTCGCTAATAGAGAAACTAACCGGTCCACTCGATTCCGTCGATTCTTCTGAGGCCCACCCGCCACCCGCCTCGGTCCACTCGATCCACTCTATCCACTCGATTCCACTCGATCCACTCGATTCCACTCGATTCCACTCGATCCACTCGATTCCACTCGATCCACTCGATTCCACTCGATTCCACATGAAAAATGATTTTTGATTATTTATCTTTGATTTTGTCTGAAATATTTAGGTTACTCATCAGAAAATATATCCTAGCTTATTTTTTTCGCAAATAATTCAAACGAATTTAAGATAGACTCACTAAAAAGAACTACATGAACTACCTACTACTGTTTTGGAAAGACAATCGCCTAAACTAAAGTTAATCAAACGGTCGAAATGAGACTGAATACGCAACAACAAATATTTTCGCTAATAGAGAAACTAACCGGTCCACTCGATTCCGTCACCTTTACGTTGTCGTCGTTTTCCTCCTTCATGTCGAATCCTCTCGCTCGTCGAAGTCGTCTTATTCATTCTGGTCGCAGAGGGGCCACGGTAGATCGTCCGGGAGTGAGCGGCCATTCGTGATACTATAAACATTGATAGTATAACATTGATTAATTAATCAGCGATATAAAAGCAAGGATTACATTTAAATATTTATAGGAGGATGAACAAGGGAATATGAGGGAGTGATGATTCAAGACTGAGAAGCAAAGATGAAAGGCAGAACAGAAAACCTGGTATTTGCGATGAGAAGATATACAATCACTGAAGGTTGCTGCGGCAATGCAAAAAGCAAACGGAAAACAGTGAAAAGGTCGTGATGAATGAGAAACCTAAGGTATTAAGGGCACATTTTCCAAAGGTCTCTAAAGGAGGGTCAAATGAATTGAGAACAGGTATGTAGTTCCCAACAGGAAAGAGGAATACATAGGAAAATGCTGACAATATTGGACAATTCGTTAACAAACAAGTTCTGATTGACGGTTTACTTGCTCTGAATTTGCAATCTCGAAAGAGGACAGTATGTAGTAAGGTTGGCATTTCGGTGTTTGCAACGTTGCAATAGCGGTTCCCTAGGTAGCGCTACCGGTAGCAACGTTGCTACGGAGAGGCGAGGGTAGGGGGAGGGTAGCAACGTTGCAACGAGGGAAGGGAAGACCCTCTCATTTTTGCACGCTCTCTCGCCTATCTCTGCCCTTCCCTAGAGAGGTAGCAACGTTGCTACGAGTCTCTCGATAGGTAGCAACGTTGCTACTCCCCCCTACCATTGCAACGTTGCAACGTCGTAATCGTTTAGCCAACCCTAGTATGTAGCATTCAAGAATAAATGATTATATCCACAATAAATAGTGAGGGAACGCCATCAAAGCAAATCGAAAAAAACGATGTGAATCATTTTGATTTATTTACAGCGAGGCCGCAATAAACTTAATCAATACCGTATACTAGGAAGATGAGCAATTCATTATATTTCGCCATTAAATCGTAATCAAATTTATTTTTATTAAATACTACTCATGTCGGCAAAATATAGATAATCGTTACAAACGACTTCGAAATAAACCAATTCAGGAGGCTCTTTCGAAAACAATTTATTTATTCTCAAGGAAGAAAATTTATATGAAAAAACGAGGACCAGAGAAACAGGACTAATTGAGTTGAAAACATATTGTAAGAGCGGGGTAACGACTATTCTACAGGCTAACTGTCGATCAATTGCATCGGTGCATAATCAATGAAACAAGTACAACACAAAAAATGGTGATATTTCTACATAGATACGAGCAAATTCCAGCCTAGGAGCAGCACATCGAGCGCCCGGAGATGGCACTTGTAGTCAACCAACTGCAAAGTTAAATTGTTTGTCTGATATAGGAAAACGAGCACATCAACTCACCGATTAAATTGGTTTGTTCCATTTGTAGTAGAAGAATCTCACCCTGCTCCCACGCTTTGAGTCATCCAACTGCCGAAGTCATGCTCATTCTGAAAAAAGTAGCCAATGCTTCTCGCAAGTAAAGAATTTAAGGCTAATTTTGCTAGGCAGAAGGCGATTGCTTTCGCTCTCTACTACGGTGTGGTAGGTAGTCAAGAAGGCAATGCTTTTTCGCGTTTTTCAAGATGACCATCATTCCTCATTTGATCGGCTGGACAAAAGTTCTGCCAGAACAGATTGGGGACTTACACCCACAAGTTGAGCACCAGCCGAATAGATACGGTAGATTGTAATCTTCTAACAACTCAAACTATTTATCAATAAGGCTGTGCAGGTGGTGGATTAAAAATTGACGAGCGATTCTCCCATTAATCAGTGCAGTTTTCAATATTTCACTTTTGGAAAGCAGGCTACGTTGATAGAACAAAAGGTGTCCTAAATCCATCTTACCTTTGGCGCCGTTATAATTTCAATTATTTTCTTGATGAGGAGGATGGTCTTTTACATTCTACTACTCTACTGGTTTCCTGCCCTATAACGATTGTATCACCTCTACGGAAATCTACCGTACCTCTTGAAGCAGTGTGGAGTCGCTTTAGTACAGAACGCGTCCGAGTGACGGCAATCATCCAACTGTAAAGTGAATTTTTTTATTCACAAAGGATTTCGAAAACATTGACTCACCGACGAAATCATCACGTGTCGCCCGCAATTGAAGGTCGTCCTGATTGAGTCATCCAGTCGCCGAAGTTGAACTGGTTCTGACATAGTAACCAATACCTCTCGTGAGAGAGATATTGGTTACTATTTCAGCGCGGCAGAGCTCCTAGCTCACGCCACATCCTAAAGCACGCGTGACAGAGCTCCTAGCTCACGCCACATTTTTTAGCACGCGTGACAGAGCTCCTAGCTCACGCCACATTTTTTAGCACGCGTGACAGAGCTCCTAGCTCACGCCACATTTTTTTAGCACGCGTGACAGAGCTCCTAGCTCACGCCACATCCTAAAGCACATTTTTTAGCACGCGTGACAGAGCTCCTAGCTCACGCCACATTTTTTAGCACGCGTGACAGAGCTCCTAGCTCACGCCACATTTTTTTAGCACGCGTGACAGAGCTCCTAGCTCACGCCACATTCTAAAGCACGCGTGACAGAGCTCCTAGCTCACGCCACATTTTTTAGCACGCGTGACAGAGCTCCTAGCTCACGCCACATCCTAAAGCACATTTTTTAGCACGCGTGACAGAGCTCCTAGCTCACGCCACATTTTTTAGCACGCGTGACAGAGCTCCTAGCTCACGCCACATCCTAAAGCACATTTTTTAGCACGCGTGACAGAGCTCCTAGCTCACGCCACATTTTTTAGCACGCGTGACAGAGCTCCTAGCTCACGCCACATCCTAAAGCACGCGTGACAGAGCTCCTAGCTCACGCCACATTTTTTTTAGCACGCGTGACAGAGCTCCTAGCTCACGCCACATCCTAAAGCACATTTTTTAGCACGCGTGACAGAGCTCCTAGCTCACGCCACATCCTAAAGCACGCGTGACAGAGCTCCTAGCTCACGCCACATTTTTTTAGCACGCGTGACAGAGCTCCTAGCTCACGCCACATCCTAAAGCACATTTTTTAGCACGCGTGACAGAGCTCCTAGCTCACGCCACATTTTTTAGCACGCGTGACAGAGCTCCTAGCTCACGCCACATTTTTTTAGCACGCGTGACAGAGCTCCTAGCTCACGCCACATTTTTTAGCACGCGTGACAGAGCTCCTAGCTCACGCCACATTTTTTAGCACGCGTGACAGAGCTCCTAGCTCACGCCACATTCTAAAGCACGCGTGACAGAGCTCCTTGCTCACGCCACATTTTTTAGCACGCGTGACAGAGCTCCTAGCTCACGCCACATCCTAAAGCACATTTTTTTAGCACGCGTGACAGAGCTCCTAGCTCACGCCACATCCTAAAGCACGCGTGACAGAGCTCCTTGCTCACGCCACATTTTTTAGCACGCGTGACAGAGCTCCTAGCTCACGCCACATTTTTTAGCACGCGTGACAGAGCTCCTAGCTCACGCCACATCCTAAAGCACATTTTTTAGCACGCGTGACAGAGCTCCTAGCTCACGCCACATTTTTTAGCACGCGTGACAGAGCTCCTAGCTCACGCCACATTTTTTTAGCACGCGTGACAGAGCTCCTAGCTCACGCCACATCCTAAAGCACATTTTTTAGCACGCGTGACAGAGCTCCTAGCTCACGCCACATTTTTTAGCACGCGTGACAGAGCTCCTAGCTCACGCCACATCCTAAAGCACGCGTGACAGAGCTCCTAGCTCACGCCACATTTTTTTTAGCACGCGTGACAGAGCTCCTAGCTCACGCCACATTTTTTAGCACGCGTGACAGAGCTCCTAGCTCACGCCACATCCTAAAGCACGCGTGACAGAGCTCCTAGCTCACGCCACATTTTTTTAGCACGCGTGACAGAGCTCCTAGCTCACGCCACATCCTAAAGCACATTTTTAGCACGCGTGACAGAGCTCCTAGCTCACGCCACATTTTTTTAGCACGCGTGACAGAGCTCCTAGCTCACGCCACATTTTTTTAGCACGCGTGACAGAGCTCCTAGCTCACGCCACATCCTAAAGCACGCGTGACAGAGCTCCTAGCTCACGCCACATTTTTAGCACGCGTGACAGAGCTCCTAGCTCACGCCACATCCTAAAGCACATTTTTTAGCACGCGTGACAGAGCTCCTAGCTCACGCCACATCCTAAAGCACGCGTGACAGAGCTCCTAGCTCACGCCACATTTTTTAGCACGCGTGACAGAGCTCCTAGCTCACGCCACATTTTTCAGCACGCGTGACAGAGCTCCTAGCTCACGCCACATCCTAAAGCACGCGTGACAGAGCTCCTAGCTCACGCCACATTTTTTTTAGCACGCGTGACAGAGCTCCTAGCTCACGCCACATCCTAAAGCACATTTTTTAGCACGCGTGACAGAGCTCCTAGCTCACGCCACATCCTAAAGCACGCGTGACAGAGCTCCTAGCTCACGCCACATTTTTTAGCACGCGTGACAGAGCTCCTAGCTCACGCCACATTTTTTAGCACGCGTGACAGAGCTCCTAGCTCACGCCACATCCTAAAGCACATTTTTTAGCACGCGTGACAGAGCTCCTAGCTCACGCCACATTTTTTAGCACGCGTGACAGAGCTCCTAGCTCACGCCACATTTTTTTAGCACGCGTGACAGAGCTCCTAGCTCACGCCACATTCTAAAGCACGCGTGACAGAGCTCCTAGCTCACGCCACATCCTAAAGCACGCGTGACAGAGCTCCTAGCTCACGCCACATTTTTTTTAGCACGCGTGACAGAGCTCCTAGCTCACGCCACATTTTTTTAGCACGCGTGACAGAGCTCCTAGCTCACGCCACATCCTAAAGCACGCGTGACAGAGCTCCTAGCTCACGCCACATTTTTAGCACGCGTGACAGAGCTCCTAGCTCACGCCACATCCTAAAGCACATTTTTTAGCACGCGTGACAGAGCTCCTAGCTCACGCCACATCCTAAAGCACGCGTGACAGAGCTCCTAGCTCACGCCACATTTTTTAGCACGCGTGACAGAGCTCCTAGCTCACGCCACATTTTTCAGCACGCGTGACAGAGCTCCTAGCTCACGCCACATCCTAAAGCACGCGTGACAGAGCTCCTAGCTCACGCCACATCCTAAAGCACGCGTGACAGAGCTCCTAGCTCACGCCACATTTTTTAGCACGCGTGACAGAGCTCCTAGCTCACGCCACATTTTTTTAGCACGCGTGACAGAGCTCCTAGCTCACGCCACATTCTAAAGCACGCGTGACAGAGCTCCTAGCTCACGCCACATTTTTTAGCACGCGTGACAGAGCTCCTAGCTCACGCCACATCCTAAAGCACATTTTTTAGCACGCGTGACAGAGCTCCTAGCTCACGCCACATTTTTTAGCACGCATGACAGAGCTCCTAGCTCACGCCACATTCTAAAGCACGCGTGACAGAGCTCCTAGCTCACGCCACATCCTAAACTTAGCTTTTAAATTCCTTGGTCGGCATGAGAAGTTCCTTCCTTGTTGAGAGTGATCGCCACCTTGTTCACGTGCATCTGCAAATAAAATTTAATTTAATAATATCTAATTTTATTAAATAATATAGATCGAATAGGGCCATTACTAACGTTACTCATGAAACGTAAATTCAGTGGATATTATGATAGTAATTCTCCAAAATTGATATCGCTATCATGCATAAATGAAACGTACGCAAACGTAGCAGTAGAATTCAATACCAACTAATTTAAGGAAGAGATTAAAAAGACAAAAGTGGGCGGATTATTTAGCAGGAATGCCATTAAAACGGCAGCAGAAATGTGAAGCAAATATGCCTAAATTCGATGTACTTACACTGAGGTCGCACTTACTTCAAGTTTAATTCGCAATTTATTGGCTTGTGAGAAAATTCACACTAAATAATGAGTTACAAGAAATGAGAGGATATAATAAATGAGGAAATAAATTTTTGAGAAGGTAAACAAAGTAATGAAGTGTTCACACTCATGTAATCGTAAGTTATCGATCGGTAAGTCACCTTTACGTTGTCGTCGTTTTTCCTTCATGTCGAATCCTCTCGCTCGTCGAAGTCGTCTTATTCATTCTGGTCGCAGAGGGGCCACGGTAGATCGTCCGGGAGTGAGCGGCCATTCGTGATACTATAAACATTGATAGTATAACATTGATTAATTAATCAGCGATATAAAAGCAAGGATTACATTTAAATATTTATAGGAGGATGAACAAGGGAATATGAGGGAGTGATGATTCAAGACTGAGAAGCAAAGATGAAAGGCAGAACAGAAAACCTGGTATTTGCGATGAGAAGATATACAATCACTGAAGGTTGCTGCGGCAATGCAAAAAGCAAACGGAAAACAGTGAAAAGGTCGTGATGAATGAGAAACCTAAGGTATTAAGGGCACATTTTCCAAAGGTCTCTAAAGGAGGGTCAAATGAATTGAGAACAGGTATGTAGTTCCCAACAGGAAAGAGGAATACATAGGAAAATGCTGACAATATTGGACAATTCGTTAACAAACAAGTTCTGATTGACGGTTTACTTGCTCTGAATTTGCAATCTCGAAAGAGGACAGTATGTAGTAAGGTTGGCATTTCGGTGTTTGCAACGTTGCAATAGCGGTTCCCTAGGTAGCGCTACCGGTAGCAACGTTGCTACGGAGAGGCGAGGGTAGGGGGAGGGTAGCAACGTTGCAACGAGGGAAGGGAAGACCCTCTCATTTTTGCACGCTCTCTCGCCTATCTCTGCCCTTCCCTAGAGAGGTAGCAACGTTGCTACGAGTCTCTCGATAGGTAGCAACGTTGCTACGAGTCTCTCGATAGGTAGCAACGTTGCTACTCCCCCCTACCATTGCAACGTTGCAACGTCGTAATCGTTTAGCCAACCCTAGTATGTAGCATTCAAGAATAAATGATTATATCCACAATAAATAGTGAGGGAACGCCATCAAAGCAAATCGAAAAAAACGATGTGAATCATTTGATTTATTTACAGCGAGGCCGCAATAAACTTAATCAATACCGTATACTAGGAAGATGAGCAATTCATTATATTTCGCCATTAAATCGTAATCAAATTTATTTTATTAAATACTACTCATGTCGGCAAATATAGATAATCGTTACAAACGACTTCGAAATAAACCAATTCAGGAGGCTCTTTCGAAAACAATTTATTTATTCTCAAGGAAGAAAATTTATATGAAAAAACGAGGACCAGAGAAACAGGACTAATTGAGTTGAAAACATATTGTAAGAGCGGGGTAACGACTATTCTACAGGCTAACTGTCGATCAATTGCATCGGTGCATAATCAATGAAACAAGTACAACACAAAAAATGGTGATATTTCTACATAGATACGAGCAAATTCCAGCCTAGGAGCAGCACATCGAGCGCCCGGAGATGGCACTTGTAGTCAACCAACTGCAAAGTTAAATTGTTTGTCTGATATAGGAAAACGAGCACATCAACTCACCGATTAAATTGGTTTGTTCCATTTGTAGTAGAAGAATCTCACCCTGCTCCCACGCTTTGAGTCATCCAACTGCCGAAGTCATGCTCATTCTGAAAAAAGTAGCCAATGCTTCTCGCAAGTAAAGAATTTAAGGCTAATTTTGCTAGGCAGAAGGCGATTGCTTTCGCTCTCTACTACGGTGTGGTAGGTAGTCAAGAAGGCAATGCTTTTTCGCGTTTTTCAAGATGACCATCATTCCTCATTTGATCGGCTGGACAAAAGTTCTGCCAGAACAGATTGGGGACTTACACCCACAAGTTGAGCACCAGCCGAATAGATACGGTAGATTGTAATCTTCTAACAACTCAAACTATTTATCAATAAGGCTGTGCAGGTGGTGGATTAAAAATTGACGAGCGATTCTCCCATTAATCAGTGCAGTTTTCAATATTTCACTTTTGGAAAGCAGGCTACGTTGATAGAACAAAAGGTGTCCTAAATCCATCTTACCTTTGGCGCCGTTATAATTTCAATTATTTTCTTGATGAGGAGGATGGTCTTTTACATTCTACTACTCTACTGGTTTCCTGCCCTATAACGATTGTATCACCTCTACGGAAATCTACCGTACCTCTTGAAGCAGTGTGGAGTCGCTTTAGTACAGAACGCGTCCGAGTGACGGCAATCATCCAACTGTAAAGTGAATTTTTTTATTCACAAAGGATTTCGAAAACATTGACTCACCGACGAAATCATCACGTGTCGCCCGCAATTGAAGGTCGTCCTGATTGAGTCATCCAGTCGCCGAAGTTGAACTGGTTCTGACATAGTAACCAATACCTCTCGTGAGAGAGATATTGGTTACTATTTCAGCGCGGCAGAGCTCCTAGCTCACGCCACATCCTAAAGCACGCGTGACAGAGCTCCTAGCTCACGCCACATTTTTTAGCACGCGTGACAGAGCTCCTAGCTCACGCCACATTTTTTAGCACGCGTGACAGAGCTCCTAGCTCACGCCACATTTTTTTTAGCACGCGTGACAGAGCTCCTAGCTCACGCCACATCCTAAAGCACATTTTTTAGCACGCGTGACAGAGCTCCTAGCTCACGCCACATTTTTTAGCACGCGTGACAGAGCTCCTAGCTCACGCCACATTTTTTTAGCACGCGTGACAGAGCTCCTAGCTCACGCCACATTCTAAAGCACGCGTGACAGAGCTCCTAGCTCACGCCACATTTTTTAGCACGCGTGACAGAGCTCCTAGCTCACGCCACATCCTAAAGCACATTTTTTAGCACGCGTGACAGAGCTCCTAGCTCACGCCACATTTTTTAGCACGCGTGACAGAGCTCCTAGCTCACGCCACATCCTAAAGCACATTTTTTAGCACGCGTGACAGAGCTCCTAGCTCACGCCACATTTTTTAGCACGCGTGACAGAGCTCCTAGCTCACGCCACATCCTAAAGCACGCGTGACAGAGCTCCTAGCTCACGCCACATTTTTTTAGCACGCGTGACAGAGCTCCTAGCTCACGCCACATCCTAAAGCACATTTTTTAGCACGCGTGACAGAGCTCCTAGCTCACGCCACATCCTAAAGCACGCGTGACAGAGCTCCTAGCTCACGCCACATTTTTTTAGCACGCGTGACAGAGCTCCTAGCTCACGCCACATCCTAAAGCACATTTTTAGCACGCGTGACAGAGCTCCTAGCTCACGCCACATTTTTTAGCACGCGTGACAGAGCTCCTAGCTCACGCCACATTTTTTAGCACGCGTGACAGAGCTCCTAGCTCACGCCACATCCTAAAGCACATTTTTTAGCACGCGTGACAGAGCTCCTAGCTCACGCCACATTTTTTAGCACGCGTGACAGAGCTCCTAGCTCACGCCACATTTTTTTAGCACGCGTGACAGAGCTCCTAGCTCACGCCACATTCTAAAGCACGCGTGACAGAGCTCCTAGCTCACGCCACATCCTAAAGCACGCGTGACAGAGCTCCTAGCTCACGCCACATTTTTTTTAGCACGCGTGACAGAGCTCCTAGCTCACGCCACATTTTTTTAGCACGCGTGACAGAGCTCCTAGCTCACGCCACATCCTAAAGCACGCGTGACAGAGCTCCTAGCTCACGCCACATTTTTAGCACGCGTGACAGAGCTCCTAGCTCACGCCACATCCTAAAGCACATTTTTTAGCACGCGTGACAGAGCTCCTAGCTCACGCCACATCCTAAAGCACGCGTGACAGAGCTCCTAGCTCACGCCACATTTTTTAGCACGCGTGACAGAGCTCCTAGCTCACGCCACATTTTTCAGCACGCGTGACAGAGCTCCTAGCTCACGCCACATCCTAAAGCACGCGTGACAGAGCTCCTAGCTCACGCCACATCCTAAAGCACGCGTGACAGAGCTCCTAGCTCACGCCACATTTTTTAGCACGCGTGACAGAGCTCCTAGCTCACGCCACATTTTTTTAGCACGCGTGACAGAGCTCCTAGCTCACGCCACATTCTAAAGCACGCGTGACAGAGCTCCTAGCTCACGCCACATTTTTTAGCACGCGTGACAGAGCTCCTAGCTCACGCCACATCCTAAAGCACATTTTTAGCACGCGTGACAGAGCTCCTAGCTCACGCCACATTTTTTAGCACGCATGACAGAGCTCCTAGCTCACGCCACATTCTAAAGCACGCGTGACAGAGCTCCTAGCTCACGCCACATCCTAAACTTAGCTTTTAAATTCCTTGGTCGGCATGAGAAGTTCCTTCCTTGTTGAGAGTGATCGCCACCTTGTTCACGTGCATCTGCAAATAAAATTTAATTTAATAATATCTAATTTTATTAAATAATATAGATCGAATAGGGCCATTACTAACGTTACTCATGAAACGTAAATTCAGTGGATATTATGATAGTAATTCTCCAAAATTGATATCGCTATCATGCATAAATGAAACGTACGCAAACGTAGCAGTAGAATTCAATACCAACTAATTTAAGGAAGAGATTAAAAAGACAAAGTGGGCGGATTATTTAGCAGGAATGCCATTAAAACGGCAGCAGAAATGTGAAGCAAATATGCCTAAATTCGATGTACTTACACTGAGGTCGCACTTACTTCAAGTTTAATTCGCAATTTATTGGCTTTGTGAGAAATTCACACTAAATAATGAGTTACAAGAAATGAGAGGATATAATAAATGAGGAAATAAATTTTTGAGAAGGTAAACAAAGTAATGAAGTGTTCACACTCATGTAATCGTAAGTTATCGATCGGTAAGTCACCTTTACGTTGTCGTCGTTTTCCTCCTTCATGTCGAATCCTCTCGCTCGTCGAAGTCGTCTTATTCATTCTGGTCGCAGAGGGGCCACGGTAGATCGTCCGGGAGTGAGCGGCCATTCGTGATACTATAAACATTGATAGTATAACATTGATTAATTAATCAGCGATATAAAAGCAAGGATTACATTTAAATATTTATAGGAGGATGAACAAGGGAATATGAGGGAGTGATGATTCAAGACTGAGAAGCAAAGATGAAAGGCAGAACAGAAAACCTGGTATTTGCGATGAGAAGATATACAATCACTGAAGGTTGCTGCGGCAATGCAAAAAGCAAACGGAAAACAGTGAAAAGGTCGTGATGAATGAGAAACCTAAGGTATTAAGGGCACATTTTCCAAAGGTCTCTAAAGGAGGGTCAAATGAATTGAGAACAGGTATGTAGTTCCCAACAGGAAAGAGGAATACATAGGAAAATGCTGACAATATTGGACAATTCGTTAACAAACAAGTTCTGATTGACGGTTTACTTGCTCTGAATTTGCAATCTCGAAAGAGGACAGTATGTAGTAAGGTTGGCATTTCGGTGTTTGCAACGTTGCAATAGCGGTTCCCTAGGTAGCGCTACCGGTAGCAACGTTGCTACGGAGAGGCGAGGGTAGGGGGAGGGTAGCAACGTTGCAACGAGGGAAGGAAGACCCTCTCATTTTTGCACGCTCTCTCGCCTATCTCTGCCCTTCCCTAGAGAGGTAGCAACGTTGCTACGAGTCTCTCGATAGGTAGCAACGTTGCTACGAGTCTCTCGATAGGTAGCAACGTTGCTACTCCCCCCTACCATTGCAACGTTGCAACGTCGTAATCGTTTAGCCAACCCTAGTATGTAGCATTCAAGAATAAATGATTATATCCACAATAAATAGTGAGGGAACGCCATCAAAGCAAATCGAAAAAACGATGTGAATCATTTTGATTTATTTACAGCGAGGCCGCAATAAACTTAATCAATACCGTATACTAGGAAGATGAGCAATTCATTATATTTCGCCATTAAATCGTAATCAAATTTATTTTTATTAAATACTACTCATGTCGGCAAAATATAGATAATCGTTACAAACGACTTCGAAATAAACCAATTCAGGAGGCTCTTTCGAAAACAATTTATTATTCTCAAGGAAGAAAATTTATATGAAAAAACGAGGACCAGAGAAACAGGACTAATTGAGTTGAAAACATATTGTAAGAGCGGGGTAACGACTATTCTACAGGCTAACTGTCGATCAATTGCATCGGTGCATAATCAATGAAACAAGTACAACACAAAAAATGGTGATATTTCTACATATTAGGTTGGTGCAAAAGTTCGCTACAACGCTTTTTTTTGGATATTACTGAGTCGTGATCGATTGATTTCAAAATCCCTCTCGGTAGTTTTTAGGGTGGTACTCAAGCAATATAATCATAAATTGGAATCGAGTTGAACGTGCTTGAAACATTAGAAAAATATTTATTTATAAATTGTTGCTAATTCAAGCGATTTTGATTGGTTTTCTTTAGATCAGCACCCTATCAAAACAGATAATTTGTAAATCCAGCCAAGCTGTGGTATGATAGGGAAGGGTTTATGATTAATTCTAGCTAATTTGATTATTTTCAAAACAGCCATGAAAGCAGGAAATCGCGATAAACACCATTTCGACGGCAGCATTTCAATTCCAAAGTTTCGAAAATTCTAACACCGGAATGCAAGGCCAAATGTTCTTCAAAATAATATCGTAAACTCATTAGGAGTAGTACTTTATATTTCACCATCACTAAGGTCTCTAACTCTATCGGCTTATTTTGCCATGACTGAATGATATTGTTGCTATTTTTCTTATCTCAGGATTTGGAATCAGAGGGTTGCTACGACTCCGGATTTCACGTTTTTTAAAAGCTCAAATTCTCAAAAGCATACTTAGTGAATACCCTTCACACAGGAGCTTCAGATTTTGTCCTATCATATCGGCACAGTAAATGACAACTCGAAGACAATTGTCTATTTCTTACGCACAATGCAACTTTGACAGGTCGCCATTTCTGTTATACTGATCTGAAATTTTTGACCTGAAGTGCGTTGGAGAGAGTATCCAACACCCTTTTGATGGTGAAAAACAGGGGTTCTTAAATTAACTGGAAAGAGCAGGAGAGGTAAAAATCGTAGGACATAATTTTGTAGCGAAACTTTTGCACCAACCTGATAGATACGAGCAAATTCCAGCCTAGGAGCAGCACATCGAGCGCCCGGAGATGGCACTTGTAGTCAACCAACTGCAAAGTTAAATTGTTTGTCTGATATAGGAAAACGAACACATCAACTCACCGATTAAATTGGTTTGTTCCATTTGTAGTAGAAGAATCTCACCCTGCTCCCACGCTTTGAGTCATCCAACTGCCGAAGTCATGCTGATTCTGAAAAAGTAGCCAATGCTTCTCGCAAGTAAAGAATTTAAGGCTAATTTTGCTAGGCAGAAGGCGATTGCTTTCGCTCTCTACTACGGTGTGGTAGGTAGTCAAGAAGGCAATGCTTTTTCGCGTTTTTCAAGATGACCATCATTCCTCATTTGATCGGCTGGACAAAAGTTCTGCCAGAACAGATTGGGGACTTACACCCACAAGTTGAGCACCAGCCGAATAGATACGGTAGATTGTAATCTTCTAACAACTCAAACTATTTATCAATAAGGCTGTGCAGGTGGTGGATTAAAAATTGACGAGCGATTCTCCCATTAATCATTGCAGTTTTCAATATTTCACTTTGGAAAGCAGGCTACGTTGATAGAACAAAAGGTGTCCTAAATCCATCTTACCTTTGGCGCCGTTATAATTTCAATTATTTTCTGATGAGGAGGATGGTCTTTTACATTCTACTACTCTACTGGTTTCCTGCCCTATAACGATTGTATCACCTCTACGGAAATCTACCGTACCTCTTGAAGCAGTGTGGAGTCGCTTTAGTACAGAACGCGTCCGAGTGACGGCAATCATCCAACTGTAAAGTGAATTTTTTTATTCACAAAGGATTTCGAAAACATTGACTCACCGACGAAATCATCACGTGTCGCCCGCAATTGAAGGTCGTCCTGATTGAGTCATCCAGTCGCCGAAGTTGAACTGGTTCTGACATAGTAACCAATACCTCTCGTGAGAGAGATATTGATTACTATTTCAGCGCGGCAGAGCTCCTAGCTCACGCCACATTTTTTTTAGCACGCGTGACAGAGCTCCTAGCTCACGCCACATTTTTAGCACGCGTGACAGAGCTCCTAGCTCACGCCACATTTTTAGCACGCGTGACAGAGCTCCTAGCTCACGCCACATTTTTTAGCACGCGTGACAGAGCTCCTAGCTCACGCCACATCCTAAAGCACATTTTTAGCACGCGTGACAGAGCCCTAGCTCACGCCACATTTTTTAGCACGCGTGGCAGAGCTCCTAGCTCACGCCACATTTTTTAGCACGCGTGACAGAGCTCCTAGCTCACGCCACATTTTTAGCACGCGTGACAGAGCTCCTAGCTCACGCCACATTTTTTAGCACGCGTGACAGAGCTCCTAGCTCACGCCACATCCTAAAGCACATTTTTTAGCACGCGTGACAGAGCTCCTAGCTCACGCCACATCCTAAAGCACGCGTGACAGAGCTCCTAGCTCACGCCACATTTTTTAGCAAGCGTGACAGAGCTCCTAGCTCACGCCACATTTTTTAGCACGCGTGACAGAGCTCCTAGCTCACGCCACATCCTAAAGCACATTTTTTAGCACGCGTGACAGAGCTCCTAGCTCACGCCACATTTTTAGCACGCGTGACAGAGCTCCTAGCTCACGCCACATTTTTTTAGCACGCGTGACAGAGCTCCTAGCTCACGCCACATTTTTTTAGCACGCGTGACAGAGCTCCTAGCTCACGCCACATCCTAAAGCACATTTTTTAGCACGCGTGACAGAGCTCCTAGCTCACGCCACATCCTAAACTTAGCTTTTAAATTCCTTGGTCGGCATGAGAAGTTCCTTCCTTGTTGAGAGTGATCGCCACCTTGTTCACGTGCATCTGCAAATAAAATAAAATTTAATTTAATAATATCTAATTTATTAAATAATATAGATCGAATAGGGCCATTACTAACGTTACTCATGAAACGTAAATTCAGTGGATATTATGATAGTAATTCTCCAAAATTGATATCGCTATCATGCATAAATGAAACGTACGCAAACGTAGCAGTAGAATTCAATACCAACTAATTTAAGGAAGAGATTAAAAAGGCAAAAGTGGGCGGATTATTTAGCAGGAATACCATTAAAACGGCAGCAGAAATGTGAAGCAAATATGCCTAAATTCGATGTACTTACACTGAGGTCGCACTTACTTCAAGTTTAATTCGCAATTTATTGGCTTTGTGAGAAAATTCACACTAAAAATGAGTTACAAGAAATGAGAGGATATAATAAATGAGGAAATAAATTTCTGAGAAGGTAAACAAAGTAATGAAGTGTTCACACTCATGTAATCGTAAGTTATCGATCGGTAAGTCACCTTTACGTTGTCGTCGTTTTCCTCCTTCATGTCGAATCCTCTCGCTCGTCGAAGTCGTCTTATTCATTCTGGTCGCAGAGGGGCCACGGTAGATCGTCGTGAGTGAGCGGCCATTCGTGATACTATAAACATTGATAGTATAACATTGATTAATTAATCAGCGATATAAGAGCAAGGATTACATTTAAATATTTATAGGAGGATGAACAAGGGAATATGAGGGAGTGATGATTCAAGACTGAGAAGCAAGATGAAAGGCAGAACAGAAAACCTGGTATTTGCGATGAGAAGATATACAATCACTGAAGAATGGTTGCTGCGGCAATGCAAAAAGCAAACGGAAAACAGTGAAAAGGTCGTGATGAATGAGAAACCTAAGGTATTAAGGGCACATTTTCCAAAGGTCTCTAAAGGAGGGTCAAATGAATTGAGAACAGGTATGTAGTTCCAAAAGGAAAGAGGAATACATAGGAAAATGCTGACAATATTGGACAATTCGTTAACAAACAAGTTCTGATTGACGGTTACTTGCTCTGAATTTGCAATCTCGAAAGAGGACAGTATGTAGTAAGGTTGGCATTTCGGTGTTTGCAACGTTGCAATAGCGGTTCCCTAGGTAGCGCTACCGGTAGCAACGTTGCTACGGAGAGGCGAGGGTAGGGGAAGGGTAGCAACGTTGCAACGAGGGAAGGGAAGACCCTCTCATTTTTGCACGCTCTCTCGCCTATCTCTGCCTTCCCTAGAGAGGTAGCAACGTTGCTACTCCCCCCTACCATTGCAACGTTGCAACGTCGTAATCGTTTAGCCAACCCTAGTATGTAGCATCAAGAATAAATGATTATATCCACAATAAATAGTGAGGGAACGCCATCAAGCAAATCGAAAAAAACGATGTGAATCATTTTGATTTATTTACAGCGAGGCCGCAATAAACTTAATCAATACCGTATACTAGGAAGATGAGCAATTCATTATATTTCGCCATTAAATCGTAATCAAATTTTATTTTATTAAATACTACTCATGTCGGCAAAATATAGATAATCGTTACAAACGACTTCGAAATAAACCAATTCAGGAGGCTCTTTCGAAAACAATTTATTTATTCTCAAGGAAGAAAATTTATATGAAAAAACGAGGACCAGAGAAACAGGACTAATTGAGTTGAAAACATATTGTAAGAGCGGGTGTAACGACTATTCTACAGGCTAACTGTCGATCAATTGCATCGGTGCATAATCAATGAAACAAGTACAACACAAAAAAATGGTGATATTTCTACATAGATACGAGCAAATTCCAGCCTAGGAGCAGCACATCGAGCGCCCGGAGATGGCACTTGTAGTCAACCAACTGCAAAGTTAAATTGTTTGTCTGATATAGGAAAACGAACACATCAACTCACCGATTAAATTGTTTTGTTCCATTTGTAGTAGAAGAATCACCCTGCTCCCACGCTTTGAGTCATCCAACTGCCGAAGTCATGCTCATTCTGAAAAAAGTAGCCAATGCTTCTCGCAAGTAAAGAATTTAAGGCTAATTTTGCTAGGCAGAAGGCGATTGCTTTCGCTCTCTACTACGGTGTGGTAGGTAGTCAAGAAGGCAATGCTTTTTCGCGTTTTTCAAGATGACCATCATTCCTCATTGATCGGCTGGACAAAAGTTCTGCCAGAACAGATTGGGGACTTACACCCACAAGTTGAGCACCAGCCGAATAGATACGGTAGATTGTAATCTTCTAACAACTCAAACTATTTATCAATAAGGCTGTGCAGGTGGTGGATTAAAAATTGACGAGCGATTTTCCCATAATCATTGCAGTTTTCAATATTTCACTTTTGGAAAGCAGGCTACGTGATAGAACAAAGGTGTCCTAATCCATCTTACCTTTGGCGCCGTTTATAATTTCAATTATTTTCTTGATGAGGAGGATGGTCTTTTACATTCTACTACTCTACTGGTTTCCTGCCCTATAACGATTGTATCACCTCTACGGAAATCTACCGTACCTCTTGAAGCAGTGTGGAGTCGCTTAGTACAGAACGCGTCCGAGTGACGGCAATCATCCAACTGTAAAGTGAATTTTTTATTCACAAAGGATTTCGAAAACATTGACTCACCGACGAAATCATCACGTGTCGCCCGCAATTGAAGGTCGTCCTGATTGAGTCATCCAGTCGCCGAAGTTGAACTGGTTCTGATATAGTAACCAATACCTCTCGTGAGAGAGATATTGGTTACTATTTCAGCGCGGCAGAGCTCCTAGCTCACGCCACATTTTTTTTAGCACGCGTGACAGAGCTCCTAGCTCACGCCACATTTTTAGCACGCGTGACAGAGCTCCTAGCTCACGCCACATTTTTTAGCACGCGTGACAGAGCTCCTAGCTCACGCCACATTTTTAGCACGCGTGACAGAGCTCCTAGCTCACGCCACATCCTAAAGCACATTTTTAGCACGCGTGACAGAGCCCTAGCTACGCCACATTTTTTAGCACGCGTGACAGAGCTCCTAGCTCACGCCACATTTTTTAGCACGCGTGACAGAGCTCCTAGCTCACGCCACATTTTTTAGCACGCGTGACAGAGCTCCTAGCTCACGCCATCCTAAAGCACATTTTTAGCACGCGTGACAGAGCTCCTAGCTCACGCCACATCCTAAAGCACGCGTGACAGAGCTCCTAGCTCACGCCACATTTTTTAGCACGCGTGACAGAGCTCCTAGCTCACGCCACATCTAAAGCACATTTTTTAGCACGCGTGACAGAGCTCCTAGCTCACGCCACATCCTAAAGCACGCGTGACAGAGCTCCTAGCTCACGCCACATTTTTAACACGCGTGACAGAGCTCCTAGCTCACGCCATATTTTTTAGCACGCGTGACAGAGCTCCTAGCTCACGCCACATCCTAAAGCACATTTTTAGCACGCGTGACAGAGCTCCTAGCTCACGCCACATTTTTTAGCACGCGTGACAGAGCTCCTAGCTCACGCCACATTTTTTAGCACGCGTGACAGAGCTCCTAGCTCACGCCACATTTTTTAGCACGCGTGACAGAGCTCCTAGCTCACGCCACATCCTAAAGCACATTTTTTAGCACGCGTGACAGAGCTCCTAGCTCACACCACCCTAAAGCACGCGTGACAGAGCTCCTAGCTCACGCCACTTTTTTTAACACGCGTGACAGAGCTCCTAGCTCACGCCATTTTTAGCACGCGTGACAGAGCTCCTAGCTCACGCCACATCCTAAAGCACATTTTTAGCACGCGTGACAGAGCTCCTAGCTCACGCCACATTTTTTAGCACGCGTGACAGAGCTCCTAGCTCACGCCACATTTTTTAGCACGCGTGACAGAGCTCCTAGCTCACGCCACATTTTTTAGCACGCGTGACAGAGCTCCTAGCTCACGCCACATCCTAAAGCACATTTTTTAGCACGCGTGACAGAGCTCCTAGCTCACGCCACATTTTTTAGCACGCGTGACAGAGCTCCTAGCTCACGCCACATTTTTTAGCACGCGTGACAGAGCTCCTAGCTCACGCCACATCCTAAAGCACGCGTGACAGAGCTCCTAGCTCACGCCACATTTTTTAGCACGCGTGACAGAGCTCCTAGCTCACGCCACATCCAAAGCACATTTTTAGCACGCGTGACAGAGCTCCTAGCTCACGCCACATCCTAAAGCACGCGTGACAGAGCTCCTAGCTCACGCCACATTTTTTAGCACGCGTGACAGAGCTCCTAGCTCACGCCATATTTTTTAGCACGCGTGACAGAGCTCCTAGCTCACGCCACATCCTAAAGCACATTTTTTAGCACGCGTGACAGAGCTCCTAGCTCACGCCACATTTTTTAGCACGCGTGACAGAGCTCCTAGCTCACGCCACATTTTTTAGCACGCGTGACAGAGCTCCTAGCTCACGCCACATTTTTTAGCACGCGTGACAGAGCTCCTAGCTCACGCCACATCCTAAAGCACATTTTTTAGCACGCGTGACAGAGCTCCTAGCTCACCACATCCTAAAGCACGCGTGACAGAGCTCCTAGCTCACGCCACTTTTTTAAGCACGCGTGACAGAGCTCCTAGCTCACGCCATATTTTTTAGCACGCGTGACAGAGCTCCTAGCTCACGCCACATCCTAAAGCACATTTTTTAGCACGCGTGACAGAGCTCCTAGCTCACGCCACATTTTTAGCACGCGTGACAGAGCTCCTAGCTCACGCCACATTTTTAGCACGCGTGACAGAGCTCCTAGCTCACGCCACATTTTTTAGCACGCGTGACAGAGCTCCTAGCTCACGCCACATCCTAAAGCACATTTTTTAGCACGCGTGACAGAGCTCCTAGCTCACGCCACATTTTTTAGCACGCGTGACAGAGCTCCTAGCTCACGCCACATTTTTTAGCACGCGTGACAGAGCTCCTAGCTCACGCCACATTTTTTAGCAGCGTGACAGAGCTCCTAGCTCACGCCACATTTTTTAGCACGCGTGACAGAGCTCCTAGCTCACGCCACATTTTTTAGCACGCGTGACAGAGCTCCTAGCTCACGCCACATCCTAAAGCACATTTTTTAGCACGCGTGACAGAGCTCCTAGCTCACGCCACATTTTTTAGCACGCGTGACAGAGCTCCTAGCTCACGCCACATTTTTTAGCACGCGTGACAGAGCTCCTAGCTCACGCCACATCCTAAAGCACATTTTTAGCACGCGTGACAGAGCTCCTAGCTCACGCCACATTTTTTAGCACGCGTGACAGAGCTCCTAGCTCACGCCACATTTTTTAGCACGCGTGACAGAGCTCCTAGCTCACGCCACATTTTTTAGCACGCGTGACAGAGCTCCTAGCTCACGCCACATCCTAAAGCACATTTTTTAGCACGCGTGACAGAGCTCCTAGCTCACGCCATCATCCTAAAGCACGCGTGACAGAGCTCCTAGCTCACGCCACATCCTAAAGCACGCGTGACAGAGCTCCTAGCTCACGCCACATTTTTTAGCACGCGTGACAGAGCTCCTAGCTCACGCCACATCCTAAAGCACATTTTTTAGCACGCGTGACAGAGCTCCTAGCTCACGCCACATCCTAAAGCACGCGTGACAGAGCTCCTAGCTCACGCCACATTTTTTAGCACGCGTGACAGAGCTCCTAGCTCACGCCACATTTTTTAGCACGCGTGACAGAGCTCCTAGCTCACGCCACATCCTAAAGCACATTTTTTAGCACGCGTGACAGAGCTCCTAGCTCACGCCACATTTTTTAGCACGCGTGACAGAGCTCCTAGCTCACGCCACATTTTTTAGCACGCGTGACAGAGCTCCTAGCTCACGCCACATCCTAAAGCACATTTTTTAGCACGCGTGACAGAGCTCCTAGCTCACGCCACATTTTTTAGCACGCGTGACAGAGCTCCTAGCTCACGCCACATCCTAAAGCACATTTTTTAGCACGCGTGACAGAGCTCCTAGCTCACGCCACATCCTAAGCACGCGTGACAGAGCTCCTAGCTCACGCCACATCCTAAAGCACGCGTGACAGAGCTCCTAGCTCACGCCACATTTTTTAGCACGCGTGACAGAGCTCCTAGCTCACGCCACATCTAAAGCACATTTTTAGCACGCGTGACAGAGCTCCTAGCTCACGCCACATCCTAAGCACGCGTGACAGAGCTCCTAGCTCACGCCACATTTTTTAGCACGCGTGACAGAGCTCCTAGCTCACGCCACATTTTTTAGCACGCGTGACAGAGCTCCTAGCTCACGCCACATCCTAAAGCACATTTTTTAGCACGCGTGACAGAGCTCCTAGCTCACGCCACATTTTTTAGCAGCGTGACAGAGCTCCTAGCTCACGCCACATTTTTTAGCACGCGTGACAGAGCTCCTAGCTCACGCCACATCTAAAGCACATTTTTAGCACGCGTGACAGAGCTCCTAGCTCACGCCACATTTTTTAGCACGCGTGACAGAGCTCCTAGCTCACGCCACATTTTTTTAGCACGCGTGACAGAGCTCCTAGCTCACGCCACATCCTAAAGCACATTTTTTAGCACGTGACAGAGCTCCTAGCTCACGCCACATCCTAAAGCACGCGTGACAGAGCTCCTAGCTCACGCCACATCCTAAAGCACGCGTGACAGAGCTCCTAGCTCACGCCACATTTTTTAGCACGCGTGACAGAGCTCCTAGCTCACGCCACATCCTAAAGCACATTTTTTAGCACGCGTGACAGAGCTCCTAGCTCACGCCACATCCTAAAGCACGCGTGACAGAGCTCCTAGCTCACGCCACATTTTTTAGCACGCGTGACAGAGCTCCTAGCTCACGCCACATTTTTTAGCACGCGTGACAGAGCTCCTAGCTCACGCCACATCCTAAAGCACATTTTTTAGCACGCGTGACAGAGCTCCTAGCTCACGCCACATTTTTTAGCACGCGTGACAGAGCTCCTGCTCACGCCACATTTTTTAGCACGCGTGACAGAGCTCCTAGCTCACGCCACATTTTTTTAGCACGCGTGACAGAGCTCCTAGCTCACGCCACATCCTAAAGCACATTTTTTAGCACGCGTGACAGAGCTCCTAGCTCACGCCACATCCTAAAGCACGCGTGACAGAGCTCCTAGCTCACGCCACATTTTTTAGCACGCGTGACAGAGCTCCTAGCTCACGCCACATTTTTAGCACGCGTGACAGAGCTCCTAGCTCACGCCACATCCTAAAGCACATTTTTAGCACGCGTGACAGAGCTCCTAGCTCACGCCACATTTTTTAGCAGCGTGACAGAGCTCCTAGCTCACGCCACATTTTTTAGCACGCGTGACAGAGCTCCTAGCTCACGCCACATCCTAAAGCACATTTTTTAGCACGCGTGACAGAGCTCCTAGCTCACGCCACATTTTTTAGCACGCGTGACAGAGCTCCTAGCTCACGCCACATCCTAAAGCACATTTTTTAGCACGCGTGACAGAGCTCCTAGCTCACGCCACATCCTAAAGCACGCGTGACAGAGCTCCTAGCTCACGCCACATCCTAAAGCACGCGTGACAGAGCTCCTAGCTCACGCCACATTTTTTAGCACGCGTGACAGAGCTCCTAGCTCACGCCACATCCTAAAGCACATTTTTTAGCACGCGTGACAGAGCTCCTAGCTCACGCCACATCCTAAAGCACGCGTGACAGAGCTCCTAGCTCACGCCACATTTTTTAGCAAGCGTGACAGAGCTCCTAGCTCACGCCACATTTTTTAGCACGCGTGACAGAGCTCCTAGCTCACGCCACATCCTAAAGCACATTTTTTAGCACGCGTGACAGAGCTCCTAGCCACGCATTTTTTAGCAGCGTGACAGAGCTCCTAGCTCACGCCACATTTTTTAGCACGCGTGACAGAGCTCCTAGCTCACGCCACATCCTAAAGCACATTTTTAGCACGCGTGACAGAGCTCCTAGCTCACGCCACATTTTTAGCACGCGTGACAGAGCTCCTAGCTCACGCCACATTTTTTAGCACGCGTGACAGAGCTCCTAGCTCACGCCACATTTTTTTAGCACGCGTGACAGAGCTCCTAGCTCACGCCACATCCTAAAGCACATTTTTAGCACGCGTGACAGAGCTCCTAGCTCACGCCACATCCTAAAGCACGCGTGACAGAGCTCCTAGCTCACGCCACATCCTAAAGCACGCGTGACAGAGCTCCTAGCTCACGCCACATTTTTTAGCACGCGTGACAGAGCTCCTAGCTCACGCCACATCCTAAAGCACATTTTTTAGCACGCGTGACAGAGCTCCTAGCTCACGCCACATCCTAAAGCACGCGTGACAGAGCTCCTAGCTCACGCCACATTTTTAGCACGCGTGACAGAGCTCCTAGCTCACGCCACATTTTTTAGCACGCGTGACAGAGCTCCTAGCTCACGCCACATCCTAAAGCACATTTTTAGCACGCGTGACAGAGCTCCTAGCTCACGCCACATTTTTTAGCACGCGTGACAGAGCTCCTAGCTCACGCCACATTTTTTTAGCACGCGTGACAGAGCTCCTAGCTCACGCCACATTTTTTTAGCACGCGTGACAGAGCTCCTAGCTCACGCCACATCCTAAAGCACATTTTTAGCACGCGTGACAGAGCTCCTAGCTCACGCCACATCCTAAAGCACGCGTGACAGAGCTCCTAGCTCACGCCACATCCTAAGCACGCGTGACAGAGCTCCTAGCTCACGCCACATCCTAAAGCACATTTTTTAGCACGCGTGACAGAGCTCCTAGCTCACGCCACATCCTAAAGCACGCGTGACAGAGCTCCTAGCTCACGCCACATTTTTTAGCAGCGTGACAGAGCTCCTAGCTCACGCCACATTTTTTAGCACGCGTGACAGAGCTCCTAGCTCACGCCACATCCTAAAGCACATTTTTTAGCACGCGTGACAGAGCTCCTAGCTCACGCCACATTTTTTAGCACGCGTGACAGAGCTCCTAGCTCACGCCACATTTTTTAGCACGCGTGACAGAGCTCCTAGCTCACGCCACATTTTTTAGCACGCGTGACAGAGCTCCTAGCTCACGCCACATCCTAAAGCACATTTTTTAGCACGCGTGACAGAGCTCCTAGCTCACGCCACATCCTAAACTTAGCTTTTAAATTCCTTGGTCGGCATGAGAAGTTCCTTCCTTGTTGAGAGTGATCGCCACCTTGTTCACGTGCATCTGCAAATAAAATTTAATTTAATAATATCTAATTTTATTAAATAATATAGATCGAATAGGGCCATTACTAACGTTACTCATGAAACGTAAATTCAGTGGATATTATGATAGTAATTCTCCAAAATTGATATCGCTATCATGCATAAATGAAACGTACGCAAACGTAGCAGTAGAATTCAATACCAACTAATTTAAGGAAGAGATTAAAAAGCAAAAGTGGGCGGATTATTTAGCAGGAATACCATTAAAACGGCAGCAGAAATGTGAAGCAAATATGCCTAAATTCGATGTACTTACACTGAGGTCGCACTTACTTCAAGTTTAATTCGCAATTTATTGGCTTTGTGAGAAAATTCACACTAAATAATGAGTTACAAGAAATGAGAGGATATAATAAATGAGGAAATAAATTTCTGAGAAGGTAAACAAAGTAATGAAGTGTTCACACTCATGTAATCGTAAGTTATCGATCGGTAAGTCACCTTTACGTTGTCGTCGTTTTCCTCCTTCATGTCGAATCCTCTCGCTCGTCGAAGTCGTCTTATTCATTCTGGTCGCAGAGGGGCCACGGTAGATCGTCCGTGAGTGAGCGGCCATTCGTGATACTATAAACATTGATAGTATAACATTGATTAATTAATCAGCGATATAAGAGCAAGGATTACATTTAAATATTTATAGGAGGATGAACAAGGGAATATGAGGGAGTGATGATTCAAGACTGAGAAGCAAAGATGAAAGGCAGAACAGAAAACCTGGTATTTGCGATGAGAAGATATACAATCACTGAAGAATGGTTGCTGCGGCAATGCAAAAAGCAAACGGAAAACAGTGAAAAGGTCGTGATGAATGAGAAACCTAAGGTATTAAGGGCACATTTTCCAAAGGTCTCTAAAGGAGGGTCAAATGAATTGAGAACAGGTATGTAGTTCCCAACAGAAAGAGGAATACATAGGAAAATGCTGACAATATTGGACAATTCGTTAACAAACAAGTTCTGATTGACGGTTTACTTGCTCTGAATTTGCAATCTCGAAAGAGGACAGTATGTAGTAAGGTTGGCATTTCGGTGTTTGCAACGTTGCAATAGCGGTTCCCTAGGTAGCGCTACCGGTAGCAACGTTGCTACGGAGAGGCGAGGGTAGGGGAAGGGTAGCAACGTTGCAACGAGGGAAGGGAAGACCCTCTCATTTTTGCACGCTCTCTCGCCTATCTCTGCCCTTCCCTAGAGAGGTAGCAACGTTGCTACTCCCCCCTACCATTGCAACGTTGCAACGTCGTAATCGTTTAGCCAACCCTAGTATGTAGCATTCAAGAATAAATGATTATATCCACAATAAATAGTGAGGGAACGCCATCAAAGCAAATCGAAAAAAACGATGTGAATCATTTTGATTTATTTACAGCGAGGCCGCAATAAACTTAATCAATACCGTATACTAGGAAGATGAGCAATTCATTATATTTCGCCATTAAATCGTAATCAAATTTATTTTTATTAATACTACTCATGTCGGCAAAATATAGATAATCGTTACAAACGACTTCGAAATAAACCAATTCAGGAGGCTCTTTCGAAAACAATTTATTTATTCTCAAGGAAGAAAATTTATATGAAAAAACGAGGACCAGAGAAACAGGACTAATTGAGTTGAAAACATATTGTAAGAGCGGTGTAACGACTATTCTACAGGCTAACTGTCGATCAATTGCATCGGTGCATAATCAATGAAACAAGTACAACACAAAAAAATGGTGATATTTCTACATAGATACGAGCAAATTCCAGCCTAGGAGCAGCACATCGAGCGCCGGAGATGGCACTTGTAGTCAACCAACTGCAAAGTTAAATTGTTTGTCTGATATAGGAAAACGAACACATCAACTCACCGATTAAATTGTTTTGTTCCATTTGTAGTAGAAGAATCTCACCCTGCTCCCACGCTTTGAGTCATCCAACTGCCGAAGTCATGCTCATTCTGAAAAAAGTAGCCAATGCTTCTCGCAAGTAAAGAATTTAAGGCTAATTTTGCTAGGCAGAAGGCGATTGCTTTCGCTCTCTACTACGGTGTGGTAGGTAGTCAAGAAGGCAATGCTTTTTCGCGTTTTTCAAGATGACCATCATTCCTCATTTGATCGGCTGGACAAAAGTTCTGCCAGAACAGATTGGGGACTTACACCCACAAGTTGAGCACCAGCCGAATAGATACGGTAGATTGTAATCTTCTAACAACTCAAACTATTATCAATAAGGCTGTGCAGGTGGTGGATTAAAAATTGACGAGCGATTCTCCCATTAATCATTGCAGTTTTCAATATTTCACTTTTGGAAAGCAGGCTACGTTGATAGAACAAAAGGTGTCCTAAATCCATCTTACCTTTGGCGCCGTTATAATTTCAATTATTTCTTGATGAGGAGGATGGTCTTTTACATTCTACTACTCTACTGGTTTCCTGCCCTATAACGATTGTATCACCTCTACGGAAATCTACCGTACCTCTTGAAGCAGTGTGGAGCGCTTTAGTACAGAACGCGTCCGAGTGACGGCAATCATCCAACTGTAAAGTGAATTTTTTTATTCACAAAGGATTTCGAAAACATTGACTCACCGACGAAATCATCACGTGTCGCCCGCAATTGAAGGTCGTCCTGATTGAGTCATCCAGTCGCCGAAGTTGAACTGGTTCTGACATAGTAACCAATACCTCTCGTGAGAGAGATATTGATTACTATTTCAGCGCGGCAGAGCTCCTAGCTCACGCCACATTTTTTTTAGCACGCGTGACAGAGCTCCTAGCTCACGCCACATTTTTTAGCACGCGTGACAGAGCTCCTAGCTCACGCCACATTTTTTAGCACGCGTGACAGAGCTCCTAGCTCACGCCACATTTTTTAGCACGCGTGACAGAGCTCCTAGCTCACGCCACATTTTTTTAGCACGCGTGACAGAGCTCCTAGCTCACGCCACATCCTAAAGCACATTTTTTAGCAGCGTGACAGAGCCCCTAGCTCACGCCACATTTTTTAGCAGCGTGGCAGAGCTCCTAGCTCACGCCACATTTTTTAGCACGCGTGACAGAGCTCCTAGCTCACGCCACATCCTAAAGCACGGTGACAGAGCTCCTAGCTCACGCCACATTTTTTAGCAAGCGTGACAGAGCTCCTAGCTCACGCCACATCCTAAAGCACATTTTTTAGCACGCGTGACAGAGCTCCTAGCTCACGCCACATTTTTTAGCACGCGTGACAGAGCTCCAGCCACGCCACATTTTTTTAGCACGCGTGACAGAGCTCCTAGCTCACGCCACATCCTAAAGCACATTTTTTAGCACGCGTGACAGAGCTCCTAGCTCACGCCACATCCTAAAGCACGCGTGACAGAGCTCCTAGCTCACGCCACATTTTTAGCAAGCGTGACAGAGCTCCTAGCTCACGCCACATTTTTTAGCACGCGTGACAGAGCTCCTAGCTCACGCCACATCCTAAAGCACATTTTTAGCACGCGTGACAGAGCTCCTAGCTCACGCCACATTTTTTAGCAAGCGTGACAGAGCTCCTAGCTCACGCCACATTTTTTTAGCACGCGTGACAGAGCTCCTAGCTCACGCCACATCCTAAAGCACATTTTTAGCACGCGTGACAGAGCTCCTAGCTCACGCCACATTTTTTAGCACGCGTGACAGAGCTCCTAGCTCACGCCACATCTAAAGCACATTTTTAGCACGCGTGACAGAGCTCCTAGCTCACGCCACATCCTAAAGCACGCGTGACAGAGCTCCTAGCTCACGCCACATCCTAAAGCACGCGTGACAGAGCTCCTAGCTCACGCCACATTTTTTAGCACGCGTGACAGAGCTCCTAGCTCACGCCACATCCTAAAGCACATTTTTAGCACGCGTGACAGAGCTCCTAGCTCACGCCACATCCTAAAGCACGCGTGACAGAGCTCCTAGCTCACGCCACATTTTTTAGCAAGCGTGACAGAGCTCCTAGCTCACGCCACATTTTTAGCACGCGTGACAGAGCTCCTAGCTCACGCCACATCCTAAAGCACAATTTTTTAGCACGCGTGACAGAGCTCCTAGCTCACGCCACATTTTTAGCAAGCGTGACAGAGCTCCTAGCTCACGCCACATTTTTTAGCACGCGTGACAGAGCCTAGCTCACGCCACATCCTAAAGCACATTTTTTAGCACGCGTGACAGAGCTCCTAGCTCACGCCACATTTTTTAGCACGCGTGACAGAGCTCCTAGCTCACGCCACATTTTTTTAGCACGCGTGACAGAGCTCCTAGCTCACGCCACATTTTTTAGCACGCGTGACAGAGCTCCTAGCTCACGCCACATCCTAAAGCACATTTTTTAGCACGCGTGACAGAGCTCCTAGCTCACGCCACATCCTAAAGCACGCGTGACAGAGCTCCTAGCTCACGCCACATCCTAAAGCACGCGTGACAGAGCTCCTAGCTCACGCCACATTTTTAGCACGCGTGACAGAGCTCCTAGCTCACGCCACATCCTAAAGCACATTTTTTAGCACGCGTGACAGAGCTCCTAGCTCACGCCACATCCTAAAGCACGCGTGACAGAGCTCCTAGCTCACGCCACATTTTTTAGCAAGCGTGACAGAGCTCCTAGCTCACGCCACATTTTTTAGCACGCGTGACAGAGCTCCTAGCTCACGCCACATCCTAAAGCACATTTTTTAGCACGCGTGACAGAGCTCCTAGCTCACGCCACATTTTTTAGCACGCGTGACAGAGCTCCTAGCTCACGCCACATTTTTTAGCACGCGTGACAGAGCTCCTAGCTCACGCCACATTTTTTAGCACGCGTGACAGAGCTCCTAGCTCACGCCACATCCTAAAGCACATTTTTTAGCACGCGTGACAGAGCTCCTAGCTCACGCCACATTTTTTAGCAAGCGTGACAGAGCTCCTAGCTCACGCCACATTTTTTAGCACGCGTGACAGAGCTCCTAGCTCACGCCACATCCTAAAGCACTTTTTTAGCACGCGTGACAGAGCTCCTAGCTCACGCCACATTTTTAGCACGCGTGACAGAGCTCCTAGCTCACGCCACATCCTAAAGCACATTTTTTAGCACGCGTGACAGAGCTCCTAGCTCACGCCACATCCTAAAGCACGCGTGACAGAGCTCCTAGCTCACGCCACATCCTAAAGCACGCGTGACAGAGCTCCTAGCTCAGCCACATTTTTTAGCACGCGTGACAGAGCTCCTAGCTCACGCCACATCCTAAAGCACGTTTTTAGCACGCGTGACAGAGCTCCTAGCTCACGCCACATCCTAAAGCACGCGTGACAGAGCTCCTAGCTCACGCCACATTTTTTAGCAAGCGTGACAGAGCTCCTAGCTCACGCCACATTTTTAGCACGCGTGACAGAGCTCCTAGCTCACGCCACATCCAAGCACATTTTTTAGCACGCGTGACAGAGCTCCTAGCTCACGCCACATTTTTTAGCAAGCGTGACAGAGCTCCTAGCTCACGCCACATTTTTAGCACGCGTGACAGAGCTCCTAGCTCACGCCACATCCTAAAGCACATTTTTTAGCACGCGTGACAGAGCTCTAGCTCACGCCACATTTTTTAGCACGCGTGACAGAGCTCCTAGCTCACGCCACATTTTTTTAGCACGCGTGACAGAGCTCCTAGCTCACGCCACATTTTTTAGCACGCGTGACAGAGCTCCTAGCTCACGCCACATCTAAAGCACATTTTTTAGCACGCGTGACAGAGCTCCTAGCTCACGCCACATCCTAAAGCACGCGTGACAGAGCTCCTAGCTCACGCCACATCCTACAAGCACGCGTGACAGAGCTCCTAGCTCACGCCACATTTTTTAGCACGCGTGACAGAGCTCCTAGCTCACGCCACATCCTAAGCACATTTTTAGCACGCGTGACAGAGCTCCTAGCTCACGCCACATCCTAAAGCACGCGTGACAGAGCTCCTAGCTCACGCCACATTTTTTAGCAAGCGTGACAGAGCTCCTAGCTCACGCCACATTTTTTAGCACGCGTGACAGAGCTCCTAGCTCACGCCACATCCTAAGCACATTTTTTAGCAGCGTGACAGAGCTCCTAGCTCACGCCACATTTTTAGCACGCGTGACAGAGCTCCTAGCTCACGCCACATTTTTTAGCACGCGTGACAGAGCTCCTAGCTCACGCCACATTTTTTAGCACGCGTGACAGAGCTCCTAGCTCACGCCACATCCCTAAAGCACATTTTTTAGCACGCGTGACAGAGCTCCTAGCTCACGCCACATCCTAAAGCACGCGTGACAGAGCTCCTAGCTCACGCCACATCTAAAGCACGCGTGACAGAGCTCCTAGCTCACGCCACATCCTAAAGCAATTTTTAGCACGCGTGACAGAGCTCCTAGCTCACGCCACATCCTAAAGCACGCGTGACAGAGCTCCTAGCTCACGCCACATTTTTTAGCAAGCGTGACAGAGCTCCTAGCTCACGCCACATTTTTAGCACGCGTGACAGAGCTAGCTCACGCACATCCTATAGCACATTTTTTAGCACGCGTGACAGAGCTCCTAGCTCACGCCACATTTTTAGCACGCGTGACAGAGCTCCTAGCTCACGCCACATTTTTTTAGCACGCGTGACAGAGCTCCTAGCTCACGCCACATTTTTTAGCACGCGTGACAGAGCTCCTAGCTCACGCCACATCTAAAGCACATTTTTAGCACGCGTGACAGAGCTCCTAGCTCACGCCACATCCTAAACTTAGCTTTTAAATTCCTTGGTCGGCATGAGAAGTTCCTTCCTTGTTGAGAGTGATCGCCACCTTGTTCACGTGCATCTGCAAATAAAATAAAATTTAATATAATATATAATTTATTAAATAATATAGATCGAATAGGGCCCATTACTAACGTTACTCATGAAACGTAAATTCAGTGGATATTATGATAGTAATTCTCCAAAATTGATATCGCTATCATGCATAAATGAAACGTACGCAAACGTAGCAGTAGAATTCAATACCAACTAATTTAAGGAAAGAGATTAAAAAGGCAAAAGTGGGCGGATTTATAGCAGGATACCATTAAAACGGCAGCAGAAATGTGAAGCAAATATGCCTAAATTCGATGTACTTACACTGAGGTCGCACTTACTTCAAGTTTAATTCGCAATTATTGGCTTTGTGAGAAAATTCACACTAAATAATGAGTTACAAGACT